>CM060322.1:60931677-60941677 GCA_030674155.1 Stramonita haemastoma
TGTCTTCAGTCAGTCATCAGGCCTCTGTCAGTCATGTCTTAAGTCATCCAGTCATCAGGCCTCTGTCAGTCATGTCTTCAGTCAGTCATCAGGCCTCTGACAGTCATGTCTTAAGTCAGTCATCAGGCCTCTGTCAGTCATGTCTTAAGTCATGCAGTCATCAGGCCTCTGACAGTCATGTCTTAAGTCAGTCATCAGGCCTCTGTCAGTCATGTCTTAAGTCATGCAGTCATCAGGCCTCTGTCAGTCATGTCTTAAGTCATGCAGTCAGTCAAGTCAAGTCAAAAACACTTTAATCATCCCTGAAGGGCAATTACAGTCATGCAGTCATTAGTCACCAGGCCTCTGTTTAATCTTTTTGGCGATGCAGTTTGTTTGGTACAGCCATTAACTACACTGCCTTGACAAACTACATCCAAACCAGGTTGTAGTCTTAACAGAAAGGCGTTTTAACCATAAAGAAACACTTGAGCACCACCACCCTCCCCCCTTTCTCTCTTTATTTATGGGGATGGTCGTCATCGCCCTGTGGCGGGGTCCTGCCATCACCCATCACCATGACAACCCAGGCGACAAGAGGGCATGCGCAGAGAGGTGGAGTGGAATGGCCTGGCATCAGCAGTGACAGAACTGATCTGTCATCCCATGACCTGCACACCCACCACAACACTACAGAACTTAACGCAACGCAACACACCACACCACACCACACCACACCACAACACAACACATCACACCACACTACACCACATCACACCACACCACACCACATCACACCACACCACCCCACATCACACCACACCACAACACATCACACCACACCACATCACACCACACCACATCACACCACACCAAAAACACTACAGAACTTAACGCAACATACCACACCACACCACAATACAACACGATATACCACACCACAACACACAACACACCACAACACACCACATCACAACACAACACATCACAACACATCACATCACATCACAACACATCACATCACATCACAACACACCACATCACACCACACCACATCACAACACATCACATCACAACACACCACAACACATCACAACACACCACAACACATCACAACACTACACAACACAACACAATACAGCACAGCACAACACAACACAAAACACCATATCACGTCATACCACATCATACCACACATACCACACCACAACACATCACAACACACCACAACACAACACAACACAAGGTGTTGAGAGGGGGGGAGTTTTCTAATAAGGACTTGGAGAAATGTTGAGAGAGATGGGTGGAGTAAATGTCTATCGATAAAGTACATGACGGAATAATGATTGCTGGCAGGAGGGGGAGGTGACAGGGATATTTGTGGTTACAGTGACAAAGTCATCATCTGGAGCACTCTGAAAGTGCACACTCCAGGGTCCATCGAGCCGCATGTTCCAGAGGATTCTCTCCCCTCCCCTCTACTTTGCTTCCATTTCCTCCATCCCCTGACACCTCCTTTGTCTGACTCTGTCTCTTCTATTCTCTGCTCTTCTCTCGTCTCTTCTCTACGCTGCTCTTCTCTGCTCTCCTCTCCCTCTCTCTTTCTCCTTTCCTCTCCTCTTCTCTCCTCTCCTCTCCCTTTCCCTTTCTCTTTCTCCTCTCCTCTCTTCTCTTCTTTTCTCTCCCCCCCTCTTCTCTCCTCTTCTCTTCTCTTCTCTCCATTTCCTTACCGAGTGAGCTGCATAGTGCCTTGTCCCCCCTCCCCCCACCTGTGCTTGTCGGGGTCGAATCTACCTGCCGGCCTCAACCCACACGTTCCGACACCATGAATCAAGGCCAGTGTGCTAACCCATGGATTACATAGCATGTTAGACTCTGTTTACTCATGGTGTCAAGTCAGCCTGAGGTTGTGGATCGCCTCACTTTATATTTGTGTAAAACTTTCAGAAAAAGGGATATTTTGTTGCACCCACGTTAAAAACTCATCTATCTTTGGTGGGAGAACAGGACAAACGTGACTGGTGGAAGGAATGACATGAATATGCCCAGCATGCAGTCTGACCTCCAGTAAAGCTCTAACAGAGGGTTGTTGACCGCTGGGACAGTACAATATCCTGGCTGAGAAGATTCAGTTTTGACTGATGACAGTGCGAGAATAGTTGAGGGCGTTGGTCTTGGCTCTTCTATAAATTAAGGCCCGTTACAAACGCGCGCAGAACATCTTGCGCACACATTGAAACCCGTTTGCCGTTTGGAATAATGGGCTATTATGCGTTGGATGGAACGGATGACAAAACTTGAAAACACATGCACTCTGATATTGTGCTCAGACATCATTCTTGAAGCAGGAATGCCGCTACCTTAATGGTAGGTAAATGGTCCAGTACGCAAAATCTCACCATTGGTAAACCTCGGAACTCTATCCGAGGAACGGACAAAATGGCTGACTAATTATTAATATACCAATCCTCATTGTTTCATCACTGATTGATGTACTGTCTTTCCACATCGCACCTGCTCTTCAGTCCCAAGTACCTTCCTGAAGAAGAGAGGGGCAGGTGTATGTGTTACCTGTGTGTACACCTGTCCCTCCCTTCTGTACACACAGGTAACCTGTACACCTGTCTCTCCCTTCTGTTTACAGGTAGCATATACACCTGTCCCTCCCCTCTGTACATAGGTAGCATGTACATCTCTCCCTCCTGTACACAGGTAACATGTACACCTGTCCCTCCATTCTGTATACACACAGGTAACATGTACACCTGTCCCTCCATTCTGTATACACACAGGTAACATGTACACCTGTCCCTCCATTCTGTATACACACAGGTAACATGTACACCTGTCCCTCCATTCTGTATACACACAGGTAACATGTACACTTGTTCCTCCCTTCTGTACACACAGGTAACATGTACACCTGTCCCTCTCTTCTATACACAGGTAACGTGTATACCTGTCCCTCCCTTCTATACACAGGTAACATGTACACCTGTCCCTCCTTCTGTCACAAGTAATATGTACACCTGTCCCTCCCTTCTCTACAAGGTAAAATGTACACCTGTCCCTCCCTTCTGTACACACACAGGTAACATATACACCTGTCCCTCCCTTCTATATACACACAGGTAAAATGTATACCTGTCCCTCCCTTCTATACACAGGTAACATGTACACCTGTCCCTCCCTTCTATATACACACAGGTAAAATGTATACCTGTCCCTCCCTTCTATACACAGGTAACGTGTACACCTGTCCCTCCCTTCTGTACACACAGGTAACATGTACAATTGTCCCTCCCTTCTGTACACAGGTAACATAATTATACACCTGTCCCTCCCTTTTGTAAACACACCGGTAACATGCACACACACACGTACACGTACACACACACACATACACACTAACACACACACACACACACACACACTCATACACATGCATGTGCGCACGTGGTATTTTGATCCCCCTTTGTGCCCGAAACCTTTCCCCAATGATCTGCGTGCAATACGCATTTAGAGCACATAAACCAACCCACGGCAACAAGAGTGATCCCAGGAAAGGTTATGTAGAAAAAAAAACTACTCTGATAGGCAACCAAATACAGTTTTATCTGTCTATCTATCTATCTATCTATCTATCTATCTATCTATCTATCTATCTATCTATCTATCTATCTATCTTTCTATCTATCTGTCTATCTATCTATCTATCTATCTATCTATCTGTCTATCTATCTATCTATCTATCTATCTATCTATCTATCTATCTATCTATCTATCTATCTATCTATCTATCTATCTATCTATCTATCTATCTATCCCTTAGTCTGGCGACAGTGGGGGCACCCTGAAGACATGACAACCAGTTCCCTCCATTCCTCTCTCTGATCTGCCTTTCTCAAAGTTTTGTTGAGTTCTAGGCCTGTCCATTCGCTGATGTTGTCCTCCCATCTCTTCCTTGGTCTGTCTCTTTTTCTTCCTCCTTGGACAGTGCCTTGCAGTATTGTTTTTGCAAGTCCTTTTGATCTTGTGACATGCCCATACCATTTAAGTTTACGCTTCTTTTCAGTTGATAGATCTAGAAGGTTTTCGTAAGGACCAATGGTTTGCTGGATTCTGTTACACACCTCTTCGTTGCTTATGTGGTGTCTGTAGGAGATGCCAAGGAGGTCTCCGGGAGCATTTCATCTCTACCACCTGTACACTTCTCTCCAAATACAGTTGCAGACAGAAAAAGGAAAAAATAATGTGTGGCCCTGCTCTTGTGGCGACACACCCTCTCCAGGCAGAGCATCCCGGATTTCACGCAGATAAATCTGCTGTGACTTAAAGTGGTACATAAAACAATACATACACACACAATTTACACAGATTTGCACGTTTATTAGAGAGAAGGAAATGGACTGACAGAGAAAAAGTGGGGCCGACAGATACAGTTATTCAGTCAGACAAGCAGACACACTTGCGGACAAACACACAAGCAGAAAGAGTAATAACAGACAGACAGACAGACAGACAGACAGACAGACAGACAGACAGACAGACAGACAGACAGACAGAGAGAGAGAGAGAGAGAGAGGAGAGAGAGAGAGAGAGAGAGAGAGAGAGAGAGAGAGAGAGAGAGAGAGAGAAGAATGAGAGAGAGAGAGACAGAGAGAGACAGAGAGAGACTGACAGACACAGAAGGAGAGAGAGACAAAGACAGACAGACACAGAAAAAAAGACAGAGTGAGACAGACAAAGAAATACAGAGAGAGACAGACAGACAGACAGACACAGAAACAGACAAAGACAGACACAGAGAAAGGGCCAGAGAGACAGACAGACGAAGATGATGAAGACGAAGAAACAAAAGACAAAGAAGAACCCCCCAAAAAGAAAAAATCCCAAGAGAAACAGATAGATAGAGAGAAAGACAGTCTGAAAGCCAGACAAGAAAGGAGACAGAGCCCCGTTACTCATTATGATAAAAGAAACGGCCGCTAACTATTCCATCAGCACCAGACATCTGCCCTGCCCCTTACCTGCCTGCCCCCCTACCTGCCTGCCCCTTACCTGCCCCCCCTACCTGTCTTACCTATACACTGCACTGACAGCAACACTCCGCCGTGAGGTGAGGTCAGGTGAAGTGAGGCGAGGGTCCCCCTTCAGTTCTTCTGACAGTTCTGCTTCATCAACACCTCATGGCTGTATTCTCAGCACAGACACAGAGAGAGAGAGAGAGAGAGAGGGGGGGGAGGGAGAGAGAGAAACAGAGGCAGAGACAGAGACAGACGGACAGACAGACAGAGACAGAGAGACAGAGACAAAAACAGACAAAGAGAAAGAGAGAGAGATGGGGAAAGGGCCATAGTATGATTACGTACCTGAGAACTTTTAGAATTTTGTCAAAAAATAAAGAAATGTATATATATAAGAATGGCATTTTTATGTGTAGGATCAGTATTAGCAGTAAAGGACAGTTTGTCATTAATAATGTATCCTAAGTATTTATATTGATGGACATTTCAGCCTTTAGCTGTCTATGCAAATGGCTCAGAATTTGAGGGAAAATCAATTTGCCTTTCTTTATTCTAACATTTACGTCCACATAACTCCATGTACTCCATGAAGAAAACTCACAGACTCGTTTCCAGTAATACAGGAGATATGGGTTACGCAATCCTCAAGGGCAGAGTTATCAAAATTGTTGATTAATTGATGGCGTAAGATCGGAGCCAGCGCAGTCATTTTTATAAAGGCTGAAGAGGGTAGTGGTCAGAACAATGCCTTGTGGAGAACCTGTAGAAGTTGACTCTTTTTTCTTTTAGAGATATTGCTCTTTGAAATTGGACATACTGTATGACTGGTCACAAAGCTCATACTCCAGAGAATGAGCCCAGGACAGACGTTTAATGAAAGTAGTGTGAGTGCTAAGAGATGGGGGTCATGGTATCAAGGGTGGAGGAGAAGTTGTGTGCCCTTGTGAGTAAACAAAGAAAACATCAAACTTGCATTAGAAAACAAAAGCGACTCAATCCCATTATGCCCACAAACTGCCAAAGAAAATGTACCATTGAACTTACCACCACCACCCCTCCTATCCAACACCCTCCACCCATCCACCCCCACCCCTGCTCAAGGTGGTTTAGCGAGCTGTACCTACAGCAGCCATCCTTGAAGCCGGTTATCTATGGTTCAAATCCTCTCTAAAGCCAGACTTCTCCTCCTCCTCTCTTCCCTCTTTCTCATTCTACTGGCATGCACCGTGAGCGGTGGTCTGGGTGCTAGTCCTTGAGATGACAGGGTAATGCCAGTTTCTGAGTTCAACATAAGTCCTATGCATGAACACACCCTTCAATGCATCGTGGGTGTTTGGTGTGGTGACTTTAATGTTGATGTTTGGTGTGGTGACATGCTGATGCTTATTATGATGACATGCTGATGCTTATTATGGTGACATGCTGATGCTTATTATGGTAATATGCTGATGCTTATTATAGTGACATGCTGATGTATGGTATGGTGACTGTCAGTGTGGTCCTCCCTGACAGTCACAAGCCTTCATGCAGAACCAGGCATCCTGTAGCTCACGGCACAGAGCTTCAATGGACTGCTGGACTTGCTATGGCACACTTCTCTGTGTGCAGGAGGCGAGGGCCATGCATTCTGCAGAGATGGCAACAGACAGTGCAGTGTCTCTCTGGCAGAAAGACTACTCCAGCATTCTCTTCGTCCTCCTCATCAAAGCAGTCTTGCTTCTTCTGCCTCTTTAGGAGAAAAACTTATCACATATGTTTATCAGAACGTAAGCTCTATATCACATTGACAGACAAACAAGCATACTACATCAACCATGCCATAAATATTCAGTGTTGACACAAATATACATCACAATATTCATAGAGCACAATGCTTTACGTACTTTGGGTACTCATCAACATGAAAATAATGTTTACAACTGTATTTTACTAGAGAGAGAGAGACAGAGACAGAGAGACAGAGAGAGTGAGAGATAGACAGACAGACAGAGAGAGAGAGAGAGAGAGAGAGAGAGAGAGAGAGAGAGAGAGAGAGAGAGAGGTGAGAGAGAGAGAGTGAGAGAGCTAGAGAGCTAGAGAGACAGAGAGAGGCTAATGACAAGTGACAGTAAACACGGTAAACAGTTCAGAAAAAACACACACACCTTTCTCCAAGGTTGTACACAAGCTTTTTCAGGTGTTTACCACCCCCTCCTCTATGGAGTATCTGTGTACATAAACACACACACACATACACACACACAAACACACACACACAAACACACACACAAACACACACACACAAACACACACACACACACACAAACACACACACGTACACACACACACACAAACACACACACGTACACACACACACACGTACACACACACACACACACACACACACACACACACACACACACACACACACACACACACACACACACACACATATATATATATATATACACACACACACACACACACACACACACACACACACACACACACACACACACACACACACACACACACACACACACACACACACACACACACTACGAAATCCTTACACGACCTTTTGATTTAGTTTGCCATCAACAGCGGACATGTGTGTCATGATTGCATTAAATCTCCTTGTCACGTCACGGCACTTCTCCCAGCATAACTCGTAGCTTGAGTTGTCTTCCCCTGTGAGAATGCGTCGCCACAGTGCAGATCCACTTTTACTGTCTGGGAGTAGAGTTAGAGCCTGTTTGACAGAGTAGTAGAGTTAGAGCCTGTTTGACAGAGTAGTAGAGTTAGAGCCTGTTTGACATAGTAGAGGTAGAGTCTTCCACAAGTGCTGCCTTCTTCCACAAGTACTTCAATGTTCCACAAGTTTCTCTGTTATATTTAGATAATAAAAAATGTTTGAATTTGAATTTGTTTGAAGTCCTGCCATGTTCCACAAGTGCTGCCATGTTCCACAAGTGCTGCCATGTTCCACAAGTGCTGCCCAAGTGCTGCCATATTCCACAAGTGCTGCTGTCGCTATTGTCACCGGGCAAGCTGTTGGGGGTCAGAGTGGTCTAACAAAAGTGCTGTTTCCAGAGTTATCAACAGAGAGCAGACCCCGCAGTGTCAGTGTCTCCAGAAAGTGGCCAATGCTAACCAAGAACAGCTATGGACCTAGCTAGCGCAGACCCCTGAGGGGCTGCTGAGCCAACACTGACAAAGCTGGACCTTAACTTGTGCCATCACGGCAACGGCCATTGCTTGTCTGCCATGCAGAAAGCGTCTGATTCAGCCTTGATGTGACCACTGACACACTTGTGACAGAGTTCAGTTCTGCGGGTAGTTCTGTTTGTCTGAGTGTTTGTCTGTCTGTCTGTCAGTCTGACAGTATGTCTATTTGTAGGTCTGGCTGTATGTCTGTCTGTCTGTCAGTCTGACAGTATGTCTATTTGTAGGTCTGGCTGTATGTCTGTCTGTCTGTCAGTCTGACAGTATGTCTATTTGTGGTCTGGTTGTATGTATGTCTGTCTGTCGGTCTGGCTGTATGTTTGTCTATCGGTCTGGCTGTATGTCTGTCTGTAGGCCTGACTGTGTGTCTGTTTGTAGGTCTGACTATGTCTGTCTGTCAGTCTGACTGTTTGTAGATCTGACTGTATGTCTGTCTGACTGTATGTCTGTCGCTCTGGCTGTATGTCTGTTTGTCGGTCTGGCTGTATGTCTGTATGTTTCTCTGGCTGGTTATTACTTACTCTCTCTTTTTCACAAGGCCGGATGTCAAAAAAAATTAAAGCAATTGCTATGCTTATTCTATTATCCTCTGTAAATAAAATTCGCACATTCTTTCTCTCTCTCTCTCTCTCTCTCTCCTCTCTCTCTCTCTCTCTCTCTCTCTCTCTCTCTCTCTCTCTCTCTCTCTCTCTCTCTCTCTCTCTCTCTCTCTCTCTCTCTCTCTCTCTCTCTCTCAAGATATTCATTCATTCATTCATTCACACACACACCTCTCTCTCTCTCTCTCTCTCTCTCTCTCCTCTCTCTCTCTCTTCTCTCTCTCTCTCTCTCTCTCTCTCTCTCTTCTCTCTCTCTCTCTCTCTCTCTCCTCTCTCTCTCTCTCTCTCTCTCTCTCGCCCTCTCTCTATGTATCTCTCCCTCTCCCTCCCTCTCTCTCTCTGTCTCTGTCTCTCTCTCTCTCTCATATAAAATGTGCTGTAGAAGTGAGCAGACTAGAAATATCCATGGACGACAACATTCTGAAATTTACTGTGAGCAGGTGGCGCCATGGAATGTGTTCTTTACGAGGAAGAGAGATTTCATTCACTTTTTGGGGGGTGAACCAGGGCAATGGGCGTCATTTTGGAACAGAAAAAAAACATAGTACTACAGCTAACAGGCCAGTGGACGTCATTATTTTGGAACAGAAAAATACATAGTACTACAGCTAACAGGCCAGTGGACGTCATTATTTTGGAACAGAAAAATACATAGTACTACAGCTAACAGGCCAGTGGACGTCATTATTTTGGAACAGAAAAATACATAGTACTACAGCTAACAGGCCAGTGGACGTCATTCTTTTGGAACAGAAAAATACATAGTACTACAGCTAACAGGCCAGTGGACGTCATTATTTTGGAACAGAAAAATACATAGTACTACAGCTAACAGGCCAGTGGGTCTCTTATTTTGGACAGGATACATTATGTCTTACATGTACGGCCGTGGACTGTTCTTTTTTTGGTACATGATAATGCTGTCTGTCAGCTAACAGGTAGTTTGGACTGTCATGTCTTCTGACTGTATGTCATGTCTCGGGCTTATCTGGCCTTTGGCGTATGTCTGTATGTTTTTGGACGAGTAATTACTATACTCATCTACAGGCCATGTGGAGCTGCTTATTTATATTTGTAAAAGAAATTTACATTTTTCTACAGCTCTCATCTCATTGATCTCTTCTCTCTCTGACAGTATCATCTTCACTCTACTCTCTCATCAGCCATTTACGTCTCTTCTTTTCCAGAATT
>CM060322.1:60946677-60954177 GCA_030674155.1 Stramonita haemastoma
CCATTGTTATGGACATTGCAAACTGACATTCCAGCACAAAGATACTATTTCTATACACCTGCTCATTATTGTTGTAGAATGGGTTTAAAGGTGAGTGAGCTACCGCTGCTACGCTTCCAGTACACACTGATGCTGTAAGACACAAAGGATGCTTGTCCCTTGGTGTGGAATAGGAAACTGTTCCAGCTTCCATCTATTTCCCGCCCAGCTATCCTGGGGGGCAGGATAGCTCAGTGGTCAGAGCACTCGCTTTCCCCAAGTCAAGTTAAGCAGCGTCGAGCGTGGTTACCAGTTGGATGGGTGCCCGTTTGCGCGCCTTGGCTTCAGTGCAGTCCCTCCAGTTCACCCAGCTGTAAGTGGGTACCTGCCCTCTTTAGGGTCAGGGAAGGTAAAGTAGCAAAGGAGAGGAGATGGGCACCGCCCTCAACATGCTGAGTTCCAGAGAAGCTGAGGTCTCTGATGCCTGGCTCCCCTTTGACCGCCTAGGTTTTGGGACACCTTTACCTTACCCTTTTTGGTATGATAGTAAGCAGGACAGCACTGAAGACTTTCACTCTATACTGTCTGTTGTTGTCATCCTCTACAAAGTAGTCCAAGTGTGCTTCAGCTGTGTACTGTCTGCTGTGGTGTAGAATACCTCAGTTTGTTGTGAGCTGTTTAATGTCTGTGGTGTGTTGTAGAATACCTCAGGTGTGTCAGTTGTGTACTGTCTGTTGTGATGTAGAATACATCAGGTGTGTTCAGCTCTGTACTGTGGTGCAGAATACCTCAGGTGTGTCAGCTATGTATTGTCTGTGGTGGTGTGGAATATCTCAGGTGTGATTCAGAACCTTCAGCTCTCTTTCTACTGCTGTTGTTACTGCATTGTTGTGTGGGTCTTCCTCTCCTGTGTCTTCTTTTTCTTCTTCTTCTTCTTCTTCTTCTTCTTCTTCTTCTTCTTCTTCTTCTTCTTCTTCTTCTTCTTCTTCCTTTCTTCTTCTTCTTCTTCCTAGCGTGGATATACAAATGATATAAATACTATCTCAACATTGAGGAATATCCAACAAAATAAAAAGAGCAAAAAGCACTGCAGAAAAGCGACAATAGTCCACAGAACAAGCGAGGAAAAGTGCAGGTAATTTACAGGCTGTTGAGAGGAGGAGAAGTGGCTGTGGAGGGTGTAAAGAATGGGAGGTGACGAGACTCACACCTGCACACCCACACAATCACCACTACAGACAGACACATCACTCTGACAGACGAGGCTATGTTGCAAAATTAATTTATTCAGCACGACCTTTGACCCTGTGAATCATCAACATGCTAAAACAACACAGTAAACAACAGAGGGAGGGGCAACAACGACTTTTGCAGACAATCATTGGCATTCCATTACAGTCTCTTACACTATACAGTATCCTAATTTTGTTAAAAGAAAACACACACACATTCACACACACGCACGCACGCGCACAACACAACACACACACACACCACACACACACACACACACACACACACGTGCGCGTGCACGCACATACAAGCGCGCGTGTGTGCTGAGAAACAAAAAAACAGAAGACATGAAAAAAGCAGAGATAAACACGACAGCCGGATAGTGATACAAACAAACAATAAACACATGAACACAAAGAGACAGGCACATGAGTCTTTCGGATGAGGCAATAAATCGAGGTCCCGTGTGTTACACATCACTATGTAACGCACGTAAAAGAACCCACGGCAACAAGGGGGTTGACCCTGGCAGAATTCTGTAGAAAAAAGGCACTCTGATAGGGAAAAAATACAGTTGCGTGCAGGAAAAGGGAAAAAAAATGTGTAGGCGCTGCACATGTGGCGACGCGCTCTCCCCGGGGAGAGCAGCCCGAA
Organism: Stramonita haemastoma; assembly: GCA_030674155.1. Classification (NCBI taxonomy): domain Eukaryota; kingdom Metazoa; phylum Mollusca; class Gastropoda; order Neogastropoda; family Muricidae; genus Stramonita; species Stramonita haemastoma. Next base: position 60,948,544 of record CM060322.1, read on the forward strand.
TTTCACGCAGAGAAATCTGTTGTGACAAAGTGTGCAAAATATAAAAATACAAAATACAGGAACACAGTGTGTGGTTGTGAGAGAGAGAGAGAGAGAGAGAGACAGAGAGAGAGAGAGAGAGAGAGGAAGAGAGAGAGGAGGAGAGTGAGGGAGGAGAGAGAGAGAGAGATATTTTGATTTGATTGATTTATTTTTATATCGAGGAGTAATGAATAAGCACTCTTGTGCTTTTACATCCGTCCCCGCGTGATGCAGTTTGTAAATCTGTCACCAGCACACGATGCCTACTCTACGAAAGGGGAAAGGATTTAATGTGAGAACAGAGAGAGACAGAGACAGAGAGAGAGGTGAGGTGGGAGAGAGAGAGAGAGAGAGAGAGAGAGAGAGAGAGAGAGAGAGAGAGAGAGAGAGAGAGAGAGAGAGAGAGAGAGAGAGAGAGAGAGAGAGAGAGAGAGAGAGAGAGATTAGTGGTGGCATCTTACATGTGTTACACTGCTGCCTGAAGTAAACAGCTTTCCTCAACCCATGACCTCTGGCCTTTGGGGTCAACAGTACACACCCACCTGACCTCTAACCCAGCTTGACCCCTGACCCTTCTTGACAGCTTTTCACCCATGCAGTGACTAGAAGTGATGTTATTATTGTGCGTGCGTTGTTGTGATAATGAAAGTGACAGTCATAAAGTGTGAGAGGTGCTGTGGGTAATTCATGTTTTGTTATTGTTTTGTTATTGTTGATGTTTGTATTCAGGTTGATGTTCTAACCACACCCACGGACGCCCAGAGGCACAGCCATAGCCTTTCAGATTTCTCTCCACAAGCTATGTGTGTGTGTATGGTGTGTGTGTTGTGTGGTGTGTGTGTGTGTGTGTGGTTGCGTGTGTGTGTGTGTGTGTGTGTGTGTGTGTGTGTGTGTGTTTTTGTGTGACGTGTGTGCTGTTGTGTGTTGTTGTGTGGTGTGTGTGGTGGTGTGTGGCTGCGTGTGTGTGGTGGTGTGTGTGTTTGTGTGTGTGTGTGGGTGTGTGTGTGGTGGTGTGTGGTGTGTGTGTGTGTGGTGTGTGTGTGCGTGTGCTCTTCCTCTCACATAAAAAAAAACAGTTGTCGCCCTCACCTCACCTCACCTATGGATCGGTGTCTAGAGGTAGCGCACCTTCCTAAAAAGCGAAAAGTGCGGGTCAAAGTGGCGTGGTTTGAATCCCGTTTGGCCCGAAACTTTTCCCCCATCCATTAGACCAGGAGTGTGGTCTGGGTGCTAGTTCTTTCAGATGAGACGATAAACCAAGGTCCCGTGTCTTACACAACATTATTTAGCCACGTAAAAGATACCCATGGCAACAAAAGGGTTGTCCCTGGAAAATTCTGTAGAAAAAGCCACTCTGATAGGGAAACAATACAGTTGCATACAGAAAAGAAAAAATGGGTAGGCGCTGCACTTGTGGCGACGCCTCTCACCGGCGATAGCAGCCCGAATTTCACACAGAGAAATCTGCTGTGACATAAAGTGGTATGAATAACATAGATAAACCTAGTAGTCTAGTAGACCTCAGTGGTCATAAGCAGCTGATAGGTGTCCCTGAAAAAAAGATTCACTGCAGTAAGACACTTCACAGGAGAAGTGTCGGAAATACGACGTCACACATTAACCAACAGCCATACAACCCTGATGCCATCAATGACGTCACACATTTACCAACAGCCACACAACCTTGATACCATCAATGACGTCACACATAGCCATACAACCCTGATGCCATCAATGACGTCACACAGACGGAAAACAGACAGGAGTCAGGCAGGAAAGAAAGCAGTGACCAGTGACCTGTGGTGTGGACAGAGGTCAGTGTGACTGTTGTGACTGCCACACTTCTGCCGCTGCTGCTGCTGTGAATTGACCACAAAGGGTCACTCTCTTCTGCACGGACAGAGCAAAACAGACAGGGGTTGGGGAACAATCCAGTTCACTCTACCCACACAGTCCTGGTTATCATGAAGAAGAAAGTGTGCCAGTGTCCAGTTCACCTCGCTGCTTACCTGTGGTGTCAGCTCTAGGGCACCCGCACTGCAATAATTGCCTAGCTCACCCCTAACCTGTGCTGTCAGCTTTAAGATACACACAGTGCAATAAATGCCGTGAACATCTCACACTTACCTGTGATGTCAGCTCTGTGACACAGTGCAATAAATGCCCAGCTCGCCTCACACTTACCTGTGCTGTCAGCTCCGTGACACACACAGTGCAATAAATGCCCTGCTCACCTACTTACCTGTGATGTCAGCTTTAAGATACCGCAGTGCAATACGCTGACATGGAGAATAATGCTGAGGAATGTAGCATATGTGCAATGCTGCCCATGGAAGACAGCCCTGAATGGTGCAGTGTGTTTCTATCTGAAGTAAGCCTATCTTGAAAGCAGAGCAGAGGTTGGTGTGAGTGTCGGACCTGCCATCTGAATGTGAATCTGAAGTGATCTTGAAGTAATCTGAAGTGATCTGAAGTAATCTGAAGAGTGCAGAATCAAGTCCCTACTAAACTTCATTGGAGGGGATTGTTTCGGGAGTACTCAGACTCAGACAGGCAGAGAAACGGAAATCAGTCCATTCATGGACACACCTGATTCCGTGTATTATCTGAAACAGCCAGTACTGTGTCTACCAAAATAGGATGACAAAAAAAGTGTGAACTAAACACGTCATCATCATCCTCTTCATCTCTGTTAACACACACCACTGAGGGAGGAACAGACTGGTCAGGGATGACTTCAACCTTTACTGCTGGACATCAACAGAGAACCACTCATCCTTCCTAATCCACTGAAAGGATTAACTCTAATCACTCTCCACGCTTTCAAGAGGAAAAGCAAAAAGCAAATTAACACCTAGTTAGGCTTCAGGGCAACCCCCCCCCCCCCCCCCCCCCCCTCCCAAACAAATTGGACATTTTTAAAAGATTTATCTAAGGAAAAGACGCAGAGACAAGATGCTTCATTACGCCCTTTATATTTATAATTCTTTCTCCTTTATTGTCTTTGTGAATGGTCTGACTTGTTTGTTCTGACGCTCTTCTTCATTGTTGTGGACATTGTAAACGAGCATGTCAGCACGGAGAGCACATGCTTAATTAAGTCACTGATGAGAGGTTTGTAGATGAGGTGTGTTTTGCTGCTGTTGTTGCTGCCAGATAAACTGATGTTGTCACACATAGGCAATGTATGTTACACCTCATTCTGCTGAGCAGGCATTTTTGTTCCAACCTCCTCCAATGTTCTGCATGTAATGCATAGTGGTGTGATATTACAGAATACAACTGAAGGACAGACTGCTGTTTACTGTCTGTTGCAGGTCGTCCTCTGTAGGTTAGCCCAGGTGTTTTCAGCTCTGTATTATTTGTTGAAGTGGGGTGAAGGGTAGACCAGGTGTGGTGTAGGGTAGCCATGTGTACTTTACTCTGTACTGTGTTGTGGTGTGGTGTAGGGTAGACAGGTGTGTTTCAGCTCTGTACTGTCTGTTGTGGTGTGGCATAGGGTACCCCAGGTGTACTTCAGCTTTGTACAGTCTGTTGTGGTATGGTATTGTAGGGTACCCGGGAGCATTTCAGCTCTGTACTGTCTGGTGTGGTGTAGAATAGCAGCCAGGTGTATTTCACCTCTATACTGTCTGTGTGTGGTGTAGAATAGCCAGATGATTTCACTCTTACTGTCTGGTTGTGGTGTAGAATAGCCAGGTGTATTTTACCTCTATACTGTCTGTGTGGTGTAGAATAGCCAGGTGTTTTCACCTCATTGTTGTGGTAGTTGTAGAAATACCAGGTGTGAATTTACTTATACTGTCATGTGGGTTGATCTTGTGTCTCAGGGTACTGCAAGGTGGTCCTTTAGCTCTATACTGTCTGGTGTGGGTAGTAATACCAGTTATTTTACCTCTATACTGTCTGTTGTGGTGTAGAATAGCCAGGTGCTTTTCACCTCTGTTGTGGTCCAGCCTTTGTATGGTATCCAGGCGTGCTGAATGTTGACTTTATACTGTTCATGATCAGGTGTTGAGTCTTCCCTCCTGTGTTCATTCAGGTGTCCTGCATAGGGCAGTCCTTTGATGTCTCTTATACTGTCTGGATGAAGGGCTAGTAACCCATCTCCACTCTACAAGTCAGTACATGTACAACTGTAGCAAGCACAGAAATAGTGGCAAAGGTCGAAGTGATGATTAGCTCTAAGTTTCTTTCAGTCTTTCTTCCTATCTCCAGAGCTGATCCTTTTCTCTTTTTCTCTTCTTCTTCTTCTTCTTCTTTGAATTCATCGCATTCTTCGCATTTTCTTCTTTGCATTCTTCTTCTTCTTTCATCTTCTTCTTCTTCTTTGTCATCCTTCTTCTTCTTCTTCTTCTTCTTCTTCTTCTTCTTCTTCTTCTTCTTCTTCGTCATTCTTCTTCTTCTTCTTCTTTGATTCTCGCATTCTTTCTTCTTCTTCTTCTTCTTCTTCTTCTTCTTCTTCTTCTTCTTCTTCTTCTTTTCTCTTCTTCTTCTTTGCATTCCTCTTTTTCATCTAATCCATCAACTACTGTGCCCTAGAACCGATAATATGCATCCTTTCATTACGACACAGGCGCAATCTGCCCATCTCCTATATCATGTGCACACACACACACACACACACACACACACCGCGCGCGGCGCGCGCGCGCGCGCGCGCACACACACACACACACACACACACACTCACACTCACACACACACACACACACACACACACACACACACACACACACCTGGAAACTAATGACATACAAAAACAAAATTAATAATGAGATTATTTTTTGTTAAGTAAACAACGAACAAATGTATGCAGGTGCAAAAACATCTCCTCCAACACAAAGAGCAAGAAAGTAGGTGGCAAAAGCAACGCCTACAACATAATTAAACACCACAACGACACATCAATTAGAGTCAACAAATTAATAGGCACAGGCACTTCAGAAGATTCATTCACACAGCATACCACTGGACACAGCAATCAGTCACACTCAGACCACGCCACTGAAAACAGCGCTGCTTTACACATGATGGAGAAGCCCGCCCCCCCCCTGATGTAGGAATGATTGATGGTTGAATTGATGATTGAATTATGATGAAGGAATTATTACGATGCAAATCTGAACTCTGACACTGGATACTGTTTTAAAATTGTAACAGACAAAAATAATGAAAAGGAAAAGAGGTTGCCACACACACTACATACATACATACATACATACATACATACATACATACATACATACATACATACATACATACATACATAAACACACCCAACATACATACATACATACATATACATACATACATACATACATACATACATACATACATACATACATACATACACACACCATACATACAATACATACATACATACATACATACATACATACATACATACATACACTACATACATAACCAACAACATAACATACAACATACATACATACATACATACATACACATCACACACACACACAACATACATACACAACACAACACACACACACACACACACACACAACACATACATCATACATACATACAACATACATACATACATACATACATACATACATACATACATACATCACACACATACAT
>CM060322.1:60959177-60964177 GCA_030674155.1 Stramonita haemastoma
CTTGGAACCAAAAATGGCTTTCCGAATCCTTTGTCATCTGAAAGAGTGCGTGGCAGTCAGCACAGCTGTCAACATGGCGGTGTTTGTCTTCAGCTGTCATTTCCATCAGCCCCTAAAACAGCTGTCATTTCTATCAGCCCCTAAAACAGCTGTCATTTCCATCAGCCCCTAAAACAGCTGTCATTTCTATCAGCCCCTAAAACAGCTGTCATTTCTATCAGCCCCTAAAACAGCTGTCATTTCCATCAGCCCCTAAAACAGCTGTCATTTCTATCAGCCCCTAAAACAGCTGTCATTTCTATCAGCCCCTAAAACAGCTGTCATTTCTATCAGCCCCTAAAACAGCTGTCATTTCCATCAGCCCCTAAAACAGCTGTCATTTCTATCAGCCCCTAAAACAGCTGTCATTTCTACCAGCCCCTAAAACAGCTGTCATTTCCATCAGCCCCTAAAACAGCTGTCATTTCTATCAGCCCCTAAAACAGCTGTCATTTCTATCAGCCCCTAAAACAGCTGTCATTTCCATCAGCCCCTAAAACAGCTGTCATTTCCATCAGCCCCTAAAACAGCTGTCATTTCTATCAGCCCCTAAAACAGCTGTCATTTCCATCAGCCCCTCAAACAGCTGTCATTTCTATCAGCCCTTCAAACAGCTGTCATTTCCATCAGCCCTCAAACAGCTGTCATTTCTATCAGCCCCTCAAACAGCTGTCATTTCTATCAGCCCCTCAAACAGCTGTCATTTCTATCAGCCCCTCAAACAGCTGTCATTTCTATCAGCCCCTCAAACAGCTGTCATTTCTATCAGCCCCTCAAACAGCTGTCATTTCCATCAGCCCCTCAAACAGCTGTCATTTCCATCAGCCCATAGTATTAGGCATCCATACCGTCAGTCTTGGAGGACTATCGTGTTGCACTCTAGGCTCTAGAGGCAAAGCCTGGGTAAGTAAGTATGGAGGGCAAGCTGTTGCCCATGCAGTAAACACCCACACCCCCTTCCACCCACATCTCTCTCTATGTAGTTGGAATAGTCCATTGGAAAGGCAATCACCCATAGGCATGGTTCCAGTGCCGTCACAGGAGCCGTCAGAACATTGCATATACAGCAGCCTATAGCACAGCCAACTCTGGCTAGGAGCTGGTCATAGTCAGGAAAAGTCACACAGTTGCAATGATCATGTTGGGAATGGAGCCTACAACCTCCAGCTACCCATCTGCACATCCACCCACTGGGCACAGTAGCAGGCAATATTTTGTGATTGTACCGTTTTGTAGCTGGTCACTGTGTGTTTGTACGGTTTTTGGTAGCTGTCTACTATATCTGTACCGTTTTAGTAGCTGTCTACGATGTCTGTACCATTTTTGGTAGCTGTCTACTATGTCTGTACCGTTTTTGGTAGCTGTCTACCATGTCTGTACCGTTTTTGGTAGCGGTCTACTACGTACCGTTTTTGGTAGCTGTCTACCATGTCTGTACCGTTTTTGGTAGCTGTCTACCATGTCTGTACCGTTTTTGGTAGCTGTCTACCATGTCTGTACCGTTTTGATAGCTGGTCTCTGTGTGTGTACCGTTTTGGTAGCTGGTCTCTGTGTGTGTAGTGTTTTGGTAACTGGTCACTGTGTGTAGTGTTTTGGTAACTGGTCACTGTGTGTGTAGTGTTTTGGTAACTGGTGACTGTGTGTGTAGTGTTTTGGTAACTGGTCACTGTGTATAGTGTTTTGGTAACTGGTGACTGTGTGTGTAGTGTTTTGGTAACTGGTCACTGTGTGTAGTGTTTTGGTAACTGGTGACTGTGTGTAGTGTTTTGGTAACTGGTGACTGTGTGTGTAGTGTTTTGGTAACTGGTGACTGTGTGTGTAGTGTTTTGGTAACTGGTGACTGTGTGTGTAGTGTTTTGGTAACTGGTCACTGTGTGTAGTGTTTTGGTAACTGGTCACTGTGTGTGTAGTGTTTTGGTAACTGGTCACTGTGTGTGTAGTGTTTTGGTAACTGGTTATTGTGTGTGTCTGTATTGTGTCATGATAATTGTCTGACTTCTATCCCTTTGGCCAGGCAATACTACAACACTTTTAGCGGTAATCTTACATTACACTTTTTCAGCCGTGTATCTGTAACACTTTCAAGAACCATGGTACACTTTCAAGGGCGATGATGCACTTTTAGGGGCCATGATACATTTTAGGGGTTATGATGCACTCTTAGGGGCAACGTTACATTTTCAGGGAAAATGATGCATTTTTAGGGGCCATGATGCACTTTTAGGGGCCATGATGCACTTTCAGGGGCCATGTTACGCCCCAGTTTCAGCAACAATGGTTACATCCTGCTTTAGATGCTGAAAATAATTATCATGTACACAATTACACACACGTGCACATAGGCAAGGATGTTTTAGTATACCCTAGAGTTTTGTTTCCTTACTTCTCTCTCTCTCTCTCTCTCTCTCTCTCTCTCTCTCTCTCTCTCTCTCTCTCTCTCTCTCTCTCTCTCTCTCTCTCTCTCTCTCTCTCTCTCTCTCTCTCTCTCTCTCTCTCTCTCTCTCTGTCTCTCCCTCTCTCTCTCTCTCTCAGCATCTGTTGATATCCCTGTATCTATATGTATTCATTTGCACCATTTTGCTTTTGTTTTCCTTATGTTTTGAAGCTGGATGAAAACAGTGTCTCTTACTTGATCTACTACACTCTTGAAATATAACTGCGTTTGCGTTTTCACACGTGCTCATGCACGTATGCCTGTACACACGCTCTCACGTAGGCACATACACAGGAACGTGCACACGTGTGTGAGGGCACCAACAAGTGATAGTCACTTCATTATCTTCATCTGCACATGTCTCCAGTACTCCTGTGATGAATTTTCAACTCAAGAAACATGTGGGGAGACGATGTGTTTACATGGGGACACCTACAGTGAAACATTAATCCCTGTAATCCCGGGCAATCCCTGAAGGGATTAACTCTGATCATTTTGGACAGGGAGAGACTGGGGGCAGGCGCCCTTCAACCCTTACTGTATTTGTGTAGGATGAAAAGGTAAACCCATAGTGACACGAAAACAAGATGGTTAAAATGTGCAGTCATTTTTCTCTTCCACGGTGTTGTGTGTGTGTGTGTGTTGTGTGGTGTGTGTGTGTGTGTGTGTGTGTGTGTGTGTGTGTGTGTGTGTGTGTGTGTGTGTGTGTGGGGTGGTGTGTGTGTGTGTGTGTGTGTGTGCGTGTGTGTGCGTGTGTGTGCGTGTGTGTGCGTGTGTGCATATATATATGTATGTATGTGTGTGTGTATGTGTGTGTATGTGTGTGCGCGCGTGTGTGCGTGTCTGTGTGTGTGTGTTTGTGCGTGCGTGCGTGTGTGTGTGTTATGTGTGTGCGTGCGTGTGTGTGTGTGTGTGTGCGTGTTTGTGTGTGTGTGTGTTTGTGCGCGCGCGCGTGCGTATGTGTGTAAGACAGTGCATACATGCTTAGATGCAAACGTGTGTACCTACTACGTGCCTGTATGTGTGCCTGTTGGTTTTTACGTGAGCCGTACTATTTTTGTCTGCTGCAATAAACATGACACATAATCATGTCAGCGTTGAAAGGAGAAGTGGCAGACATAATGATGATTCATGATGCTGTTGTTTACCTGGCTCCTTTCAGAGCATTATGTTGTGTAATTATTGTTGCCACACACAGGATGGTTTATTACTGTCAGCGCCCTTTGAGGGGTGACACCTTGCCCTCCTGATCTTCCCTGGGAACCCTCTCAGAGCTTTACAAACAGGATTCATACACTGTTACACAAATTACTGAACAAAGCAATCAGTGCATATGGGCAGCCATCCGCACTTTTCTACCCCTACCCCTTCTTCACCCTGACCACCCTTTTTTATTTATTTTATATTTATTCTTTTGTATTCTTTTCCATGGGTCAAAGACACACTTGAGTTAGTAGATGGCCAACTGGAATCTGAAAGTCCTGTCTCTGAAAGCATCAAACCCAGTTTGCAGTGTATTTCAGTATCACTAGGCCACAGTGGCTGTTAAAAGAACACTTTGAATCTCCAACCCTGATTCAGATTGGCAGGAAAAGACTGAGACAGCAGCAACAGATGGTGAGGATGATCACAGAAGACAATAATAGAAGCCTTTTCTCTTGGATTTAAATTGTCAAGGGCAGTAATTAGTGTGACCTCGTTTTGTCATCAACATCTGCTTTCCCACAATACCATTTCCTGCATGGCGTACCTCAGGTAGGCGTGGTTTGTTAACACAACAAAGTGACAGCGTCAGTCAGCCTGCTGCTGCCTGCTGATATATCACATCCCCGCTTGCCGTCAGTGTTTTGATGGAAGATGCTCTAATCCTCCACTGTCTGCCTTCCCACAGGTGGCCAAGCGATCAGAATAACAAATGGCAAGGTGGTGAGATGACTGCCCTCCTTAGGTGAACGTTGAAAGTCCTCTGACAGAGAACAACAGAGCAGTGAGCTGAGGACAAAAGGAATGGTGGTGGTGGTGTACAGAGTAAGTACTACGTGACATACTTCAGACAATCTCAGCAGAGTGGTTTTGGGAGGATTGTTTCCGACAAGAACTGTCTGTATAACTGATGTTGGCGTTACGTTCACTTGCCACATTGTCTGTCATTTTTGGGTCTGTTTTTAAACGGGGATTTGTTGGACTTTGCCCCAGCAAAGGGGATGAAAATCATGGGATAGGTTTTTGTAAGCACAGTGAATGTTCTTTTTTAATTACCCGTCTTTTTTCTCCTTTTTTTCTTCTCTCCTTTTTATGTTATTGATCTGTAGATTGCTTTAAGAGACCAAACTGTGAAACAGGAACTCCACAGTATGACGTGTTTCTAATATCAGAGTGTTTCATGAGTCAGGTATATTTATGTTTGAATTTTAAGAGCTGTTCCCTGTTTCTGTGTTCTGTATGTGCATTGGACAGGCAGTGTGGAGGAATCCTTTGTCCAGATGTTTTACTGTGGTGTGAGTTGTTGAAACACCCCTAAGTTCTT
>CM060322.1:60969177-60971677 GCA_030674155.1 Stramonita haemastoma
TGAATGTTGGAAGTCCTGTGACAGAGAACAACATAGCAGTGAGCTGAGGACAAAAGGAATGGTGGTGGTGGTGTACAGAGAGTAAGTACTACGTGACATACTTCAGACATTCTCAGCAGAGTGGTTGTGGGAGGATTGTTTCCGACAAGAACTGTCTGTATAACTGATGTTGGCATTACGTTCACTTGCCACATTGTCTGTCATTTTTGGGTCTGTTTTTAAATGGGGATTTGTTGGACTTTGCCCCAGCAAAGGGAATGAATCATGGGATAGGTTTTTGTAAGCACAGTGAATGTTCTTTTTTGTTTACCGTCTTTTTTCTCCTTTTTTTCTTCTCTCCTTTTTATGTTATTGATCTGTAGATTGCTTTAAGAGACCAAACTGTGAAACAGGAACTCCACAGTATGACGTGTTTCTAATATCAGAGTGTTTCATGAGTCAGGTATATTTATGTTTGAATTTTAAGAGCTGTTCCCTGTTTCTGTGTTCTGTATGTGCATTGGACAGGCAGTGTGGAGGAATCCTTTGTCCAGATGTTTTACTGTGGTGTGAGTTGTTGAAACACCCCTAAGTTCTTTGTGTAAACATGAACACTTCATTGATGGGGGAATTATATATAAACATTTCAGTATGATGAGGGCATTATACATGAATACTTCATTGATGGGGGCATTATAGGTGAACACTTCAGTTTCATTATACATGAACACTTCTGTTTCATTATACATGAACACTTCTGTTTCATTATACATGAACACTTCTGTTTCATTATACATAAACACTTCATTGATGAGGGCATTATACATGAACACTTCTGTTTCATTATACATGAACACTTCAGTTTCATTATACATGAACACTTCTGTTTCATTACACATGAACACTTCTGTTTCATTATACATGAACACTTCTGTTTCATTATACATGAACACTTCTGTTTCATTATACATGAACACTTCAGTTTCATTATACAAGAACACTTCAGTTTCATTATACAAGAACACTTCAGTTTCATTATACATGAACACTTCTGTTTCAATTTACATGAATACTTCAGTTTCATTCTACATGAACACTTCAGTTTCATTATAAATGAACACCAGTTTCATTATACATGAACATTTCAGTTTCATGAGAGCATGAAACTATTCCTCACATCACACTGAAACAAGGACAACATGGAGTTGCAAAGACAACGGGCATCACTGATAGATCGAAAAAGTCTGTTAAAGCTAAGAGTCTAATACTTAACGGTAGAGGAAGATTTCAGTTTTATGTATCTGCCATCTTTAAATGAAGCAAAAGGGAGGAAAAAGTGTTTATTCATTCATTGTTCACTGTTCATATCATAATTCATCACTAATTTGGTCCCGTCCTCACTTGTACCTCTGAACAAAGCTCATCTGAAGCCAGCAGAAAACAATGGTGGTCATAGGAACTGGCCCACCTGCTGCTTATAATTATACAGTTTCCAACAATAATAGGATGATAACATTGACACAACTGTGGGGAAAGAGGTTAAAAAAGCACGTTAGTGCTTACTCCTTATCCCCAGAAAGAAAAGAATGTCAATAAGAATAATTATGATAACTTGGTACACTGTCTAAACACCCACCTGTCTTTCAGTGACAGCCAGAGGGGGATACATTGCATTACATTATATTACATTACGTTACATGATATTACATTACATTACGGGCACAATGACAGGCCTCTGAGCAAGCAGCGGCCTTGACTGCCAGATTATCATAATCCCTAATCCCCCCCTGAGCCATCACCTGTCATGATAGTCATGGTCTTTGACAGCCGCTTATTTATCACCTCCCTCTGCATCTGATTCTCAGCGTTGAGTTGACATGAGGAAAGAAAGGACACAGCAAACAGTTTTCTGTTGTTTTTTTCAATGACAGTTACAGAAGCTAAATGATATAGCCTGCTGTTTTTTTTCTTTATCTCATGACGGTTACATTTAATGACGGTTACAGGAGGTAAATGATATAGCCTGCTGTTTTGTTTTTGTTTTTTTTATCTCATGACAGATACATTTAATGATAGCTGCAGGAGATAAATGATATAACGTGCTGTTTTTTTTTGTTTTTTTTATCTCATGACAGATACAAGAGATAAATGATATTGCGTACTGTTTTCTGCTTATCTAGATGACAGTTACAGGAGCTAAATGATATATGTGCTGTTTATTTGATGACCGTTAGGTAAAAAAAAAAGAAGAAGAAAAGAAAAAAACATACAAGTGTCCCATAGCCTATGTGGTTTAGGGGAACGAGGCATCAGAGACCTCAGCTTCTCTAGGGGCCAGCATACTGAGGGCGGCGCCCATCTCCTCTCCCTCACAGCTTTACCTTCCCTGAACCTAAAGGGGCAGGTACACATTTTACAGCTGGGTGAACTTGGGGTACAGTATTGAAGCCAAGGCGCACAAACGGTCACCCATCCATTTGGTAACCACGCTGGATGCTGTTTAACCTTGGCTTGGGGAAAG
>CM060322.1:60974177-61001677 GCA_030674155.1 Stramonita haemastoma
CACAGACCTTTCTTCATGCCATAGTACTGACCTTTCTTCATGCCATAGTCACTGACCTTTCTTCATGCCATAGTCACTGACCTTTCTTCATGCCATAGTCACTGACCTTTCTTATGCCATAGTCACTGACCTTTCTTATCCATAATCACTGACCTTCATTCATGCATAGTCACTGACCTTTCTTCATCGTTATTGTTTACAGGTTGTTGTTTTTTTACCCTTGGATTAGTACAATGTGAACGCAGCTTTTGTATCTGAATCTCCAAAGAGCCGAAGTCAAGGCAGATAGTTGATGATGTACCCACAATAAAGTTGATAAAGTATGCTGACAAGAGAGTGTGGTTTGGACAGTATACTGCTGCTTTTTACACGAAATATTGTACCTCATCAACATCTGATCATCACCTTGCTATTTGAAGAAGTTTACAGCAATGCACAACATATTTTTAACACCGCTAGGAAATTTTTACTGCTAGTGACAGGTTATTTCCCCTTGTCTGTTGACAGTAGATTGTACAGTAGTTGTCGCCCTTTTAAAATGTGACACATCTCTCTGTAGTAAGTCATTCTTGAAAATAATTAAATTTTCTTAATTTTAAAAAATGGAAAGATTTACCATTTGTTTTGAGACCAAGTTTAGATTGAAGTGCAGGTGGCTTTGGAGCAATGGATTCAAGTTCCCTAATTTATCTTTTATAACTTTTATATCGAGGATAATGGAATAAGCATCGTGAGCTTCTTTTTTTTTTTTTACATCTAGTCCCCATGTGTATGCATGTCATCTGTTCCCGCCGGCACACAATGGCCTCTCTTTTGAAAAGCAGAACAGGATTTAACGTGTGCACAAAATAATGTTCTGCGTGCGTTCGCACATGGGCCTCGGTTTATAGTCTTATCCAAAGGACTTTGGGGAGAGTGGAGTCTACACTGATGTTAACTCCAGGAGAAAAATCCCTTCGAACGGGAATCGAACCCGGTGGTCAGATTACAAGCGCAATGTTCTAACCACTAGGCTATCCCGTCCCTCCAAGATCATCCTAAAGACACAGAGTTGGGTTTGCTCATGACGTAAGAGAACATAACTACGTCACTATGACAGCGTCACTGACACTTGAAGAGCCATTGATACAGGAACAATGTTGCAGAGGGTTGAAAACCTGCTGTGCCGCCTGATATGTATAGTTTAGTTCTTGTTGTTGTTTTTTTAGTTGTGAATTCTTTTTTATTTGCCTTAAGACACACACACACACACACACAACACACACACACACACACACACCACACCACACACACACACACACTGAAATAGAGAGGGATAGACAAAGACATGTATTAATAATCATCCAGGGCCTTACGTGTTCCAACACAAAACAACAATCTACATTTCCAGGCCTTTTTTCTTTTCTCTGCATGCAGCAACCCTCCACCTCCCTTACTTTTCTAACGGATTGTCTTCCCTCTTTCTTTCTCACGTTTAGTATTTGTTATATTAGTGTTTTGTTGTTTGTTTTGGGGTGGTGTTTTGGTGAGGGGGTGGCGGCGCAAGTTGCTCGTTAGTTTATTTGTAGCTATATTACAGGCAAGATTGTGTCTGCTTCTTTTTGTTACTTCCTTACACCTTTCTATTTTTACTTTATTTCTTTCTTTTCTTTCTTTCTTCCTATCCTCTGATATTCTCTCCCACATAGAGAGAAACAACGGGGGGGGGGGGAGGAGGAGGGGTATGCAATAAGAAAAAGGAGTGAGAAGTAAAAAAAAAGAATGTGATTGAAAACGAAAATAGGGATAGTGGAGAAATGAGAAATAGAAACAAACAACACACACACACAGAGCGACAGATAGAAAAACGGAGTGTCGGATGGACGGAAGACAGACAGACAGAGAAATACACAAAGAGCGACAGATAAAAGGACTGTTGGATGGACAGACAAACACACGGACAGACAAACGACAGATCAACAGACAGACGGACAAACAAAGAGCGACAGACAGAAGGTCAGAGGCTGGGTGGACAGACAGATAGCAGTCACAAAACCAAGTCACGCTTCTCTTCTTATGAAGTATGAGTTTTCCCATTTTTGTTTAATACCGCAATCCAGTCCTGATGAAATGGTAAATAAACACACACCAGAATACATTCAAATAATAGATATATCAAAATAAAATTAATAAAACTAAATTCTGAGCAAAACATGTTATCTTCACCAAAAGTCAAAAATGTCTACTGGTGCACTAGCAGAAACTGGAAGACATTGATTACCCCTTGATTTGAACAAGGGAATGTGACAAGTGTCGGAGGACTGTCTCCTGCCTCGTCGCCTTTAACAACTCTTAAAGCTTTGACCAATTAAACAGTGTTACCTTATCCACTCACATATATTTGTAAACAGTAGCGTCTATCAAATTAACTCTTATGGCATTCATATGAAACAATAATATATGAAATCTCATGAAAAAAACGCACAAAAAACATTCTTCCATCAATCTGCATGTACTTCATGCAGGTGTTTGTTATGGCTGGGTATAATTACTATAGAAGAAAAGAGGCAGCCTGGTCACATAGCGCACCAACAGATCTGCTCGTCTTGGGCATCCTTGTAAGCAGGTGTCCACATCACACCCACTACCGTTACATAAATACAGGTCATCTAATTCTGCCTTCAGTGGTGCTGTGAAAGCTGATTCTATAATGCTGATGCTAGGAAAGCTGATTCTGTGATGCTGATGCTATGAATGCTGATGGCATGAATGCTGATTCTATGATTGCTGATGCTATGAATGCTGATTCTATGATGCTAATGCTATGAATGCTGATTCTATGATTGCTGATGCTATGAATGCTGATGATATGAATACTGATTCTATGATGCTGATTCTATGAATGCTGATTCTGTGATGCTGATGCTATGGTGCTGTGAATACTGATTCTATGATGCTGATGCTATAGTGCTATGAATGCTGATTCTATGAATGCTGATTCTACGATGCTGATGCTATAGTGCTGTGAATACTAATTCTATGATGCTGATGCTATAGTGCTATGAATGCTGATTCTATGATGCTGATGCTATAGTGCTGTGAATACTGATTCTATGATGCTGATGCTATAGTGCTATGAATGCTGATTCTATGATGCTGATGCTATAGTGCTATGAATGCTGATTCTATGATGCTGATTCTACGATGCTGATGCTATAGTGCTATGAATGCTGATTCTATGATGCTGATGTTATGAATGCTGATGCTATAGTGCTATGAATGCTGATTCTATGATGCTGATGCTATGAATACTGATTCTATGATGCTGATTCTATGATGCTGATGTTATGAATGCTGATGCTATAGTGCTATGAATGCTGATTCTATGATGCTGATGCTATGAAGGCTGATTCTATGATGCTGATGCTATAGTGCTGTGAATACTGATTCTATGATGCTGATTCTATTATGCTGATGCTATAATGCCGACGCTATAGTGCTGTGAATGCTGATTCTATGATGCTGACGCTATAGTGCTATGAATACTGATTCTATGATGCTGATTCTACGATGCTGATGCTATAGTGCTATGAATGCTGATTCTATTATGCTGATTCTATGATGCTGATGCGATGAATGCTGATGCTATAGTGCTATGAATGCTGATGCTATAGTGCTATGAATGTTGATTCTATTATGCTGATTTTATGATGCTGATGCGATGAATGCTGATGCTATAGTGCTATGAATGCTGATGCTATAGTGCTGTGAATGCTGATTCTATGAATGCTGATTCTATGATGCTGATGCTATGAATGCTGATTCTATGATGCTGATGCTATAGTGCTGTGAATGCTGATTATATGATGCTGATGCTATGATGCTGTGAATGCTGACTCTATAATGCTGATTCTATGATGCTGATGCTATAGTGCTGTGAATGCTGACTCTATGAATGCTGATTCTATGATGCTGATGCTATGAATGCTGATGCTGTAGTGCTATGAATGCTGATTCTATGATGCTGATGCTATAGTGCTATGAATGCTGATTCTATGATGCTGATGTTATGATGCTGTGAATGCTGATGCTGTAGTGCTGATGCTATAGTGCTATGAATGCTGATTCCACAGGCTGATTTTTCAGTCCTCTCCCTATCAGCACTGATGTGTGTTGTGAATCTGCAGAGCCAGGACAGACGGAGAGACAGACACCTGGCTGTCCACACCCCCACACCTGACCCAGGCCGACAGCTGTGTCCGTTCTTGATGTCAGCAAGGTGTCAGGGCCTGACTGGGCTTTTGTTATGCTGTGAAGTGTTGTGTTGATATTTAGTGTCTTCATCCCTGACCAGCTTTTAGTATAATAATCTGTATTTTTCATTCAAAGAGGACAAGTTTTCGAAAAGCAGAGTACGAATATATGTTTATATAATATAGATATAAATATATATATATATATATATATATATATATATATATATATATATATATATATATATATATATATATATATATATATATATATCACAAAGCAAAAGTAGAACAATGAGCATAATTAATATATAGTCGTTCCCCAATATTTCGGCTTTCGCCTTCCTCAGGGGAGGGGTGGTGCTGGTTATTATCATGACGTGATACATACATACATACATACATACATACATACATACATACATACATACATACATACATACATACATACATACATACATATATATATATATATATATATATATATATATATATATATATATATATATATATATATATATATATACACACGTACACACACATATATATATATATCCTTATAGACAAACTTGTCATGCAATATGTAGATCCAATCTCACAGTGATTCCCAGATGTGATGAATGAGACAAAGCACATATTCTGGGTAACCCCAGGGTATTGAACGGGGCAACGCTCAACAACAAAACTCTTCTCCACGATACAATCTGTCAATAAACAAGCTCTGATCTGAATCAGAAATTCTTTCTTCGCGCTAAATACCCACAGTGGTAGTCTGAGCGCTAGTCTTTCGGAGAGCCTGACAAACAGAGGTCTGTGTATCAAAATGTATTGATGGCAGGAATGGTGACCACAGTGTCCCTGGCAAAACCACGTGGCCATTCATTAAGACAGCACACATGGCCAATCTTAGACCTCCATACAGTACACATGGTCATTTCTAGACCTTCATACAGCACACATGGTCATTCCTAGACCTTCATAGACATTACACCTGGCCATTTATCAAGACAGCACACCTGGCCATTCATCAACCTTTATAGACAGCACACCTGGCCATTCATCAACCTTTATAGACAGCACACCTGGCCATTCATCAACCTTTATAGACAGCACACCTGGCCATTCATCAACCTTTATAGACAGCACACCTGGCCATTCATCAACCTTTATAGACAGCACACCTGGCCATTCATCAACCTTTAAAGACAGCACACCTGGCCATTCATCAACCTTTAAAGACAGCACACCTGGCCATTCATCAACCTTTAAAGACAGCACACCTGGCCATTCATCAACCTTTACAGACATGACACCTGACCATTCATCAACCTTTATAGACAGCACACCTGGCCATTCATCAACCTTTATAGACAGCACACCTGGCCATTCATCAACCTTTAAAGACAGCACACCTGGCCATTCATCAACCTTTATAGACAGCACACCTGGCCATTCATCAACCTTTATAGACAGCACACCTGGCCATTCATCAACCTTTAAAGACAGCACACCTGGCCATTCATCAACCTTTATAGGCAGCACACCTGGCAATTCATCAACCTTTATAGACAGCACACCTGGCCATTCATCAACCTTTATAGACAGCACACCTGGTCATTCCACAAGACAGCACACCTGGCCATTTCTAGACCTTCATACAGTACACATGGCCATTTCTAGACCTTCATACAGTACACATGGCCATTTCTAGACCTTCATATAGTACACATGGCCATTTCTAGACCTTCATATAGTACACATGGCCATTTCTAGACCTTCATATAGTACATATGGCCATTTCTAGACCTTCATATAGTACACATGGCCATTTCTAGACCTTCATATCGTACACATGGCCATTTCTAGACCTTCATATAGTACACATGGCCATTTCTAGACCTTCATATAGTACACATGGCCATTCATCAAGACAGCACACCTGGCCATTCATCAAGACAACACACCTGGCCATTCATCAAGACAGCACACCTGGCCATTCATCAAGACAACACACCTGGCCATTCATCAAGACAGCACACCTGGCCATTCATCAAGACAGCACACCTGGCCACAGACCTGCAGTCAGAGCCACAGACCTGTGTGCTGGAATGACATGCTCTTCCCTGGACCAGTGGCTTACACTGGCCTGACAATATGGTTTTCATCTGTAGGGAGTATACAGTATAAAGCCACGTCACACAAACTCATGCAATGCAAAGCGGCACAATGCAAAACAATATAAGAGAGCACAATGCATTCCAATTCAATGCAACGCCGCAATTCAATGCATTACAATACTACTGATACTGCACTTTACTATACGAAACAATACAACGCAAAACAATCAATATAATACAGTAAAGTTCAACAGACTGCAATACATCACAATGCAGTACAATACAATACAGTACAGTACAACACAGTTCAACACAAATCAGAATGTAAAACACAATGTCATATGATACTGTGTGAAATATGTAATGCGATATAGTATGACATACACAACACAATACAATAAAGTACAATACAATACAGCACAATACAGCATAACACAATTCAATGCAAGACAACATAATTCAGTACAATACAATGCAATGCATTACAAAGAGTTCAACGCAGCATCATACCATATAATTCATTATAATATAATACAATGCAACAGAGTACACTACTACACATTACAATACAACAGAACACAAAACAACACAACACAATACAATACAACACAACACAAAACGCCATTATACAGTCCACTACAATACAATAAAGCAAAATAAATACAACACAATACAATACAACACAACACAACACAATACAACACAACACAATACAACACAACACAAAACGCCATTATACAGTCCACTACAATACAATAAAGCACAATACAATGCAATGCAATGCAATACAACACAACTCAGTACAATACAACAATACAGTCCACTACAATAGAATACAATACAACACAATACAATACAACACAACACAACACAATACAATACAACACAATACAAAACAGCGGAACATTCACAATAGCTTTTGCCAGACAGACGCAGAGATGCTTTCATCTTCAGAGCCAGCACCTGACTGTGTGGTGCTGACAGACAGTCCTCTTCACAGCGGTCAGCATTACACTGACCACTGCTGTCCCTGCAGACAACCCCACCTGAAATCCACTTTCCTCACCCCCACCCCCTCACTAGCTGTCTAGTAACGGGGACGGATAGCCTAGTGGTCAGAACATTGCGCTGGCAATTTGACGACCCGGGTTCGAGTCTGGTCGAGGAGATTTTTCCCCTGGAGTTAACATCAGTGCTGACTCCACTCTCCCCAAAAGTCCTTCGGATGAGACTTTAAACCGAGGCCCCGTGTGCTAACGCACGCAGAACATCTTGCGCACACGTTAAATCCTGTTCCACTTTTTGTAAGAGTAGGCCATTGTGTGCCGGTGGGAACAGATGACAATATTTGCAGGGCTGCATGCACAGGGGGACCGGACGAAAAAAAGCACATGATTGCTTATTCTGTTATCCTCGATATAAAAAAAAATAATAATAAAATTAAAAAAATAAAGTAATTCCTACACCCCCCACCCCCCCACTCCCTCACTGCCTGCCCAGTAATCCCCTACCCTTCCCCCCACCCCTCACTAGCTATCCAGTAATTCCTACCCTCCCCATACTCCCCACTCCCTCACCCACCCCTCATCCCATTGTACCACCAAAACAAAGCAACTCATAAAACCTGGTGTCCAGCTCTGTTGGTCAACCAGATCAACCAGCCTGCTGACTGTCCGTCAGTGGATCATCGTCACCAATGCAGAACCTCGTCTGATGGTGGACCTAACGGCAGTGGTATCTCTGTGTGAAGGTTTGACCCTGAGACTCAACAGAACAAGCCTCGTGATTTGATTTGATTTTTATTTTATTTATACCACTTTATGTCCCAGCAGATTTCTCTGCGTAAAATTCGGGCTGCTCTCCCCGGGAGTTTGCCAGGGAACATCAGCAAGACAAGAGGCAGTGAAAGCCCCCTGAGTCAGCAACACTTTATTGAAAGCAAACAAACAAAACGGTATACCAACATTCTTCCAGTTTATCTCAACCATGTATAGGTTCCGGCGGAAGTCCTCTGTAAGCTCTGGAGAGCGCATGCGCGGAATAATACATGCCGACGGAGCCGAAGAGGAAGCCGAGGAAGATGATGACGATGTCCCAGATGCGGGCAGGCCAGCCCAGCGTGTACCACTTGATCCTCAGGTGGAAGTAACACGGCCACACGAAGGACAGCATGGTGCCTGGGGGACACACACACACACACACACACACACACATGCACGCACGCACGCACACACGCACGCACGCACGCAAGCACGCACTCACGCACGCACGCACGCACACACACACACACACACACACACACACACACACACACACACACACACACACACACACGCACACACATGAGCATGGGGCACAGTGACCTTCGACTGACTGACTGACTGACTGACTCTCTCTCTCTCTCTCTCTCTCTCTCTCTCTCTCTCTCTCTCTCTCTCTCTCTCTCTCTCTCTCTCTCTCTCTCTCTTCGTAAGAGTAGGCCATCGTGTTCCAGTGGGAACAGATGACATTTACAAAACTGCATACACGCGAGGACTGGATGTCAAAAAAGCACAAGAGTGCTTATTCCATTATCCTCGATATAAAAAAATAAATCAAATCAAATCAAATCTTTCTCTTCTCTTCTCTTCTCTTCTCTTCTCTTCTCTCTCTCTCTCTCTCTCTCTCTCTCTCTCTCTCTCTCTCTCTCTCTCTCTCTCTTCTCCTCTCCTCTTCTCTTCTCTTCTCTCTCACTCGCTCACTCACTCACTCACTGAACATTTAAAAGAACAAGAAAAAGGGAGTGGACAGTGGAGGAGGAAAGAGAAAAAGATAGAAGAAGAGTGATAACAATATGATACTAACAGCAACAACATTGACGGTAACAACAAGAGGACGAGGTGAAAAGCAGAAGTAGGCATAAAAAATCTCAAAGGAAAAAGAAAGACGTCCCCATCATCATACAAGCCTTCACCACCACCACCATTTCTTCTGCAACAGCAGCAACAACAACATAATAACGACAACACAGTGACCAGTTGAAGTACCGATCAGTCCCTTGAGGAGAGTAAAGAGACATCAACAACATAACGATAACGAAAACAACAACAACAACAACATCAACAACAGACATATGAAGTACCGATAAGCTCTATTACAAGGGTGAAATTACACAACAAAAACACAACAACAATAATAAAAGTAACAACAACAATATTCTAGGCGCTGGTAGACGCAGCACTTGTGGTGAGGCGCTCTTCCCAGGGAGAGCAGCCCGAATTTCACGCAGAGAAATCTGCTGTGACATAAAGTGGCACAAAATACAAACGATAACAACAGTGACAATAACGCAACAACAACATTCACCTGTAAAACTGCCGATCAGCCCCATGAGGAGGGTGAAGTGGGGGATGATGATGGCCAGCACCGTGGTGAAGAGCACCAGCAGCAGACGCAGACCCAACCCCCACACCTTCAGCCGCCCTGTGTCGTCCACACAGCTGGGGAACCACGTGGCCTCCCCGCGCTGTGACCTGCAGATACAGGAACAGTCATTTATTTATTCATTCATTTATTTATTTATTTATTTATTTGTTTGTTTGTTTATTTATTCTTTATATCGAGGATAATGGAATAAGCATTCATGTGCTTTTTTTTTACATCCAGTCCCCATGTGTGTGCATTTTAAAAAATTTTGTCATCTGCTCCCACCGGCACACGATGAAAGTGGAACAGGATTTAATGTGTGCGCAAGATGTTCTGCGTGTGTTCGCACTTGGGGCCTCGATTTATAGTCTTATCCGAAAGATGTGACCTGGAGAGACAAGAACAGTCATTCATTCAGTCACAGCTCACCACACCACGGGGGTCAATCAGGCCTATCACCACGTTAAAGAAAAATACGAGCTCTCCATAGATTCAAATATCAAAAAAGATTAAATTTGAAACAAAAGCTAATTCTGATGAACATAACAGGTGAGACAAGGATGTTAGATATTTAACAGTAAAGCAGAATGCTAGTTCTTAATTTAAATCAAAGACAATGAAATAAAGCAGTGATGTTTATCAACTCATTTGACAGATGGGTAAGTAACTGATACATTATACGAGAAGACGTATACTGGATTGGTTTTTCAAACAAAATGAACAAGAGGAAAATGTAACGGCTTGGGAACGTTTGCCGTGTCTTCTGGTATAGATTGAATACAGGGCAACGGAAGGGGGGGGGGATGTATGATAGCTGGATAGATGAATGGATGGATGGATGGATGGGTGGGTGGATGGTGGGTGGATGGATGGATGGATGGTGGGTGGATGGATGGATGGATGGTGGGTGGATGGATGGATGGATGGATGGATGGATGGATGGATGGATGGATGGATGGATGGTGGTGGATGGATGGATGGATGGATGGATGGATGGATGGATGAAGACTACGTTGTCTGCTGATCGGATGGTGATTGCAATTATCATTGATTTGAAATGATATGTTAGCTCAGGTTGACCAAATACTGTTTTTGTCGGATATTGTTTTAGATGTGGAACTGTTGGACCTAAAAATAAAAAAAAAACCATCCTTCAACACTTCCACAGCAGTGTGATGATCATGTTGGACGACAGTCACTAACATCTCTCAACAGCCTACAGAAAATTCACTAAACAAAGTGTTCAGGACCTCTAGAGGGAAAAGACCTGTAACTCCTGACAGACTACAGAAGACGTATGACCAGTGTTATGACCAGTTGCATTAGCAACAGTATCAGCATTAGCAACAGCAGCAGCAACAGCAGCAACAGCAGCAGCATTACCAACAGCAGCAATAGCAGCAACGAAAGCAACAGCGCCAACATAATGACAGTATGACCAATGATATGCATTGACAGAACAAAGGGGAGTCACCTGTCCTGGAACATGGCAGTCTGCAGGAGGTCCACAGCGGCAAAGTAAGGGAGGGGGTAGGAGAGGAGCGCCTTGGCCACCAGGATGAGGTTGACCACGATCTTGAAGCTGGGGTGCGGCAGGTTGTTGGTGATCACCTCCTTGGTGCCCAGCCCCCACGTCAGGAAGCCGATGTAGGAGAAGAGGGCCTTGAAGACGGCGGCGGCGATGTGCGTCCAGTGCATCATGCAGGAGAACTTGCCCCGGTCCTTCAGGTTGCCCTCCAGCGTGGGCAGGAAGATCTGCGAGGTGTAGCTGAACACGATGATGCCCAGCGCGATGGGCAGCGTCCAGATGTCGATGCGGAGCTTGACCTCCCGCCAGTGCCAGTGTCCGGCCTGCGTGAAGCAGTAGATGAGGATGATGAGGTTGATGAGCATGTGCGCCACCGTACACCAGAAGCTCAGCCACGACACCCGGCGCAGCGAGGTGAGGAAGGCGCAGGCCAGTAAGGGGATGGTGCTGATCATGATCCACGAGGTCAGGTCCAGAGGCGAGTCCGGGAAACTGCCCTCGATCAAGTCTCCACACAGCAGCACGTAGAGGATGCAGGTCATCAGCAGCTCGATGATCTGGGCCAGGTTGACGAGGCGCGCCCCGTAGCGCCGCCCCCACACGTGCTCCGCTATGTCCACGTAGCTAGTGCGGACCCGGACGAGGCGCCCCATGGGGTTGAGGTCGTAGAGGCAGTGGACGAGGATCTTGCCGGTGTGGCAGCAGATGTAGGCCACCAGCACCATGGCCAGCAGCGACCAGTAGCCGCCCTGGTGAACGGCGTAGGGGAAGCTGACGATGAACATCCCCTGCAACACACACATCATCGTCAGCAGCACCGGCATTAGCAGCAACAGCAACAGCAGTATTAACATCAGTGTTAGCTGCAGTATTAGCAACAGCTGCATCAGCATTAGCAACAGCATTAGCAGCAGTATTAGCATCAGCATCAGCAACAGCAGCAACATTAGCAACAGTAACAGCATTAGCTGAGACAGCACAGCATCTTACAGGGAAACAATCCTGTATAGGACAGGCGGACAGATGTGCCAAACCATGACACACACACCTGGAGAGAGCACCTACAACTGAAGGTTTCTGCTTGTGTTGATGTCATGATCATCATGTGGATCTACATTTGGTATATTTACATTCTTCAGGGGGAGGTGTGATGATCACACTATCTACATTAAACATACTTCAGGGGGAGGTGTGATGATCACACTATCACACTCTCTACATTATACATTCTTCAGGTGTAGGTGTGATGATCACACTATCTACATTAAACATACTTCAGGTGTAGGTTTCATGATCACACAATCTACATATGGGATATCTGTTCTCTGGTGACTGCCATTCCCATGTTCCGGCCAGAAAAAGCCACAGGAGGAGACAGGTGCTCTCAGCTCCACCAACACGAGGGAAACAGGTGTTCTGTGCCTCTGAAGAAGGCTGGACCACACCTCATCTCCCTGAACACTTTCACCTCTCGTTTCCTTGCTTCACTAATTACAGGGAGACAAAAGTACTGTGCGCACTGTGACAACTGCTGGGAACAGATTCTCATCCACAATTTCACCAACAAAAAACAAACTCCTTTCTGTACATTGCCCATTATCAAACTTGCAAAATACTGATTTATATTTTGATCATGCCTTTCATTGTTGTCATGTTTCTATTCTTTTTTTCAACTTCTTATCAGGTCCACAAAGAACTCGTACATCACAACCATGTGACGTGCAAGCATCAATTCTAAAAATAGAGGGGAAAATCTTAACGACCAGCAGAGAGCGCGCTGTCGCCTAACCATCCCTAAATTGTGGAGGTTAACATGCTGGAGTTGTGTCCCTTACACCGCACCTCGTGAACTCCGTCACTCGGCGTCACACTCGTAATTCTGTTACACACGTGTCTTCGGTCGCGCCGACATCGCGATGCATGTTTTTGGCCACAACCCTGAGGCCTACTACCTGGTTCTGGGGAAATTTATTGGTCTGCACTGTGGTGTGTGTGGTTGTGAGCTAAATTGAGCTGGGGTTTTTTGGTTTTGTTTTCTACATTTGGTGGCAGTAGTGTGTGTGTGTGTGTGTGTGTGTGTGTGTGTGTGTGTGTGTGTGTGTGTGTGTGTGTGTGTGTGTGTGTGTATGTGTGTGTGTGTGTGTGCGTGCGTGCGTGCGTAAATATATAAATTGATGGTGTGTGTGTGTGTGTGTGTGTGTGTGTGTGTGTGTGTGTGTGTGTGTGTGTGTGTGTGTGTGTGTGTGTGTGTGTGCGTGCGTGCGTAAATATATAAATTGATGGTGTGTATGTGTGTGTGTGGTGTGTGTGTGTGTGTGTGTGTGTGTGTGTGTGTGTGTGTGTGTGTGTGTGTGCGTGCGTGCGTAAATATATAAATTGACGGTGTGTGTGTGTGTGTGTGTGTGTGTGTGGCGCGCGCGCGCGCACGCGCGCATGAAATGCTTAAGTAGTTGTCCTGTTAAAAAGAAACCAGCTAAATGAAAGATACAAAGTACCAAATCCGAATTGCTACAGTTCTATCCATTCAAAGATAACCACATATGTTTGAAGGAAGAGTCTCTCCAGACTTTCCCAGAGCAAAACGACTTCTGTCATGCTGCATCTTCAAGCCTGTGACCGTGCTGACCATGATAATGATGACCATGATAATGATGACCATGATAATGATGACCATGATAATGATGACCATAATGATGACCATGATAATGATGACCATGATAATGATGACCATGATAATGATGACCATGATAATGATGACCATGATAATGATGTCCCGTGTACTCAGCCAATCACATATGAATGAATACGGCATTACTGTATCATAAGCCTTTATTTGCATGTTTAAGATGCCATGATGCATGGCATGCATTCAGTTATGCACACATTAATTAAAATATCACCTCGCTCTGTTTGCGGATTCACTGTCATTTCAGAAATGTCTGAAGAATAGACATGCGACGACATAATCATGTAATCTCACTGTTATTGCTGAAGCCATAAACGCTCCTTTCGCACAGAGCACCGAAAAAATAATAATAAAAACTTTGACATGGCTCGTTAGCATAGTAACACCAGGGAGGATTCTTATTTGCAATTTAAAAGAAGCGTTGTCCTTCAGATACCCTGGGAGGTCGTGTTAACAAAGAAGACATCAAAGAGGAGGAAGAAGGTTTCCCTGGCGCATGCTTTTACGACAAATTCAAAATGTCTGATAGATTGCCATTGCTAGAGAAACAATACAGCGGGTGTTTTTATATTAATTTACACCTATGTTCGTATGTTGCTGCTATTTTCTTACCCTTGAATTACCTCAGCACTGTAGTCAATGTCTTCACACTCAGAAATCAAGAGCTTTTTCAGAATCTAGATACTGTAGTACGGTTGTTGTTCTTTTAGTTTTAAAAGTTCTTGGAATTATAAGATCTCATCATTCATGTGCTGAGGTCTAATTCTACTAATAAACGACTACAAATAAACTGCAATCAGGACTGACTGAAGTCTATATTACAGCTGTAACAGCAGTTACGACTGGCTGAAGCCTGATTCTGTGGGCCTAGTAATGCTCCGTCTTTGTTCATTCACTGATTTTATTCAGGATGCTTTGAAAACGAACATGAAAGTCTTTTTTAATGGACATAGTCTGTCATCATCAAAACTGAACACCATCTAGAAAGATAAAAAAAATATTTCATTCAACTCCAAGATCAGACTAATGCGCTCCCTTGTCATATTCCTGTATGCCTGTGAATCGTGGACCCTGACTGCTGATTTGGAGAGAAGAGTAAAGGCAGCAGAGATGAGATGATTCCGGAGACTCCTTGACATCTCCTACAGAGACCACATAACCAACAAAGACGTGTATAACAGAATCCAGCAAACCATTGGTCCCTACGAAAATCTTCTATCAATCGAAAAGAAGCCTAAACTTAAATGGTACGACTTGTCACAAGATCAAAAGCACTTGCAAAAACAATACTGCAAGGCACTGTC
Source organism: Stramonita haemastoma (assembly GCA_030674155.1). NCBI lineage: Eukaryota > Metazoa > Mollusca > Gastropoda > Neogastropoda > Muricidae > Stramonita > Stramonita haemastoma. The sequence continues at coordinate 60,989,450 of CM060322.1, forward strand.
CAAGGAGAAAGAAAAAGAGGCCGACCAAGGAAGAGATGGGAGGACAACATCAGCGAACGGACAGGCCTAGAACTCAACAAAACCCTGAGAAAGGCAGAACAGAGAGAGGAATGGAGGGAACTGGTTGTCAAGTCTTCATGGGTGCCCCCACGGTCGCCAGACTAAGGGATAGATAGAGAGATAGAGAGATAGAGAGATAGAGAGATAGAGAGATAAAGAGATAGAGAGATAGAACAGCAGTCAGGACTGACTAAAGCCTATATTACAACTGTAACATCAATCAGAACTGAGTGAAATCTTATTACAATTGTAACATCAATCAGAACTGAGTGAAATCTTATTACAGTTGTAACATCAATCAGAACGGGCTGAAGTCTATATTACAGCTGTAACAGCAGTCAGGACTGACTGAATACAACATTACAGCTGTAACAGCAATTAGGACTGGCTGAAGTCTATATTACAGCTGTAACAGCAGTCAGGACTGACTGAATACATTACAGCTGTAACAGCAGTCAGGACTGACTGAATACAGCATTACAGCGGTAACAGCAGTCAGGACTGACTGAATACAGCATTACAGCGGAACAGCAGTCAGACTGACTGAATACAACATTACAGCTGTAACAGCATTCAGGACAGCTGGAATTCACATTACAGCTTAACAGCAGTCAGGACTGAATACGTTACAGCTGTAACAGCAGTCAGGACTGACTGAATACAACATTACAGCAGTAACAGCAGTCAGGACTGACTGAATACAACATTACAGCTGTAACAGCAGTCAGGACTGACTGAAGTACAACATTACAGCTGTAACAGCAGTCAGGACTGAATACGATTACAGCTGTAACAGCAGTCAGGACTGACTGAATACAACATTACAGCAGTAACAGCAGTCATGACTGACTGAAACTAACATTACAGCAGTACAGATCAGGAATGACTGAATACAACATTACAGCAGTAACAGCAGTCAGGACTGACTGAATACAACATTACAGCAGTAACAGCAGTCAGGCTGACTGAATACAACATTACGCTGTAACAGCAGTCAGGACTGACTGAAGTCACATTACAGCTGTAACAAGTAGGGACTGACTGAATACACATTACAGCTGTAACAGCAGTTCAGGACTGACTGAATACAACATTACAGCAGTAACAGCAGTCAGGACTGGCTGAATACAACATTACAGCTGTAACAGAGTTAGGTCTGGCTAAAGCCTCATTCTGTGGACCTGGTCATGAATGAATGTTCCCTCTTTGTTCATTCACTGATTTTATTCAGGATGCTTTGAAAACGAACATGAAAGTCTTCTTTCACTGTACCTAGTCTGTCATCAAAACATCAAAAAGAACGTTGAAACCTTTAACGAGATTCGAGGCACACATATTACAATTGTGCCACTCATACAGCTCAACTGTTCCAGATAGCACTGCCCAGTAACGTTTGTTTTCATAGCTAGACTGTTAAACTAGAATACTGGCAGCTTGACTGTAGGTCATATCCAGCCTGGGTGCTTACGTTTTGTTTTGAAGTGGGCGCATGTACATTCTCTCTCTCTCTCTCTGTCTCTCTCTGTCTCTCTGTCTCTGTCTCTGTCTCTGTCTCTCTCTCTCTCTAGCTATATTCCCTAATCAGGGCAAGGGCCAGATGAAAAAAAAAATGTAATACTTTTGTAACCCTTGAAAAACAAAGATATTCACATTCATTCATTCATTCATTCACTCTCTCCCCTCATTCATTCATTCATTCATGCATTCTCTCTCTCTCTCTCTCTCTCTCTCTCTCTCTCTCTCTCTCTCTCTCTCTCTCTCTCTCTCTCTCTCTCTCTCTCTCTCTGTGCAGTCGTAACAAAGGCAGGTCTGTTTAAACTCTCAGCCCGATCAGTTCTGATCTGAGAAGTGACAGACACCTACACTCGGCAAAAAGACAATTGACTGCCGTTTAAAACAGACCCTTCCATATTCATGAAACGCCATTTTCTCTCACTTCTAGAGCAATGCACAACAATCTTTTCAGCGCCACAGCATTTCCGGTGATGTAAATGTCGGGGAATCTCAGTAAAACTCGGTGACGTAACTCTGTAGAGCACAGCCGTTGTATCTTGGAAGATGGATGAGACATTGAAATGAATGGAGGAAATAACACTTCCGAACAAATTTGAGCAAGGTACACATCATTCATTGTCACAGATTTTTTTTGTAATCAGTTCGGTTTTTTGTCCTGGGCACAAAGCCAGGCCTGAGAGGCAGTTAATGTTATGATTCCACATGCCACACTGTGTGTCAGATGTGGTGAGATTTAATGGCGTCAAAGCCATAGAAGTGTCACTGTCCAAAAAGAAGCACTGAAACTTGTGCCCCCTATCAAAGGGTGCAATCCTTTATCTCAGTCACTAGATAACATCAAAAGACACAGAATTAACACAGCCTGCCTCTCAGGATTTGAACTGAAGTGCAAGCAAAAAGGAAGGTTGGTCTTTTGTGGGCAGTGGTATGTCTTTTCTTTAGGAGAGAAACTGTGCTTTACGTCATCGCCTCAGCCTTTCGTCATATTTCCAGATTTTTTTTTTTCTGAATTGACGTCAAGGTCAACGTGGTGTCACAAACAGGAAATGACTTCCTTAACCCTGTTTGAAGACACTGTCTGTATTTCTTAATGGTTTTTGGAGGTTCTGTTTGTGGATTTAAAAAAGAGGTTTGTATGTGCTTTGTGTTGACATCAGCCCCTTTCTCGCCTTCAGTTGCAGACCTTTCCCCTCCAGTTGGAAATGGGGATGGAAACTGAACACATTAGTCAGGTCAAGGTCAGACAGTTTCTTCTTGTCGTGGTTTGGTGTGCCTAGGTATAATACAGATATACACACAGATAGTGTTCCTCACGATTTGGATGACTTTATTTATTTTCTTTTTTGGTGACAAAGATCTGTGTCATTTTTTTCTTAAACCCAGTGGGCTGATCGTAAAAAAAAAATCCTACAGGCTGACAAAGGCTGCACTCCCTTGCAGACATGGCCAGATCCTAACAGCATTTCTCGCTGAGGGCAGGTACCCATGTACAGCTGGGAGGACTGGGGGGACTGTACTGAAGCCAAGATGCCCAAATGGTTACCCATCCACTTGGTAACCACGCTCAATGCTGCTTAACTGTAGCTTGGGGAAAGCGAGTGCTCTGACCACTGAACTGTATTGTCCCCGAAGAATTTTAGGTGGGGGTAAAAGCCCCAAGAAAATTAATAAGCTAAAATACTCACAAAATACCTATAAACACATGTCGTGATTGCCTCAGACTTTCAACAACTGCCTGCTGATGATTCCATAGCAGTTTCCTGCTCGCTGGCTTGCTATCATTTCTTTCTTATTTTCTTTTCTTTCCTACTTTCTTTTTTTCCTCCGCAAACTGTTACTCTCTCCAGTAGGCTGCTGTGAGATGATCTTGAAAAGTCTCCACCAATGTGGAGAAGAAGAAAGAAAGAAAGGCTAACTGAAAGCAGGACTCTTTGTCAGGTCATTCTGAGCTCTCCAGCCTGGCACCATCTGGACATTGAATGAAAACTTCAGAACATGACTCAACCTGACACTTTGGGCGATTCTCTCTCTCTCTCTCTCTCTCTCTCTCTCTCTCTCTCTCTCTCTCTCTCTCTCTCTCTCTCTCTCTCTCTCTCTTCTCTCTCTCTCTCTCTCTCTCGTTGGGTTTATGTTCAATGAAAGATACAGGTATAGCATAGATTGTGTTCCTCACGTTTGGATGACTTGATTTCTTTTGTTGTCGTTGTTGACAAAGATCTGTATCATTTGATTTTTCTTGCACCCAGTGGGCTGGTCGTAAAAATTGCATATTTGCTTGTGCCATTACCCTCTTTAAACAATTCTCTCTCTCTCTCTCTCTCTCTCTCTCTCTCTTCTCTCTCTCTCCTCTCTCTCTCTCTCTCTCTCTCTCTCTCTCTCTCTCTTCTCTCTCTCTCCTCTCTCTCTCTCTGATTTATCATCAAGAAAAAATGGCAAAATACAATAGAGAGAGAGAGAGCCAGATATGGGAGGGGAGGGGGAGAGGGGACACTACAGGGGAGGCTAAAATCACTACAGCTTTAGGCAAAGCATGGCTAAACGTTCAGGGACAGGTCCCCGGAGAAGGGACCGGCTGATTGCTTGTTCGATTTCTGACATCTGCTTCCTGGGACTGGAGAGGGGGGGAGAGTGCAGGGGGGGGGCAGGGGGGTAGAAAGAGATGGTTATGTCCCTGGAAAGCTCATTCACTGTTTAGCAGGATTTGAAGATAGGGATGAATCTGATGATAGTGATGGTGATGGTGTGTGTGTGTGTGTGTGTGTGTGTGTGTGTGTGTGTGTGTGCGTGCGTGGTGTGTGTGTGTGTGTGTGTGTGGTGTGTGTGTGTATATCTGTCTGTCTTGTCTATGAGTGTCTGTGTGTGTGTGCAGTAAACAAAGACACGACCCACAAGAACAAGTAGGGGGGAGGGGTCAGGACAGAGGTCACGTAAGGAGGTGTGCTGGCTTTTCTCCCCTCACAAAGCCATTACCACAGGCTGATTGCAGGCAGGCCTCTGGAGATGACAGGAGGCTGGAGACCGTGCTCTGATTCCCTGTGAGACACAGCCCTGCTGTTGCCTCAGAGGGTGGGGTTATGATGACAAGAGTTTACCCAGACCACAGTTGGATGTAGATAGTGTGTGTAGGGGGGGGTGGGTCTGTGTGTATGTGTGCGTGTGTGTGTGTGTGTGTGTGTGTGTGTGTGTGTGTGTGTGTGTGTGTGTGTGTGTGTGTGTGTGTGTGTGTGTGATTATCTCTCAGGGTGCCCTACACTGTGTATGATTATCAGGGTGCCCTACACGCAGAAGTTGTGATTTAACTCTGCTCTATAGTCAGACTGTACCTCAATGTCACTGCACCTGAGACCATGGTCTAGATACGAGTCTTTCCCTGCTAAAGCAGAAATCTAATGTTCTGTGTTCAACATATGTTTTATACATACAAACCCACAAGAAAAGTACTATTGCTAACAGATTCTCTGCTTAAAAACACAACACTAATCAGGTAAACAGTTTAAAAGAGAAGGGAAATCCGAAAAATGGCTCAGGCTGAAATGAGATCACGTCCTTTCCTCAGAACGCTGTTAAGCTTCAAGAGAGGAGATGCATAGTGCACACCAAACAATACAGTTTTGATAAAATGCAATATAAGACCGTACGGAACGATATGCTGTCACACGATACAGCACTATTCCAAATTGAGAACTCTATAGCAATGCAATATGATACCACACAACACCGCAACATACATGCCACTTCATGTCATTTCATGCATTCCATACCATGCTATGCCACCCTGTCACAATACACCACACCACACCACATCACACTATATCACGCTATACAAATTCCGTTATTTATATTATTATTATTATTATTATTATTATTATTATTATTATTATATTATTATTATTTTTATTATTATTATTATTATATCATGCATTGCCGCATAATACGATGCAAACACAACATTGCACAATGCAACATAACCCAACGCGATATCAGACATCACAAAGCAATAATGACACGTCCTGATTTCAGTGGTGCATGTTATATTGGCTACACAGAAAAATATGAATATGTTGGGGGTATGTGTAACTGCCTTTATTTGAATGTCTGTACAGAGTTCTCTCCATGGTGTGTGTCTGTCTGTCTGTCTGCTGTCTGTCTGTGTGTCTGTCTGTGTGTCTGTCTATCTGTCTATCTGTCTATCTGTCTGTGCCCGTGTGTCTGCGGGTGTGATTGTATTATACAATACAAAAAGACCATACTTTAACATAATATACCGTACAAAACAACACGACATACTGGGATAATGTGGGCAGTGTGAATTGGGTATTATGGTCTTTTATGGGGTCACAGTATCATCTTCTTCTTTTCTTCTTTTCTCTTCTTCTTCTTCTTCTTTCTTCTTCTTCTTCTTCTTCTTCTCTTCTTCTCTTCTTCTTCTTCTCTCTAATCTTCTTTCTTCTTCTTCTTCACATTCTTCTTCTTCCAATTCTTCTTCTTCAATTCTTCTTCTTTGCAATTCTTCTTCTTTGCAATTCTTTCTCTTCTTTTCTTCATTCTTTCTTTCAATTCTTCTTCTTCTTCTTCTTCTTCTTCTTCTTCTCTTCTCTCTTTCTTCTTCTTTCTTCTTCTTCTTCTTCTTCTTCTTCTTCTTCTTCTTCTTCTTCTTTCCTTCTTCTTCTTCGTCTTCTTCTTCTTCTTCTTCTCTTCTTCTTCTTCTTCTTTCTTCTTCTTCTTCTTCTTTGCATTCTTCTTCTTCTTTGCATTCTTCTTCTTCTTTGCATTCTTCTTCTTCTTTGCATTCTTCTTCTTTGCATTCTTCTTTCTTCTTCTTCTTTGCATTCTTCTTCTTTGCATTCTTCTTCTTCTTCTTCTTCTTCTTCTTTCTTCTTCTTTCTTCTTCTTCTTCTTGCATTCTTCTTCTTCTTTGCATTCTTCTTCTTCTTTGCATTCTTCTTCTTCTTTGCATTCTTCTTCTTCTTTGCATTCTTCTTCTTCTTTGCATTCTTCTTCTTCTTTGCATTCTTCTTCTTCTTCTTTGTCGCATTCTTTGCATTCTTCTTCTTCTTCTTCTTCTTCTTCTTCTTCTTCTTCTTCTTCTTCTTCTTCTTCTTCTTCTTCTTTGCATTCTTCTTCTTCTTTGCATTCTTCTTCTTCTTCTTTGTCGCATTCTTTGCATTCTTCTTCTTCTTCTTCTTCTTCTTCTTCTTCTTCTTCTTCTTCTTCTTCTTCTTCTTTTTCTTCTTCTTTGCATTCTTTGCATTCTTTGCATTCTTCTTCTATGCATTTTTCTTCTTTGCATTCTTCTTCTTCGCATTCTTCTTCTTTGCATTCTTCACATCCTTGATCGCATTCTTCTTCACATTCTTCTTTGCATTCTTTTTTTCCGCATTCTTCTTCGCATACCTCTTCTTCTTCTTCTTCCTTCAAAGTCTTCTAAAAAGAAAAAGAGAGAGATGCCTCTCTCCAGGAGCATCTCCTGATCCTTGGTTATTCCCCCCCCCCACCCCCCTTCCAGTCCCAGAAGCAGATGTCAGAAATCGAACAAGCAATCAGCCGGCCCCTTTCTCCGGGGACCTGTCCCCTGAACGTTTAGCCATGCTTTGCCTAAAGCTGTAGTGATTTTAGCCTCCCCTGCAGTGTCCCCTCTCCCCCTCCACCTCCCGCCCCGCCCCATTCTACCGGATTCCTTCAAACTTTCTCCCTTCTTCTCACCAAGGGGCGGAGGAAGAAGGGCGATGTCAGAAATAAACTGGAAAATAGAAAGAAGAGGGATGATACTATTACTATAGATAAAATATAGAAGAGGGAGGAGGAGGATGTAGATAAAATGGAGAGAGTAAGAAGAAGGCAGACAGAATAAAGTTGAAAAAGTAAGGAGATGATAAATAAATAAAATGGAAAGGAGGAAGAAGGTGACGATAAAGAAATAAAAGGGAGAAAAGAAAGACAACAACATAATAATATGTAGAAGAGGAGGAAGGTCAACAAAGAAAAAAGTATAGAACTCCAGCTTTAGGCAAGGAAAGGCAAGGCAAGGCAAATTATTTTATTTCGATGATAAAGGATAAGCACTGTGCGCTTTTTCTTTACATTCAGTCCACGCCCTTATTAGGCATAATGTTTAGCACAAAAAACAACTTGCAGTTTATTGTAGAGTCATTATGTTTAGCACAAAAAAGCATCCTGTAGTTTATTGTAGAGGCATTTTGTCAGGTTTGGCACAAAAAGCGTCTTGAATTTATTTAAGTCATTTACTTACTTACTTATTTATTCTTTTATTTTGAGGATAATGGAATATGCACTCATGTGCTTTTTTATATCCAGTCCCCATCTGTATGCTGTTTTGTAAATTTTGCCATCCGTTCCCACCGGCACACACACAACGGCATACACTTTCGAAAAGCGAAACAGCTTTGAACGTGTTCACAAGATGTTCTGTGTACATTCACACAGGACCTCGGTTTAGAGTCTCATCATGTCAGGTTTAGCACACAAAGCATCTTGTAGTTTATTGCAGAGGCATCAGGTGTAGCCCATAAAACATCTTGCAGTTTATTGCAGAGGTATGTGGTTTAACAAAAAAAAGCATCTTGCAGTTTATTGTAAAGGCATTAGGTCAGGTTTAGCACAAAAAGCACCCTGCAGTTTATTGTAAAGGCATTATGTCAGCTTTAGCACAAAAAGCATCCTGCAGTTTATTGTAGAAGTATGAGGTTTAACACAAAAAGCCTCTCGCAGTTTATTGCAGAAGTAATAGGTTTAACACAAAAAGCTTACTGCAGTTTATTGTAGAGGCATCATGTAAGGTTTAACACAAAAAGCATCTTGCAGTTTATTGTAGAGGCATCATGTAAGGTTTAACACAAAAAGCATCTTGCAGTTTATTGTAGAGGCATAAGGTTTAGCACAAAAAGCATCTTGCAGTTTATTATAGAGGCATGAGGCTGAACATAAAAAGCCTCTTGTTTATTGTAGAGGCATCACGTAAGGTTTAGCACAAAAAGCATCTTGCAGTTTATTGTAGAGGCATCATGTAAGGTTTAACACAAAAAGCTTACTGCAGTTTATTGTAGAAGTATGAGGTTTAACACAAAAAGCCTCTTGCAGTTTATTGTAGAGGCATTATGTTTAGCACAAAAAGCATCTTGCAGTTTATTATAGAGGCATGAGGCTGAACATAAAAAGCCTCTTGTTTATTGTAGAGGCATCACGTAAGGTTTAGCACAAAAAGCATCTTGCAGTTTCCTGCAGTGATCTTATTCCCATGCCCAGATGTTTCCAAATTGAGGAGCTCAGGATTGCCTGATAAGAGGCCGGGATTTTTCTAGTCTTTTTTTTCAACTTTAATTGAAAAACTTCAGGATCAGTTCTACAGCGATCCCTCGAGGGGGGGGGGGGGGAGAAAGGGGCGGGGAGGGGGGTATTATGTCACAGAATCTGACAGTGACCAAAGAAAGCTGGTACAAATACGGAATTATCTGCTGGTCTTAAATTTGTTTTGTTTAATTACATCCATAAAATAATGTGTTGTGATTTTTTTTCACCGTTTTTTGCATTTATGCTTATATCATTTTTTGTTGTCGTTGCTGTTGTTGTTGCTGTTGCTGCTCTTCTTCTTTTTCCCTTCTTCTTCTTCTTCTTCTTCTTCTCTTCTTTGCATTCTTCTTCTTCTTCTTTGCATTCTTCTTCTTTGCATTCCTCTTCTTTGCATTCTTCTTCTTCTTCTTGCATTCTTCTTCTTCTTCTTCTTCTTCTTCTTTTCTTCTTCTTCTTCTTCTTCTTCTTCTTCTTCTTCTTCTTCTTCTTCTTCTTCTTCTTCTTCGCATTCTTCGCATTCTTCGCATTCTTCCTTCTTCGTACTCTTCTTCATCGCATTCTTCTTCTTCGCATTCTTCTTCGCATTCTTCGTTCTTCTTCGCATTCTTCGCATTCTTCTTCTTCGCATTCTTCTTCTCGCATTCTTCTTCTTAGCATTCTTTTTCTTTACATTCTTCTTCTTTCGCATTCTTCTTCGCATTCTTCGCATTCTTCTTCGCATTCTTCTTCTTAGCATTCTTCTTCTTAGCATTCTTCTTCTTCACATTCTTCTTCTTCATTCTTCTTCTGCATTCTTCTTTGCATTCTTTTGCATCTTGCATTCTTCTTCTTTGCATTCTTCTTCTTCTTTGCATTCTTCTTCTTCTTTGCATTCTTCTTCTTTGCATTCTTCTTCTTCTTGCATTCTTCTTCTTCTTTGCATTCTTCTTCTTCATTCTTCTTCTTCTTCTTCTTCTTCTTCTTCTTCTTCTTCTTCTTCTTCTTCTTCTTCGCTTCTTCGCATTCTTCGCATTCTTCGCATTCTTCGTACTCTTCTTTATCGCATTCTTCTTCATCGCATTCTTCTTCATCGCATTCTTCTTCTTCGCATTCTTCGCATTCTTCGCATTCTTCTTCTTAGCATTCTTTTTCTTTACATTCTTCTTCTCCGCATTCTTCTTCGCATTCTTCGCATTCTTCTTCGCATTCTTCTTCTTAGCATTCTTCTTCTTCGCATTCTTCTTTGCATTCTTCTTTGCATTCTTCTTCTTTGCATTCTTCTTCTTCTTTGCATTCTTCTTCTTCTTTGCATTCTTCTTCTTTGCATTCTTCTTCTTTGCATTCTTCTTCTTTGCATTCTTCTTCTTTGCATTCTTCTTCTTTGCATTCTTCTTCTTTGCATTCTTCTTCTTGCATTCTTCTTCTTTCTTCTTCTTCTTCTTCTTCTTCTTCTTCTTCTCTTCTTCTTCTTCTTCTTCTTCTTCTTCTTCGCATTCTTCGCATTCTTCGCATTCTTCTTCTTCTTCGCATTCTTTTTCTTCTTTTTCTTAGCATTATTCTTCTCATTCTTCTTTTTCGCATTCTTCTTCTTTGTATTCTTCTTTGCATTCTTTTTTGCATTCTTCTTCTTTGCATTCTTCTTCTTTGCATTCTTCTTCTTTAAATAATACACATGCTGCTCTCCAAGGACAGGATCATATCCAGACAACCTCCCCACCTCCCTCCAACCCAAACCCCTCCCCCCACCCACACCCACCCCACCCCCCTCCCTGTGCCAGAAGCAAATGTCAGAAATGGACCAAGCTATCAGCCGGCCCCCTCTGCAAGGACTGGTCACTACACGTGTGGTCATGCTTTGCCAAAAGCTTCTGTCATTATTTGGATTTTCCCTGTGTCCCCATCCTTACATATGACGGAACGGGATTGCCTAGTGGTTAGAACATTGCGCTTGCAATCTGACGACCCGGGTTCGAATCCCGTTCAAGGTAATTTTTTCCCTTGGAGTTAACATCAGTGCTGACTCCACTTTTCCCAAAAGTCTTTCGGATGAGACTATAAACCAAGAACATCTTGAACACATGTTAAATCCTATTCCGCTTTTCGAAAGAGTAGGCCATTGTTTGCCGGTTGGAATAGATGACAAACTTTACAAAACTGTATACACACGGTGAATGGATGTAAAAAAAATAAAAAAAAGCACATAAGTGCTTATTCCGTTAACCTCGAATGCAAAAGAATAATAAAATAAATAAAATACCTTCGTAATGCCATGTTTTGCCAAAATCTCTTATCATTCCCCCTGTCTCCCCAATCTGTCATTTGTTATCATTCTACTAAATAATTAAACAGGGAAAGAAAACAAAGGATAAACAAAACAACAAAGAATAATTGAAACTGAAGAACGAGAAAATCGGTTAGGTTATGAGGTGTTTCCCAACAGCACATACAAACCTAGCTCAGTGGTCAGAGCACTTGCTTTCCCCCAGCCAAGGTCAAACAGCATCAAACGTGGTTAGTAATTGGATGGGTGACCGTTTGCACGCCTTGGCTTCAGAATATTTTCCCAGCTCACCCAACTTTCAATGGGTACCTGCCCTCTTTAGGGTCAGGGAAGGTAAAGCAGTGAGGGAGAGGAGATGGGCGCCGTCCTCAATATGCTGGCCCCTAGAGAAGCTGAGGTCTCTGATGCCTCGCTCGCCTACGACCACATAGGTTATGGGATACCTTTACCTTACCTATATACCCTTTTACATAATATTAATATGCAGTATGCTAAAAAGTGACACACCTGTTCTTACCTTGTCATTGCTATCGGTGATATCCAGTGATCATTTGCTAAGGTATATTTTTTCAATTTTTTTTCAAATCGTTATTACACAATCCATGTGGTTTGTCATTATTATTATGGGCATCATAGAAATTATCCTTCTGCGGCTTAAATTTTCTCTTACTTGTTACTGTTACAAATACAGCTTTATTGTTCATTCGTTAGATTATGCTATAAATTGAGTGTTTTATCATTCTGTGCTTAACAATTAGTTATCTTCACATTTTCCTAACTATTCTTGTGAATTTAGTAAATTAACCCCCTGAACCCGCCCCCAAAACTACTCCCCCCCTCACCCGGCAATTTGGAAGGGGGGAGGTTGTATGTCTAATATCACATGTTGTAAAGAGACGTAACATGAAATCGAAAAAACCACGTGCATCGATGCAGGATCGCCTGTAGCAACAGATGGGGATGTGATGTCCCAGACTTGAGGCTACAGCTGAAGAACAATGAACTCTGAACAGGAACATCTATTTTTCCTTTCATTCCAGCTTCAGCTACTTCAAACTTCAGAGCACTGGGTGCCCTGGCCACAG
>CM060322.1:61004177-61006677 GCA_030674155.1 Stramonita haemastoma
TTTGTTTCGTGTTATGTTTTTGGGTATTTGTGTTTGAGGTTGGGGATTTTTTTCGTTTTGATTGTTTGTTATTTATTTTTTATATACCACTTTATGTCACAGCAGATTTCTCTGCGTGAAATTCGGGCTGCTCTCCCCGGGAGAACGCGTCGCCACAAGTGCAGCGCCTACCCATTATTTTTTTTCCCCTGTGTGCATGCTGGTTTTTTGTTTTATAATTTTGTCATCCGCTCCTACCGGCACACGATGGCCTGATCTTCAGAAAGGCGGAACGGGGTTTTAACGTGTGCGCAAGATGTTCTGCGTGCGTTCTCACACGGGGCCTCGGTTTATAGTCTCATCCGAATGACTGTTTTTGCTGTGGGCGCGCGCGCGCGCGCGTGTGTGTGTGTGTGTGTGTGTGTGTGTGTGTGTGTGTGTGTGTTGTGTGTGTGTGTGTGTTTTTGTTGGGTTTTTTTTGACACTATATGATTTTTTAAAAAAGACTTTAAATGTGTGCATGTACCTACGAGTATACGAGCTGAGTGGAAGAGCGCAAACCGTGTGTGTGTGTGTGTGTGTGTGTGTGTGTGTGTGTGTGTGTGTGTGTGTGTGTGTGTGTGTGTGTGTGTGTGTGTGTGTGTAGATGCACGGGTGTGTGTGTGTGTGTGTGTGTGTGTGTGTGTGTGTGTGTGTATGGGTGTGTGGGTGTATGTGCATATGTGTGTATGGCTTTCGAGTAGATTTTTAAAATATTTTTTTATTTTTATTTATTTATTTTTATTTATTTATTTTATTTATTTTATTTTCTCTTTTGGTTGTTGTTATAGTAGTTGCTTGTATTATTTATAGGCATAGTTTTTTTAAAGTTGTTGAAATCATGTTAGCAAGTTAATGTTGGTGAAATGTTTGTTGTTGTTGTTTTAATTGTTTGGTTTGCTTTTTCCCCTTTTCTTTCTTTCGTTGGTTTTTTTTTTTTTTTGTTTGCTAGGGATTTTCTACTTTGTCTTTTGTTGGTTTTTTTGTTTTGTTTAGGATTTGATTTTTGCTATTGTTTTGATTTTTTTCTTTTCTTTTCTTTAGATAGATGGCTTGATGGAAAAAAGCAGATCGCTGCTTACTCAATGTACCATCTGGAAATAAAAATTTGATTGATTTGATTGATTGATTGATGACACACACACACACACACACACACACACACACACACACACACACACACACACACACACACACACACACTTTTTTGTACAATTGTACAATACGGTGCACATCGCATATTAGATAAAACAGAGAGTGAAAACCCGGTAAGCAAGATGTCTTTTAGTTTTTGTCTTCTAGATTAAGCAACTGCAAGATGTCTATAAGATTTGTCAATAGATTTAACCATTTAGCGATATGTTGGAAAATGTGTATACAAGCAACTAGCAACATTGCTATAAGATTTTTCAACAGGATAAAAAAAAAACTAGCAACTTTGTACGTTCCTTTTGGAATGCTGTTGAGCACTTGTTGAATGAAAAATGTCATAATATTCACTACTGTAAGATTTCACGAGAACTGGTAATTTTGGGGGTTGATCAGTGTCTGGAAACAAATTATTCATTGGATTTTATCACAATGTTTGCTAAACTATATATATTCAAATTTAAAATGGCCAAGAAAGTCCCAAATATGTTTGTATTTCAAAACCAATTAAAACATCGATATGCCATAGAAAAATTTAATGCAAGAATAAGTAGTAAATTGACAGATTTTCACAATGCTTGGAGTGCGTTTGAACCAGTTGTACTCGAAACGGATCAAACGCATGTATGAAAAAATCTTAAATACTTATGACAATATCGCAAACTAATTAAAGTTTTTTTCATTGCTATGATAATCATCTACATTGAAAAGTCCGCTCACATATTTCCATGATTGATGATTGTTGAATGTCTCATGGCTTTAATGTTCCTATGTGTGTGAATGTTCTATTATAATTGTCAAATGTTGCATTAAAAAAGATTTTTTCAAATTAAAAAATATATAGAGAGACGAAAAAAAACTAGCAACGTTTCTATACGGTTTGTCTACATAATAAACAATTAGCAAAACGTCTATACGGTTTTTCTACAGTATAAACAATTTGCAACATGTCTATATGGTTTGTTTACATGATATACTATTAGCTAATGTCTATCCTATTTGTCTACAGTATAAACAATTAGCAACATGTGTATACTCTTTGTCTACAGTATAAACTATCAGCAACATGTCTACACGGTTTGTCTACTGGATGAGTAAATAGTAACATGTCTGTAAGGTTTTCCTACAGTATAAACAATTAGCAACTTGTCTACACGATTTGTCGACAGTAAAAACAATTAGCAACATGTCCATATAATTTGTCTACAGAATAAACAATTAGCAACATGTCCATATAAGTTGTCTACAGAATAAACAATTAGCAACATGTCCATATGATTTGTCTACAGAATAAACAATTAGCAACATGTCCATATGATTTGTCTACAGAATA
>CM060322.1:61011677-61016677 GCA_030674155.1 Stramonita haemastoma
CTTGACTTTTCCGTTTCCTTCTCGTGGAGTGGTTGAGACAGAGCGCTGATTTCAGACCGTGGATGTGTCTGTTGGTTGTGGCTGAGCAGTATCCATACATACATGTCAATAAATAATTATTATGTATTCGAGAAAAAAGGAATGGTAGAGGAAAAGGGGACAGGATAGCTCAGTGGTCAGAGCACTCGCTTTCCCCCAGCCAAGGTTAAGCAGTATCAAGCGTGGTTATCAGTTAGATGGGTGACCGTTTGTGCGCCTTGATTTCAGTACATTCCCCTGGTTCACCCAGCTGTAAATGGGCACCTGCCCTCTTAAGAGTCAGGGAAGGTAAAGCAGCGAGGGAGAGAAGATCGGCGCTGCCTTCAATATGTTGGCCCCTAGAGAAGCTGAAGTCTCTGATGCCTCGCTCCCCTACGACCACACAGGTTATGGGACACCTCTACCTTTTACTTTTTTAGAGGACAGCCAGTGTAGGTAATCATTGTGTGATCATCATTTAAAAGTAACCTATTCCACTTCTGGGAAAAATTCACTATACAGTTCAATCGGGGAGACGGGACAGCCTGGTTGGTTAGAGTGTTGTGCATTGCCCTCATATGATCTGCTGACTCGGGTTCGAATCCCGTTCAAGGGGATATTTTTCCCTGGAGTTAACATCAGTGACGATTCCACTGCCCTAGAATGTCCTTCATGTGAGACTATAAACCGAGGTCCTGTGCGTTCGCAGAACATCTTGCGCACGTGCACACGTTAAAACCTGTTCCAATTTTCGAAAGAGTAGGCCATTGTGTGCCGGTGGGAACAGATGACAAAATTTTCAAAACTGCATGCACTCGGATTGTATTATAAAAAAAAAAGCATATGAGTGCTTATTCTATTATCCTCGATATAAAAGAACAGGTAATGATAAAAAAAATCTTTCGAAGAGAACATTTGATACTTTATTGAGTAAGAGGCATGTCTTTTGTTCGGCTTGTGCATAGTACTCTGCATAGATGCGGCTACAACAACAGCACACCCTCTGTGGCGACTTACATCCAAACACTTTCTTTCATATAGTGTGTATCGCATTTATAGGAATAAACTGATATTCCTGTGGCCTACCAAAGCTGCCAGCAAGAAATGAAGATCATAAGATGGAAAAATGTCTTGAGTTGTTATGAGAAGTTTAAAACACACACACACACACACACACACACACACACACACACACACACACACATATATATATATATATATATATATATATATATATATATATATATATATATATATATATATATATATATATATATTATATATATATATATATATATATATATCATAGACGCTGATAAATATCTCATGATCTTTGTGCTTTTGTTTGGGGATACTTTTTTTGTAACAAAGAATGCAAGGTCTTAGCTGGATAATGATGATAACCATCACATGGCCAGATATATGTGTGCGTGCGTGCGTGCGTTCGTGTGTGCGTGCGTGCGAGTGTGTGTGTGCACGCGTGCGGGCGGGCGTGCTTTTGTGTGCGTGTGTGCGCACGCACGTGTGTGTGTGTGCGAGCGCTCGCACGTGCGCATGTGTGTGTGTGTGTGTGGTGTGTGTGTGTGTGTGTGTGTGTGTGTGTGTGTGTGTGTGTGTGTGTGTGTGTGTGTGCGCGCGCGAGCACTAACGAAAGAAAGAAAGAAAGAGGATGGTGGGGATCATACACATGCATCGGCAAAATAGCTGAAAGATATTTATGTTAAGGTAACCATTTCAACATTAAAACGGTTTCCTTGCCTATGAATTAAATTTTGAATACTTTTTTTAAGACCACTTTATGTCACAGCAGATTTCTCTGCGTGAAATTCGGGCTGCTGTCCCCGGGGAAGCGCGTCGCCACAAGAGCAGCGCCTATCCTTTTTTTTCTTTTTCCTGTCTGCAGCTGTATTTGTTTCCATATCAGAATGGCTTTTTTGTACAAAATTTTGCCTGGGACAAACCTCTTGTTGCCATGGGTTCTTTTACGTGCGTTAAATAATGATGTATAACACACGAGACCTCAGTTTATGGTCTCATCTGAAAGACTAGCGCCCAGACCACCACTCATGGTTTAATGGATGGGGGGAAAGTTTTGGGCCCAAACGGGAATCGAACCACCGCACACTTCGACCCGGACTTTTCGCTTTCTAGGCAGGCGGTTACCACCTAGACCACCGATCCACATAGATACTGGATAGCTACCCCAATAACCCAAATAAACAAGTAGCTAATTTATCAGCTGATCACTCGCTAACAAGCTAGGTTATTAGCTGACTAACTAGTTAACTAGCCGTCTATATGATTTACTAACTGACTGATTAACTGACTGACCAACACCAACTGAGTAACTAGCTATCAATCTAATTAGCTAGCTTGCTAGTTTGCCAGCTAACTTACCAAGTATTTAGCGAACTACAGTTCTAGCTTTTAGCCAATTTCCTGGCAGACTTAGTGTTTAGCTAGCTAACTAGCAACTTACCAACTAGCCAACTTACTAGCTGATCAATGATTAATTAACAGCTTACTTACATTAAGTAAATAACTTACTAATTGTTAACTAGCCGAATAGCTAAGTATTTATTTATTTATTTATTACTTCTTTTATTTCTTCTTGTATATCGAGGATAATGGAGTAAGCACTAATGTGCTTTTTTACATCCAGTCCCCATGCGTATGCAGTTTTGTAAATCTTGTCATCTGTTTCCACCGACACACAATGGCCTACTCTTACGAAAAGCGGAACAGGATAATAAAAAAAATAAAAAAGAAAGAAGGAAGGAAGGAAAATTAGCGACAAGAGAAAGAAAAAAAGAAGCAAACGAAAGCATAAACAATTAATATAAAATGAATGATGCTCAAATGAATGAAGAAAAATCCCTTGATTGCTACAGTCAGATTACACTATTATTATCAGAAATGATTAATGTCAGAAATCATTATTATCAGAGATTATTATTATTATCAGAAATACCTATTATCAAAAATCTTTTTTATCAGAAATCATTATTATCAGAAATCATTACTATCAGAAATCATCATTATTAGAAATAATTATTATCAGAAATCATTATTATCAGAAATCATTATTATCATAAATCATCATTATCATAAATACCTATCAGCAAAAATCATTGTTATCAAAAATCATTATTATCAGATATCATTATTAGACTATCGGAAATCATTATTGTCAGAAATACTTATTTTCAGAAATCACTATTGTCAGAAATACTTAATATCAGAAATCATTATTATCAAAAATCCTTTTTATCAGAAATCATTATTATCAAAAATCACTGTTATCAGAAATCACTATTATCAGAAATCATCATTGTCAGAAATCAAGACATGCACTTTTTTCTAAGTACACCACTCTGGTGGCTTGCATTTGATCTCAATGAATAGCTAGACAGACCCACAAAGCAAAAACAAGCAGAAATAATGACGAACACCATGGAGAAATAAGCAGCCAACAGCTATTTGTTATAAGTATCCCCCAGTGGCGCGCACGCACGCACACACACACACACACACACACACACACACACACACACACACACACACACACACACACACACACACACACACAAACACGCAAGCAAGCAAGCAAGCAAGCAAGCAAGCAAACAAAAGAGACTAACTAGTAACAAAGACACATAAAATATCAAATAAACAACTACCCCCGAAGTTAGAAAGCGGCTACCTAAATGGTGGGGAGTGAGGCAGGCCGGGAGGGGGGGGGGAAGAGGTCGCATACCAAATCCTCACCATTGGTGAACCTCGGAGCTCTAGCTTAGGAACGAAAAAAAAAGATAAACAAAATAAACAAACCCAAAAAATAAAAATAAAAAAAATAAACGAAGCAAACCAAAAACAGAACTGGGGAAAAGAAAACCATTACATAACTGAAGATTGTATTCAGAATTGTCATCCATAATTATTGTTGTCAACAATTATTTGGACACGTCTTTTGCTTCTTTTGCTATTTACTTTGTCTGGATTTTTTTCCCATACACCGCTTTGTTTCAAATTGTCAGCCAATCAAAATTCATTTCGAGATTTCTGATGTGAGTGTAGAATAGAGCAAAATGCACGTGAAATAAAATTAATGGTGGCGTGTTTCTTACGCCACACTTCTCTATTTCTTGATGGTGTGAAAATGGAATCAACATTTTACGGTTAACCGATTCAAAGTGATTATTTTGATGAGAAGGAGGGGGACGATGACGACGACGACGACGACGATGACGACGACGACGACGATGACGACGACAATGACGATGATGACAAAGGGACATACTTGAAATTAATCCACCTAAGAAATATTACATCATACATTTTATTATTGGAATATGATACGCTGCTCTTATGGACTTTCACGTTCAAAGTTATTTTATCATATATATATATATATATATATATATATATATATATATATATATATATATATATATATATATATATATATATATATATATATATACCGTAAAATCCCTAGCATAAGCCCACCATCTAGCAAACGCCCACCCCCCACTTTGGGCCAAAAGTTGTGCACAGGGGTAACTACCTAGCAAACGCCCACCCTGCTTTTTTCAAAGAGACTATGCTCACTTTCACTAGGATTTGTGCAGACTGATCTAAAAGTAATCTTTTCCCCCTTCTTTACCTTTTCTTATTTCTTTCCTTTTTTCTTATTCTTTGTCCCGTCTCCTCACTCCCACCCATCCCCAAAAAGGTGTATTAAAATTACGTCATGCTTTTTCCACTGATGTCTGTTGTCTGTCAGTGATGTATCGGTACTTTGACGACGCTTCCTGATGGCCGGAAGTTGGTTCTTGAATCTCTCTGTGCCATTTTTGCAAAATGCCGAAGGGACAGTCTTACACTGTATCTTTCAAATTGGAAGCCCTCCAGTATCTGGATAACGAGGCAGGTGGGATTGTTTCGGAGTGTGCCCGTGAATTTTCTGTGGATAGGAAGAG
>CM060322.1:61026677-61029177 GCA_030674155.1 Stramonita haemastoma
GTACTCTAGCGTAAGTGCTTTTCTTCCATGCACTGACTGTGTTCCTTTTGGTAAGATGCCAGGAACTGTGCCTCTGATTTCTGGGAACCGCTCTCTCTTCCATGCTGGTGCTGTGGAGTGAAATGATTTTGGTGATTTTGTTTCCCTTAGATAGATGGCTTGGTTAAAGAAAAAAAAGCAAAGCAATGCTTATTCAATGTACTATCTGCAAATAAAAATTTGACTCTGACTTTGAGTGGGTTGGTATTTCTTAGTTCCCTTGGTGCATCAGTTCAGGATCCAGCCTCTCAAGTCTTCACGCTCTGTAGAAGACAAGAAGGAATGAAAGAGCATAGCATGACTGATGAACATCAAGCTAGGCTTCTTTTTCTTCTTCTTCTCCAGCCTTGCAGGGCCCTACAGGGTGTGTGGTGTCTGAGAAGAGGGAGAGAGAGAGAGTGGGGGGAGAGAGAGAGATGATGATGATGATGATGATGATGATGATGATGATGATGATGATGATGATGATGATGATGATGATGATGATGATGATGATGATGGTGATGATGACGTCGACGACGACGACGACGATGACGACAACGACGACGACGACGACGACAACAACGAAACCAGGGTAAGTATGGAGGGCAAGCTGTTACCCATGCAGCAGATCCCCCACCCTCACCCTCTCTCCACGTCGCTAAAATGGCCCAATAGAAAGGCAGTTGCCGATACGAATGGTTCCAGTGCCATCACGGGAGCCGCCAGAACGTTGCCATATACAGCCCCGAACTGCCCTGGGGACTCCAACTCCCCGATTTTTTTTTAGGGATGGTGTCGAAACACGACGCCTGTGTGCATGCTGTATTTTGTTGTTATCCGCTCCTACTAACACACAATGGCCTACCTTTCCGAAAGTCGGAACAGGTTTTTAACGTGCACGCAAGATGTTCTGTGCGCGTTGGCACACGGGACCTCGGTTTATAGTCTCATCCGAATGGCACATCATTACAGCTGAACACTAACAGATATTGAGAAAAAAGGATTATTATGGTACGTTAAAGCAATTGTATTTGGAGAAAGCGGGTATTTGAGTGTGAGGGGGAAATGGGTCTATGATGGTAGTGGGATGTCTATGGTCAGAGCATACAAGTAATCAAACCTATCTTTACCATTCGTTGAAGCGTCGTTGTATCATGGAGATAGCTCGCCAGAAGAGTATATAGGCCTGGCTTTGTTCCATGGAAATAGTGTCGTCTTCAGATAAACATCATTGAATTTCTTTGTTCAACTAGTTCACTGGCAAGTTTGACATGTCATCCACTATGTCTGTGACTGTGGGGTTTTAGCAAGGCTGTTTTTTGTTTGAAAATCTGCCTGTTTTTGTTTTGACCATGAAGATGCTGTTTATGTGTTGACACACGCACGCTTAATGATTCTGTACTATGGTGATACCAGCAATGATAAAAGGTAAAGCTGTTCCATAACCTGTGTGGTCGTAGCGGAGCGAGGCGTCAGAGACCTCAGCTTCTCTAGGGGCCAGCATATTGAGGGCGGTGCCCATCTCCTCTCCCTTGCCGCTTTACCTTCCCTGACCCTAAAGAGGGCAGGTACCTATTTACAGCTTGGTGAACTGGGGGACTGTACTGAAGCCAAGGCGCGCAAACGGTCACCCATCCAATTGGTAACCACGGTCGACACTGCTTAACTTGACAGGGGGAAAGCGAGCGCTCTGACCACTTAGCCATCCCGCCCCCACAATACATACCAGCAAATTTCCTATAAATATCAAACATGCCGTAGACTGCACGTGTTACTGGCTAAGTTGTTACACACTGAAGACTTGAAATACTTTTCAAAGCTATCAAGGACGATTTCTCTAAAAGAATTATCTATTGCATAAAGAAGCGAATGTTGCTCCTTACCAATGTATTCAGACCTTTAGTTCATTCTTCCTCCTCTCCTCTTGCCTGTCTTCTCTGTCCTTGAAAGTGTCTTCCTGTCCTTAGTTCATTCTTCCTCCTCTCCTCTTGTCTGTCTTCTCTGTTCATCTCTAACTAATCTAGTATTGTGTTTTTTCATCTTTCTCCTCCTCTCCTCTTCCTCCTCTTCCCGGCACAGCTGCAGTTTTCTCTGTGTGTGGGAGGTGGGAAATCATCATGATGGAGTCAGAGAGCCTGTATCTCTGAACCCTGAGATGTTGTTTAACACAGAGAGAGAGAGAGAGAGAGAGAGAGAGAGAGAGAGAGAGAGAGAGAGAGAGAGAAACAGACAGACAGACACAGACAGAGACAGAGACAGAGAGAGAAACAGAGACACAGACAGACAGACAGACAGACAGACAGACAGACAGACAGACAGACAGAGAGAGAGATAGAGATAGAGAGAGAGAGAGAGAGAGAGAGAGAGAGAGAGAGAGAGAGAGAGAGAGAGAGAGAGAGAGAGAGAGAACTAAGTAACTGATTAATGAATTGAAAATCTTCATTTTTCAAAAATTACAGGTTAACATTCACATACTTTA
>CM060322.1:61034177-61044177 GCA_030674155.1 Stramonita haemastoma
GACGGATAGAACTGCTACAGTAAAGGTGTGGAATTCAGCAGACTGACAGCTCTGACACTGTCTGTCTTCAGTCTGACAGCTCTGACACTGTCTGTCTTCAGTCTGACAGCTCTGACACTGTCTGTCTTCAGTCTTGCAGGCAGAGGCTCCTAACAGCAGAAAGGGAGGGAATCCTGAGAATGTCACCGCCCTGTGTGGGCAACAAAAGGGATGGACGCCAGATGGCGTTGAGGTCAAGAGGCAGATATAGACAGCTTTCAATACTGACCGAGGTGACAGGTTACAGCTTCACTGTAGATATAGACAGCTTTCAATACTGAGGTGACAGGTTACAGCTTCACTGTAGATACAGACAGCTTTCAATACTGAGGTGACAGGTTACAGCTTCACTGTAGATATAGACAGCTTTCAATACTGACTGAGGTGACAGGTTACAGCTTCACTGTAGATATAGACAGCTTTCAATACTGGCTGAGGTGACAGGTTACAGCTTCACTGTAGATATAGACAGCTTTCAATACTGACTGAGGTGACAGTTTACAGCTTCACTGTAGATATAGACAGCTTCCAATACTGACTGAGGTGACAGGTTACAGCTTCACTGTAGATACAGACAGCTTTCAATACTGACTGAGGTGACAGGTTACAGCTTCACTGTCACAGACAGATATAGACAGCTTCCAATACTGACTGAGGTGACAGGTTACAGCTTCACTGTAGATATAGACAGCTTCCAATACTGACTGAGGTGACAGGTTACAGCTTCACTGTAGATATAGACAGCTTTCAATACTGACTGAGGTGACAGGTTACAGCTTCACTGTCACAGACAGATATAGACAGCTTCCAATACTGACTGAGGTGACAGGTTACAGCTTCACTGTAGATATAGACAGCTTTCAATACTGAGGTGACAGGTTACAGCTTCACTGTAGATACAGACAGCTTTCAATACTGAGGTGACAGGTTACAGCTTCACTGTAGATATAGACAGCTTTCAATACTGACCGAGGTGACAGGTTACAGCTTCACTGTAGATATAGACAGCTTTCAATACTGACTGAGGTGACAGGTTACAGCTTCACTGTAGATATAGACAGCTTCCAATACTGACTGAGGTGACAGGTTACAGCTTCACTGTAGATATAGACAGCTTCCAATACTGACTGAGGTGACAGGTTACAGCTTCACTGTAGATACAGACAGCTTTCAATACTGACTGAGGTGACAGGTTACAGCTTCACTGTCACACCCCTTCCCTCACTCACACAACTCCGAGCTGTCCAACCCTTGTATAAGAAACACAAGATGCCTACACTCCAACTAATCAGAAATACAAGATGTGTACATTCCAAATAATCAGAAATACAAGATGTGTACATTCCAAATAATCAGAAATACAAGATATGTACATTCCAAATAATCAGAAATACAAGATGTGTACGTTCCAAATAATCAGAAATACAAGATGTTTACACTCGAAATAATCAGAAAGGCAAGATGTTTACATTCCAAATAGTCAGAAAGGTAAGATGTGTACATTCCAGATAATCAGAAATACAAAACGTGTACATTCCAAATAATCAGAAAGGCAAGATATTTACATTCCAAATAATCAGAAAGACAAGATGTTTACATTCCAAATAATCAGAAAAGCAAGATGTTTACATTCCAAATAATCAGAAAGGCAAGATGTTTACATTCCAAATAATCAGAAAAGCCAGATGTTTACATTCCAGATAATCAGAAAGGCAAGATGTTTACATTCCAGATAATCAGAAAGGCAAGATGTTTACATTCGTAATAATCAGAAACACAAGATGAGTATATTCCAAATAACCAGAAACACAAGACGTCTACAATCCAAAACAGATACAGCAAATGCCTGTTCTCCAACTAACGTTTGATATTGAACACTTTACTCCCTGTGGGGGGGGGGGGGGGGGGGGGGGGGGGGGGGGGGGGGTGCGTGTGTATGTGTTCGCGCACGTGGGTGTGTGTGTGTCTGTATGTGTGTGTGTGTGTGTGTGTGTGGTGTGTGTGTGTGTGTGTGTGTGTGTGTGTGTGTGTGTACAATGTTATTGTGTTCGAAACCGCATTAATCAAAGGCTCTGCTGGTTTCAACATCGCGTTCATCCATATTTTACACTGCATCTTTTCTTCTTCTTCTTCTTCTTCTTCTTCTTCTTCTTCTTCTTCTTCTTCTTCTTCTTCTTCTTCTTCTTCTTCTTCTTCTTCTTCTTCTTCTTCTTGTCTATTTCTCCTTCTTCTTCTTCTTTGCAATTCTTCTTCTTTGCATTCTTCTTCTTCTTTGCATTCTCCTCCTCCTCCTCCTCCTCCTCCTCCTCCTCCTCCTCCTCCTCCTCCTCCTCCTCCTTCTTCTTCTTCTTCTTCTTCTTCTTCTTCTTCTTCTTCTTCTTCTTCTTCTTCTTCTTCTTTTTTGTCTCCTTCTCCTTCTTCTTCTTTTCCTTTGTCGTCGTCGTCGTCTTCTTCTTCGTCGTCGTCTTCTATTTTGCAGTCTTCTTAGCAATCCTCTTCTTTGTATTTTTTTGCATTTTGCCTCCGCTTTGCGCTTTCTTCTAAACATTGTTCTTCGATCCTGCTGTGATGACATTGGTGGTAACAATAGTTATTGCCACTGCTCTTGTGCATGATGGTAGTTATGATTTTTTAATCATTATTATCATCTTTTTCATCCTTTTATCTTCGCCTTCTCAACTTTCTCCATTTTTTTTCATTGTATGAGCATCATTTTCTTTCCATTTTCTGTTTCTGATATCTCTCTTCTTTTTATTCTTTTATTTAGAGGATAATGGAATAAGCATTCATGCGCTTTTTTTACATTCAGTCCCCATTTCTATGCAGTTTTGTAAATTGTCATCCATTCCCACCGGCACACAATGGCCTACTCTTCTAAAAAGCAAAACGGATTTAACGTGTGTGCAAGATGTTCTACGTGCGTTCGACACGGGGGCTCGGTTTATAGTCTCATCCGAAGCACTGTTGGGGAGAGTGGTGTCTTGCAATGTTGTTAACTCTGGGGAGGAAATTCTCTTCGTGTTTTAGGTAGCCTATCTTCTTCACAGTTTTCATTCGGGATCGGGGGATCGGTGGTCCAGGTGGTAACGCACCTTGCCTAGAAAGCAGAAAGTCCGGGTGGGAGTGTGCGGTGGTTTGTACCCCGTTTGGTCCCGAAACAGTTTCCCCATCCATTAGACCCTGAGTGGTGGTCTGGGCGCTAGTCTTTCGGATGAGACAATAAACCGAGGTCCCGTGTGTTAAACATCACTATTTAACGTACGTAAAAGAACCCACGGCAACAAGAGGGTTGACCCTGGCAAAATTTTGTAGGAAAAAGCCACTCTGATAGGAAAACAAATACAGTTGCATACAGGAAAAAGAAAAAAAATGGGTAGGCGCTGCACTTGTGGCGATGACGCGCTCTCCCCGGGGAGAGCAGCCCAAATTTCACGCAGAGAAATCTGCTGTGACATAAAGTGGTACAAAATACAAAATACAAAATTCTGATACTTTGCTGCTACCGTTTCTGCTGATGCACTCTGCCTGATGCTGAAGACTAACAACTTGTGGAGGAGAGAGGCATTGAGCTGAACACAGCAAGACAGAATATTGAAACAGAGGAAGAGGCAAAATCAGGGGCAGAGAGACTGGCATGTAAATCTGTGTCCTCTGTGTTCAACAGATTGGACATAAGGGAGACAAGCCATAACAGGACACACAGATGTTCGACATCAGGCTAGGATGGGGGTAGGGGGGTGGGGGTTG
Source organism: Stramonita haemastoma (assembly GCA_030674155.1). Lineage (NCBI taxonomy): Eukaryota > Metazoa > Mollusca > Gastropoda > Neogastropoda > Muricidae > Stramonita > Stramonita haemastoma. The sequence continues at coordinate 61,037,964 of CM060322.1, forward strand.
CAATAGTGCAGTGTGTCCATTCAGGGGGGCACTGGGAAACTGTGGGCTTCATACCAGGCCTTTTTCTTATTGCACTCTTGCTCTGTGTGTGTGTTTATTTACTTTTTTTTAATTTCTGTATATCAAGGATAGTGGAAAAAGCACTCATGTGCTTTTTTACTTCCAGTCCCCATGTGTATGCAGTTTTGTAAATCTTGTCATCTGTTCCCATCGGCATACAATGGCCTACTCCTACGAAAAGCGGAACGGGATTTAACATGTGCGCAAGATGTTCTGTGTGCATTCGCACACGGGGCCTCGGTTTATAGTCTAATCCGATCGAAGGATGTTGTGGGGGGGGGGGTGTTGTTGTTGTTGTTGTTGTACAGTTCTAATCTGTTTTGGGACAAGGTGAAGCAGCGTCCTGATGTAAAGATGTTTTGACCAGTTCTAAACTGAGAGGACGGGGTAGCTAAGTGGTCAGAACACTCCCTTTCCCCCAGCCAAGGTTAAGCAGTATCGAGCGTGGTTCCCAATTGGAAGGCTGACCGTCTGCGCATCTTGGCTTCAGTACAGTCCCCCAGTTCACCCAGCTGTAAATGGGCACCTGCCTTCTTTAGGGTCAGGGAAGGTAAAGCAGCGAGGGAGAGGAGATGGGCGCCGCCCTCAATATGCTGGCCCCTAGAGAAGCTGAGGTCTCTGAGTCTCGCTTCCATACGACCACGTGGGTTATAGGTAACCTTTACCTTTACCTAAACTGGGGAAGAAACCTGCTGTGTGGTAAGCTGTATCTTACTTGAACTTGTATCGCTTTTTGCTCTAGCTTTTATGTCCGACGGTCTGGTAAAAGGGTTAACGACTCGTCCACAAGGCGACAGTGGCTTGAGGGAAGGGGGGGGGGGGAGTTAGGACATATCAGGTCATTATTCGAACAGCTTTGGCAATAGCTTACTTCCTGGGTGATAATTTCTGCAGAAGATGAAGTATGGACACCAAGTTTTTGTTTCTGTCACTGTTGCTGAACTGTCATAAAGATTTGTACTGTGCTGCTGCTGCTGCCACTGCTTTGTTTTACAGAGAAAGAAAATTCAGCAGGAAAAGATACTGGCTGTGGTAAAACTCCATCTGCCTACTAATCTTAATGTTCTCCATCCTTAACACTCCCCACCCCCATCCACACCAGAATTGCAGTTTGCGGGAAACAAATTTGAGACAAAGTGATGTCAGGCCAATAAGGGCAGACGGGGCCAATATCAGAGAGGGAGAGGGGAGAGAGGGGGGAGGGGGGGGACAGCCTGCAATCCCGCGGTCACAGTGTGAGCCCTGCTGTCAATTGCTGGAGCTAGGGAGATCTCTGTCTCTGTGTCTCTGTCTCTGTCTGTCTGTCTGTCTGTTGTCTGTGTCTGTCTGTCTGTCTGTTGTCTGTCTGTCTGTCTGTCTGTTGTCTTGTCTGTCTCTCTTCTCTTCTCTCTCTCTCTCTTCTCTCTCTCTCTCTCTCTCTCTCTCTCTCTTCCTCTCCTCCCCCTCTCTCTTCTCTCTTCTCTCCTCTCTCTCTTCTCTCTCTCTCTCTCTCTCTTCTTCTCTCTCCCTATCACTCCCTATCTCTCTGAATCTCTCTCCCTCCCCTCCTCTCTCTCTCTCTCTCTCTCTCTCTCTCTCTCTCTCTCTCTTCTCTCTCTCTCTCTCTCTCTCTCTCTCTTCTCTCTCTCTCTCTCTCTCTCTCTCTACCCCGGTTTCTGATATCGATTCCACCACACCTCACGTTCCTTCATTCCTTACTGGGGTCAGACCGCATTATGCAACCTCTGCTGTGGGAAGGAAAGAGAGAAGGGGGAGGGAGTGTGGAAATGAAACAGACTTGCAGTGTGGCCTTTAAGTTTCTTTTCTGCATTATGGAACATGAGTTGTGCCCAGGTTAGATAATATAGACTGTGGCCACAATTGTGACATTTATGCTGTGAAATGATGCGCGGTGTGTGAAGTTGTGCGTTTGTAAATCAGATTTTTTTTTTGTTTGGTCCTACCCCTGCTGTTCCTTCTGGTATACAGAGAACAGGAAGACGGGGGAGCGAGGATAGCCTAGTGGTCAGAACATTGCGCTGGCAATTTGACGACCCGGGTTTCGAGTCCGGTCGAGGAGATTTTTCTCCTGGAGTTAACATCAGTGCTGACTCCACTCCCCCAAAGTCTTCGGATGAGACTTTAATCCGAGGCCCCGTGTGCGAACGCACGCGAACATCTTGCAAACACGTTAAATCCTGTTCCGCTTTTCGTAAGAGTAGGCCATCGTGTGCCGGTGGGGAATAGATGAACATTTACAAAACTGTATACACACGGGGACTGGATGTAAAAAAGCACACCAGTGCTTATTCCTTTTTCTCGGGTATAAAAGAATAAATCAAATCAAATCAAATAAAAAAGGGGAAACTTTCCAATTTTTTGTTCTTCGTTGTTCAGTCTTTGCCCCGTTCCTCGGCTGGGGCTCCGAGGTTCACCAAGGTGGATTTTGTGTATGCGACTGTTTTGCCCCCCCATGGAAGTTCACATTCCCAACTGTAGGGATAAAAGCGGGGGATGTTCGTGTTTCCGTAACCCCCCCAAAAATTTTGCCCTAAAAATAGGGGGGTCTTTTACCTTTATATTTGATTTCTTTTATGGGTATTTTTAAAGGAAAGGTTTTTCCGTAACCTAAAACGGTCGGGAAGGGGGTTTAGGCTTTTAGAGCCCCCAGCTTCTTTAGGGGGGCCCGCTGTTGGGGTGGCCCCCATTCCTCCCCCTCACTGCTTTACCTTCCCCGACCGAAAGAAGGGGTTTTTTTCATTTACCCCTGGATGCATGGGGGACTGTCCTAAACCCCAAAGGGGCAAAAACTGTCACCCATCCAAGGTTTCCCCCCGTTGGGGGCGCGCAAAAATTGGGGTTGGGGAAAAGCGAGCTTTTTTGGGGCCACTGAGCTACCCCTTTTCCCTTGGGGGGTTTTGATATACCCAAAAAGGTTTTTAACCCCCCTCCCCGATTGCACTTTAGAGCCCCAAAAAAATCCCCACCCCCCTTTAAATTTACCAGACGCCGCAGAGTTTGGGGTCAAGGATTCACAGACCCATGAGATTGGTAGTCAAAAAGGTCTTTTCCCCCTTGGGGAATAGCATCTTCATTTTTGTTCAATAAGTTTTGTTAAAACCCGGAAATGGCGGGGTTTTCTTTATGGGAAAACTCTTTTTGCCCCAAAAACTAGCCTGGTGAGGGGAATGTGTGTGGCTTTTTTTGTTGACAATAAAAAAAACAAAAGGGGTTTGGTCCCCAACAGTTCAGCCCCCTCACTTTAAAAAACCTTGAAAAGAGAGGGCAAATGCACAAAACTTTTAAAATTTTTTTTTTTAATTCTTTTAAAACGAGGTTTTTTTGGGAAAAAACCCCCTCATTTTCCCCCTTTTTATCCCGACCCGTGGGGTATGCATTTTTTGTAAATCATTTTATCCGTTCCCCCGGGAAAAGAGGGGGTATCTTAAAAAGGGGAAAGGGGTTTTAAAAATTGTGCGCAAGATTTTTCTGCGCCGTTCGAAAACCCGGGCCTCGGTTTAAAAATCTCTGAAGGAACTTTGGGGGGAGGGGAGTCAGCACGTTTTTTTAACGGGGGAAAAAAAACCCCGGCCCCGGGGAAAAAACCCGGGGGGCTTTTAAATTGGGGAGCCCCAATGTTCTGCCCCCCGGGGTTTCCCCCTCCCAAAGTCAAAACCCCCTTTCAGAGGGTTGGGGGTTTCCCCACCCCGTCTTTAAAAACATGCCCCCCATGCTCTGGTTAAGCTTGGGTTTACATTTTTCTGTGATACTGCCTTTGGTGTGTGTGTGTGGGTGTTGTGTGTGTGTGTTGTGTGTGTGTGTGTGTGTGTGTGTGTGTGTTTGTGTGTGTGTGTGTTGTGTGTGTGTGGGGTACATACAGCTAAGTGCCCGGGGGCCTTGTGTGATGCAAGATACGTACATGAATAAAAGGGGTTGTGCTAAGCTAAAACAGTGTTGAAGAACAAATTTTGTTTTTCAAAACAATGGGGAAAAACATAAAATTTTAAAAATGAAACCCCGAAAAAAATTAGAAAATGGGGGCGGGGGGGGGGGGGAAAGGGGGAGGAGGGGGTTTTGGGGGGAGGGGGGGATTGGGGGTGTGTTTTTTTGTGTGTGTGTGGTGTGTGTTTTTTGTGTGTGTGTGTGTTTTTTGGTGTTGTTTTTGTGGGGGTTTGTGGTTTTTGGGTTTGGGGTTTTTTGTGTGGGGGGTGTGCTGTGTTTTGGTGCGCGTGCGTGGTGCGTGCGCGCACACGCGTTTTTGGTGTGTGGTGTTCACAAGACCCCAAGTCCAGGTGTTTTCCCACACACGTTTTTCATACCATTTTTAAAAATGAGAGGGTAGTATAGTATGGCCCCAAAAAGGGGCAGAAAAAAACCAAAACCTTCCCCTAAGGGGGCCCCCTGCAATTACCCACGTCTGGGGCAAGGGGGGCTCCACCTGTTTGTTGTTAAAATGAATCTTGGGTTTTGTTCCCTTTGTTGGGAAAGGGGACTGGAATTGTTTTGTAAAAAATTGACGGAAATTTTTATTTGTAAAGGAAAAAATTGGTGTTATCAGAGATGTGTTTTTGTTTTTTAAAACGTTTTTTTGATTTTTTTAAAAAACATGCTGGTGAGTTTTTTGTGCGACGTTGGGTTTTGAAGGGGAATTTAAAAAGTTCTGTGGGGAACAAAAAAGGGGGAATGGTCCGTACCTCTCTCTCTTTTTTCTCTCTTCTCTCTCTCCTCTCTTTTTTTCCCCCTCGGGTTTTTTTGTTTTGTTTTTGTACTGACCCTTTTTTGGATTGTTTGTTTGTTTTTTTGGGGGGTGTGGGGGGCCCCTAATATTGTTTTAAGTAGAAAAGGTTCGTCTTTCTTTAATATGTTTTCTTTTTTGTCGGGCTGTTTTTTTTCTGTATCATTTAATTTTAAATTTTTATTTGATTTAATTTTTAAACCCGTGTTCCCCTGACAGAATGTTGGTCGGTTAAGGATTATGTGTTCGTTAAAAAAAAATCAAACTTTTTGTTTTAAATTTAAATATTCATGTACAGGGGGGTTTATGCATTAATTTTGTTGAATGTTTTTTGAATGTGTCCCCTTTTTACAAACCCTGGGGGTTAAAATTTTATTTTTTGGGGATGGGGGATGTTCCCCTTTTCCCTTTTTGTTGCTTTCTTTGCTTTTTGGTTTTTCCCCGTTTGGGAAAAGGCTCTTTTTTCTTTTCTTTTTATCTTTTTTTTTTTTACCCAAAAAGGAAGGGCAGGATGAAAAAAATTTTTTAAAGGGGTTTTTCTGTTACCCCTTTAAAAATAAAAAATTTTTCATTTATTTCCCCAACCCCCCATTTTTTTTTTATATATTTATATTATTTATATAAAAATTTTTATATATTTTTATATATAATATTTTATATATATATATTTGATTGTTTTGGAATGTAGAAATCTTGTATTTCTTGGGGTTAAAATTTTGGAAAAAAAAAACATCTTGGGCTTTTACCTTAAAACCCCCCCCCCCGGCTTAACCTAAACAACTAGCCCCTTCGAAACCCTCTCCATATTATTGCCCGGGGAATTTTTAAAACCATTAGGGGAAGACCGTCACCCACAAAAGCCCAAAAATTTTCCAAACCCCCCCCCCCCCCAAAAAATGTATCACAGAAAAAAGAAAAACACTTAAAAATCGGGAACTCGCCCGAATTTTTTAGGATGGGGTTCAGGGGGCCGATTACCAGCATTTAATGCCCCTTAAAAAAGGCCCCCCCGGGCCCCTTTAGTGTTCGCAAAAAAACCTTTTTGGCCCCCCCAAAATTAATGGGGGCCCCTTTCAGAAGGGAAACAACAGGGGAAACAGGCCTGGTTTTTTGTTTTCCCTTTCGGGTCAAAAACAAAAAGGGGAAAAAACGAAGTAGGGTTCTAAAATTGATAATTCTGCGGTGACATCACTTTTTTTTTTTTAGTGGGGTTTTGGCCCCAAGGGGGGGGGGGTAGTAAAGTTGTTGTAAAAAAGGAATTTTGGCCCCAGAGTTGTGGATGCATAGTGATGTTTTTTCCGATGATCAAAAAAAAGGGGTTTGCGATCGATTATTTTCATGTTTTGAAACGATTTGAGAAAGGTTATTAATTATCAGTTTAAAAGGAAAGATTTTTTCCCTTTAAATTTGATTTGAGGAAGTTTTTTATTTTGTTTAATT
>CM060322.1:61046677-61049887 GCA_030674155.1 Stramonita haemastoma
GCAAAGGATTTAACCCGGGGTTAAAAAAGTTCTGCGTGCGTTTACACACGGGGCCTGGTTTATAGTTCATCCGAAGGACCTTTTTTGGGGGAGTGGGGAGGTTTTGCATGATGTTAACTTCAAAGGGAAAAACTTCGATCGGAAAAGAACCCCGGGGGGGTCCCAAATTTTCCGCGCATTGTTGTGACCCTAGGCTATCCGTTAGTCCCCTTGCGTTTTTTTTTCTTTAAAAGGTTTTTTTCTTTAATCTTTCTTCTTTTTTTTTGCCATGGGGAAGGGCCCCCCCCTCTTGACAGAGTTTTAAAAATTTTTGGGCTTGTGGTGTTTTTGCGTGGGGTTTTTTTGGCACTTTGGCCCCAAAGGGGGGGTTTTTATATAAAAACCATTTATTTGTTTGTTTTATTGTTTTCTTTTTCTTCTTTTTCTTCTTCTTCTTTCTTTTCTTCTTCTTTTCTTCTTTTCTTCTTCTTCTTAATTCTTCTTCCCAATTCTTTTCCCAATTCTTATACGTTTTGCAATTTCTTCTTCTTTTTGCATTTTCTTTGCATTCTTTTCTTTGCTTTTTTACTTCCATTTATTGCTTCTTTATTGCATTCTTTTCTTTAAACTATACTCTACTACTACTTATACTACTACTACTACTACTTACTATATACTTACTACTACTACTACTACTACTATTTTCTTTTCTTTCTACACCTTTCTTTGCATTCTTTTTCTTCTCCTTTGCAATTCTTCTTTTCTTCTTTGCATTCTTTTTTGGGCACTTTCCTTTTGCTTTTTTTTTCCCATTTTCTTCTTTCCATTTTCCACATTCTTTCTTCGCATTTTCGCACTCTTTCTTCTTCGATTTTTTTGAATTTTCCATTTTTTTCTTCGATTCTTTTTCTTTGCATTCCTAGTTCCTTTATTTGGATTCTTCTTTTCATCCTTCTCTGTTTCTGTAAACCGAGGCCCCGTGGCGAACGCACGCAAAAACAATTTTGGACCGTTAAATCCTGTTCCGTTTTTCGTAAGAGTTTTCCATTTTGTGCCGGGGGGGAAAAGATGACAATATTTACCAAAAGGCATACCCCACCGGGGATGATGAATAAAAGCCGTGAGTGCTTATTCCATGATCCTCGATATAAAAGAATAAAATTTAAATAAATAAATTTTTGATAAAAGTTAAAAAAAAAAAATTTTTCCAACATTCCAGTTGTTTGAGAAAGGTTGGTCGGTATGAGCCAGTTAAAAAAAAAAAAAAAAAAAGAGGATATGGGGGGAGGGAGGGAGGAGGGGAAGGGGAGGGAAGGGAGGGAGGGAGAAGGGGGGAGGGTGTATCGTTTCGGTTGTTGACACACCAAGCAGCCCCTGCCTGAGTGTTGGCAATGAAAACAGGGGCAGCGGAAAAAGGGGAAGTCGATAAATTGAAGGGGGGTAGGTCCTTTATGTGGGGCCCAAGGCACTGATCAATCACCGCCAACAGGCAGATTAGGGTAGGGGAGAGGGGGGGGTTGGGTGGAGAAGAAAGGGGGAGGGGGGTAACAAGAGGGGAGTAGGGGGGTGGAGAGGCTGAAGTTGGAAAATTTTGCCAGACGAGGGAAAAGGTTTTAAAATGAAGGGAAAATTCAATTTTGTTTTTTTTACAAGAGCTTAGGCTGAAGAAAGGACTGGCTTTGAGATAGATAGATAGATAGGATAGATAGATAGATAGATAGATAGATAGATAGATAGATAGATAGATAGATAGATAGATAGATAGATAGATAGATGATAGATATGGAGAGAGAGATGTCCTTCATTTTATGTACACACATATATTTATATAATGTGTTATATATATATTTTATACATATATATATATATATATATATATAATATATATATATATATATATTATATATATATTATGTGTGGTGTGTGTGGGGTGTGTGTGTGTGGTTTTGTTTTGTGTGTGTGTGTGTGTGTGTGTGGTGTGTGTGTGTTAAATAGAGAGGGGGAAGGAAGGGAAAGGGAAGGAAAAGGGAAAGGATGTGATGGTGGATGGATGGAGGATGGATGGATGGATGGATGGATGGATGGATGGATGTTATTAAGTTCATGACTTTATTTTTTTATTTGACCTTTTTTTTCCTTCCTTCCTTCTTCTTCCTTTCCTTCCTTCCGTGCTTCCTTCCTTTGCTTCCATCCATCCTTCCTTCCTTCCTTCCTTCCTTTCCTTCTTCCTTCCTTCCTTCCTTCCTTCCTAGCCTTTTTTAAAACAGTACACAACAACAATACACAACAACAAGGGCTGTCCTATTGCCCACCCAACTCAGACCTAGGTCAGTGAAGATGAAGAAGGCTGACCGCTGGGTATTAGGCCTATAGGGGTCAGTGCGGTCATTTGGAAGAAAGGACACGGGAAGATCCTCCCAGGGCTCAAGTGGTTAAAACACGACTGTGATCCAAAGGGGGACGGGTCAGGTCAGGTCTCTGCCATTGTTCGGTTACAGCGATGCCCACCCCCCCCCCCCCCACCCCCACCACCACCACCCCACCATCACCCCCCCCCCCCCCTTCCAGACACGGGTCATGCTGGTTTGTCGGTTTTCCCGAATGCTGACAAAAAAAGCGGGGATTTTTTTAAAACTGCATAAATCCCTCATGCGAGATAAGGGAAAGGTAAGGAAAAAGGTGTCCCAAACCAATGTGGTCGTAGGGGAGCGAGGCATCATAGACCTCAGCTTTCTAGGGGCCCCGTGTTAGGGTGGTGCCATCTCCTTCCCTGCTGCTTTACCTTCCCTGACCCTAAAGAGGGCAGGTACCCATTGACCACTGGGGGGAATGGGGGGGGGGTGTACTGAAGCCAAGGCGCGCAAAACGGCACCCATCCAAAGGAAACCACTCTCGATGCTGCTTAATTTTTGGGGAAAAGCGAGCGCTCGCACTTAGCTATCCCCCCCCCGTATGCTATATAAAAGAAGGAAATTTAGGGTTGGCGGGTTTGCACTTTTCAGTTAATCGGGAGACTGTAAAGAAAAAAAACCCATCCTTCACTCACCCGAGACGCTGCGAGATTTTAAAACCCCCGACCTACCCTATGGCCCATGGAATGAAACCCCCGTTCTGTCCACTCGGCTGTAAACCCCAGTTCGATTCCTTCTGGAGGGATTTTTCCTCTGGAGTTAACACATCAGTGCTGACTCTTCCTAGCCCCCCCTTCCCCCCCCCCCCCCCCCCCCCCCC
>CM060322.1:61058233-61063233 GCA_030674155.1 Stramonita haemastoma
CACACCACACACACAACACACACACACACACAGAGAAAAGACCCCCCCCCCCACACACACACACAGAGAAAAGACTCACCCCCCTCCAAAAAACCAGCAATATGCAAACAAACAACAACAAACAAAAGGGCTTTCAACCCCCCCCCCCCCTCCCCTTTTTTATTTATCTTTTATACCACTTTATATCACAGCAGATTTCTGTGCGTGAAATTCGAGCTGCTCTCCCCAGGGAGAGCGCGTCGCGTCGCCACAAGTGCAGCGCCTACCCTTTATTTTCTTTCTTCCGTGTGCGTTGGAATGCACTTGTTACGGAGCAAACAGGCCGACAAGCTCCCAGAACACGGAACTAAATGAAACTAGCAGCTGCAACACTGATAGCCTGGATAATAACTAGTACAGACATCCGGATACCAACCAGAGATTAGGCCTAACTAAAAATAGAACACACAAGGCGATACTGAAGACATCAGTATTCTCGCGGCAAAGCAAAGCAAAGGCATGAGGGTCACCTTTTCAAGGTTTGTTCCTCCCCCCCCACCCCCCCAGTCTATCTGCCCTCTTCCAGTCCTGTACACAAGGTCGGGAGTAGGCTATCTCTGCCTTTGTTGGTTCACACACAGTAGGCCTAGGCTATTTTTTGCAATTATGGGGAAAGGATAGGCTAGTGGTTAGAACATTGCGTTCGCAATCTGACGACCCGGTTCGAATCCCGTTGGAGGGGATTTTCCCCCTGGAGTTAACATCAGTGCAGACTACACTCCCCAAAAGTCCTTCGTATGAGACTATAAACCGAGGTCCCGTGTGTGAACGCACGCAGAACATCTTGCGCACACGTTAAAACCTGTTCCGCTTTTCGAAAGAGTAGGCCATCGTCTGCCGGTGGGAACAGATGACTAAATTGACAAAACTGCATACACACAGGGACTGGACGTAAAAAAGATACACGAGTGCTTATTCCATTATCCTCGATATATGTAATTAAAAAAAAAAAAAAAGGCTAGTATGTTAAGTGTTGTGTAAAATCTGTTTACAACTACAATGCTTTCCCCTCCCGTCTTGACCTGGAGTGACGACGTTTTCCTGGAGTTTTTTTTTTCTCTCTCTTTGACTATGTTAAAGTCCTAGCAGAATTATCCGATGTAGGGACTGTATCAATCACCACCACTACCAAGCAACTCTCCCTCTACATGTCCAAGCTTTTATTATGAAGTGGTTCGGGTATTGCACCGATATTTTCAGGTAGTGTGTCGCAGACATGCTGATTCTGGCGTAGCCCATCCCTTAGCCTAAAGAAAGAAAGAAAGAAGAAAAAAAAAGCCAGCTTCAAGATGCAGCACCTGGGCTTTATCACAGTTCTCGATCAAACCATTGACGCTGGGGGCAACAGCAAAGTGAGAGGCTGAATGATCAGTGGAATTCCACTTTATGACTCATGGAATTCCACTTTACAGCTTAGTCCTTTAGTGATCGATTATGTCTCTTTGACTAGGAGTTTGACTAGGAGGCTTGACTTGCACAGTCCTTATGTGCTGTGATGTACTGTGGGCAAGGCATCTCCACTATAATCAAATTTCTGTCCAGTTTCCGAAACAGCAGCTGCCTGATCTGCCGTTTTGGAGGTTATTGCCGAAAACGAGGGACAAACATAATTATGAATTATAAACTTCCTTTTTTGCAGATTTTCCCATTTGCAATGGTAATGATAGTTGGTAGGAATAGTGCAGCCGATTTTCTTGCTTGAAAACAATGTTAGATTTCTTGCTGGAGAAAATCGAATTAGCGTACAATTAATGCCTGTTGTGACTTTCGATCTCTATCAGATTGGCACGCTCGTTAGGCTAGCAGAGGAACAGAACCTGTTGTGTGCCCCGCCCCTTTTGACACTGTATTTGTCCAATCAAAATACAGGACATTTTCTGTGCGATGTTGTCATTACAATTGCAAAGATGGCGGCGTTTCCACCACTGAATCAGGTAGGATCAATGTTATTTGTCTAGGAGATCAATTTTAAAGCTTACAGGTGGTTGCATTAATTTATAGAGTGTGTGGTAGTATGAGTTTGGCACAACTGTTTGCTTTTATCAGTGTACCTGACTGATTTTGCATTTTCTTTGCGAGTAATTTTGTGGGACAGATTAGGCCCTTTGGTCGGATCTGCGCCAGTTTTCAGTTGACAGAGTTCGGTCAGCACACAACCAAAGTCTTTCCTCTCTGTCTTTACTCGGCAGGTCGTGAAAAAGCAAATAAACATGATGTAAACTCCTATAGCGTTGAGGCAGTTGGCGTGGGAGTCTGTGTTTGTACCAGACAAGCAATGATTTTGTTTGCCATCTGTAATCGCAGAACGATTTGTTTGTGGGTGGATACTGGATGTCGCCTACTTCACCGATCAATAGATAGGTCTGCATTTTGTCGTTGTTCCTCTTATATCTCCATTTAAGTATCTGATTTTTGATGTTACTGAAAACTGAAAATAGTGGAACAGCTCTCTACTCTTTTTTGTGTTTGTTGTTTTGATACAGTGTTTCCAAAAATACATACCGACATACGTCTCCGTGTGCTTAAAATGAATGAAGCCCAGAAATGTTTATGAAAACCAAAACAACACACAAAAAAACGACCCAACAATAAACCCAACAAACCAACTTGTGGACCTGTGTAATTGACAATGCCTGCATTTTCTCGTGATGTATATACAGATGGTTAGAAATGATCATAATTGTTCCTGTAGATAACACAGCTAGGACAAGCCAGATGTCTTTTTCATTCTCTATTAAGTGTTGTTCATGTACTGACATTGTTTTTCCTCAGTGCATTACCCGTATTTCTGATCAACCAAATAAAAGCTCAGACTTCTTCAAGATACAAATAAACCTGCTAGTGCTACATGATATAAAATTATAAGATACTGAAGTTGGTATAATTGTACTGTCTGCGGACAAATGACTCTTGGACTGGCCCTCCTATTTCAGTGATTTTGATTTTCTTTTTATGACTCCGGTAAAGATGTGAACAAGAGTGTTCAGTGGTGTCTGTTGTCTAAGTTGTCTTAATTTAGGGAAAAACGTTATACACCTTCAGCTGTTCAGGTGCTTGGTTTATTTCCTTTTAAGATTGAAGATGACTCTTTTGGTTTCCACTTCCTGATTAGTCAATTACAAAGTCATTTGCCAGATTTGGTCATCATATGATTATGTGAGCATGTGTTGGCTTACTGTAAAGTTTGAAAAAGAGCATTATACACAGACGTCTTTCTCTTTCTTCCCGCCGCTGAAAAAAGTTTGGAAAAAAAATCACCTGTTCCCAGACCTTTCCTTATTATCATTATTGTTGTTGTTATTATTCTCATTATTATTATTATCATCATCATCATCATCATCATCATCATCATCATCATTATTATTATTATCATTATTATTATAGAACATGTTTTTAACTTAACTGTTTCATGAAACTCTGTGTATGTGTGTGTGTGTGTGTGTGTGTGTGTGTGTGTGTGTGTGTGTGTGTGTGTGTGTGTGTGTGTGTGTGTGTTTGTGTGTGTGTGTGTGTGTGTGTGTATCACTGTATGTGGTGTGTGTGTGTGTGTGTGTGTGTGTGTGTGTGTGTGTGTGTGTGTGTGTGTGTGTGTGTGATTTTTTAAAATATTCATGTCTTATATTTATTCTTTTTTTTCAAGGATAATGGAATTAAGCACATGTACTTTCTTAATCCAGTCCCTATATCAGTATGTGTATGCGGTTTTGTAAATTTTTATTATCTGTTCCTACTGCCAACAATGGCCTACTCTCAAAAAGTGGAATAATAATAATAATAATAATAAATAATAAATGGAACTTATATAGTGCTATATCTTGCAAAAACAAATCAAAGCGCTTGCATTCAACCAATTCTTGCACAATTAAAATTTTTTAACGAAGTCAATGCACACGCGCGCACACACACACACACACACACACACACACACACACACACACACACACACACACACACACAGAGTATAAACACACATAGAGTATAAACACTTTGGCAGGGCGGTGGATATTTCGGCTGTTGAGAGCAGGGGCAGATGATGAAACAGGATAGGAAAGTCTTAGCTTTGAAATAAGTGTGTCTTGAGGCTGGATTTAAATGTGTCATAGGTAGGCTTTTTACGAAGGGAGAGAGGCAGGTTGTTCCAGATCACTGGACCAGAAACAGAAACAGAATAGGTGTTACCATGTGCAGAAGATGATGTTTGGGGATCTTATGTTTCATTATGGGTTTGTTCCAGATTTGTGGAAACCATGGGCCAGTCTATGAAGCATACTACAGACAGGTAAGGATGACACTCACCTTGCACAGCCATTCAAAACTCTCCATGTTTACCTTATTTCTTGCTTTGGCTGGATGATAGGGACTCGGTCTATCAGCCACTGTGCAGGCATCAGTTCTAAAAGAATCTATCTGGCTTTCAGATCTTTGGAGTATGCATTTAAGCTAAACAGATGGCAGAACTTACAGAATATCTGTAGAGTTCATCTGATGAACTCATGAGAGAATGTCTGCAGAGTCTGATAAGATATGAACCTGTATCTGATGATTTGGACTGGTCTGTGTTTTGAATATTTCAGTTAAATTCACAGTATTAAAGTAAGTGATCAGTAACCAGAAAAGATTACATTTAAATGCCAGAAGGAAAAGTTTGATTTGCTTTCAACAGAAGAAAGACTAGATATCCATTTATTTAGTTAAGCCGCCCTGACTGTGGAGTCTGAGAGGATTTAAAGTTTGTCATCATTTACAGATTGTTTTCATGGTGACATTTTGTCTTTCTTTGTGTAGATCTTGCACTGTCAAAAGCTGTATCTGTTTCCCAATTGAATTAGAGTGGGTATTTCCACACTATTTCCCAGGAGAAAAAGAGACTCTCGCATTGGACTGACCAGCCACAGCCGGCGTTGTCGCTGAACAAATGACCTTTTTTTTGGCGTGAATTCCATAGTGGACACCGACTGACG
>CM060322.1:61068233-61076781 GCA_030674155.1 Stramonita haemastoma
GGACAGTTTTCACAAGTCAGTGTTTTCCTGCCACAGCCAAAGTCAGCATCACCCATGCTGGAATACTGACTTCTGTCGTGTGTGCTCAAAATCATTCATTCATTGTCACACAATGTCTTGCTGTAGTGCTGTAGTCAACTGGCAGTTGTTTCATGGTCAGTGTCAACAGTTGTCTGTTCTGCCTCTGTTTTCCCTGCCTGTGGGAACCAGGAGCGTTATTTTAAAGTAAATGGGATGTGTGTTCACCGTTTTTTTGTTTGTTGTTGTTTTGTTTATGTGTCTCTTTTTTTTTGTAAATTAACTTTGTGATAGAACAGTGAAGGTGAACGCTGTGTGTAAGCACAGGGTGTTGGTTGCCTTGTACATTGTGACTGTGGCCTTGGCTTTAGTTCAGTGGCCCAGTCCTCTTAGCTGTCTGTAGTTCCTGCTCTCTGTAGAACAGGGGGAAGAAGGCAGTGAGGGAGAGGAGATTTACTTTATTTTATTATTTTATTTTATTCTTTTATATCGAGGATAATGGATGGGCACCACCCTCATCATGTTCGTCCAGGTGACTGCTCAGGGCATGGGACACCTTTTCCTGTACTCTTTATCTGATGATGGGGTCTGGCTGGTATGTTTGTGATGTAAGTGTGTGGGCAAAACAGATGTAGTAGTCCCCAAGTTAACGCCGTTGTGCCGTGTGTGTGTGTGTGTGTGTGTGTGTGTGTGTGTGTGTGTGTGTGTGTGTGTGTGCAGCCATCAGAGAAGTCAAAGTACGATCAGGTGTTCAACAGTCTGGGCCCAGTGAATGACATGCTGGCTGGAGACAAGGTCAAACCGGTGAGTGTTCGGGGCACTGGTGTGTCTGTCTGTCTGTCTGTCTGTTGTTGTCACTGTGTCTGTGTCTCTTGGCCTTACTGGAATACAATGCTGTGTCTGTTTGTGTGTGTCATTGCCACAACAAAGAAGATTGTGTATACGACTGTTTTCCTTTACCTCATCATTCAAGCTGCCATGCTTGACTTCGGAGGATTTTTTTCTCCTTTAATGGATAGCACAGGCTGTCTGTTTGGAATTGATCAATGATTTTATAAAGAGCAGAAAAACCTCCACACCCAGAAACATGATCATGTAATTCAGAGCTGGTCATGAAGACGACCTTTTTATAAAACTTTATTTTTTAATTTATTATTATTTTTTTTTTCTTTTTGATGAAGACAATCTAACCATAACATGTCACAGTACAACAGTTTAATGCAGGCCTTGGCACTCTGCATCATACATACATCAGTAACGGACGTAGGTTTTGGCATGGGCATGGAGAGATGGATGGAGTGATGGCGGTGTTGGTGTGTACCTGTGCAGGTGTTGCTCAACTCCAAGCTGCCCATGGAGGTGCTGGGCAGGATCTGGGACCTGAGTGATGTGGACAAAGATGGCTTCCTGGACAGGGAGGAGTTTGCTGTGGTCAGTCATCTTCTGTCCTGCCCCCCTCTCCCTCACTGACCGTTCTGTAGTTTGCTGTGGTCAGTCATCTTCTGTCCTCCCCCCCTCTCCCTCACTGACCGTTCTGTAGTTTGCTGTGGTCAGTCATCTTCTGTCCTGCCCCCCTCTCCCTCACTGACCTTTCTGTAGTTTGCTGTGGTCAGTCATCTTCTGTCCTCCCCCCTCTCCCTCACTGACCGTTCTGTAGTTTGCTGTGGTCAGTCATCTTCTGTCCTGCCCCCCTCTCCCTCACTGACCTTTCTGTAGTTTGCTGTGGTCAGTCATCTTCTGTCCTCCCCCCCTCTCCCTCACTGACCGTTCTGTAGTTTGCTGTGGTCAGTCATCTTCTGTCCTGCCCCCCTCTCCCTCCCTGACCTTTCTGTAGTTTGCTGTGGTCAGTCATCTTCTGTCCTCCCTCTCCCTCACTGACCGTTCTGTAGTTTGCTGTGGTCAGTCATCTTCTGTCCTGCCCCCCTCTCCCTCCCTGACCTTTCTGTAGTTTGCTGTGGTCAGTCATCTTCTGTCCTCCCTCTCCCTCACTGACCGTTCTGTAGTTTGCTGTGGTCAGTCATCTTCTGTCCTGCCCCCCTCTCCTCCCTGACCTTTCTGTAGTTTGCTGTGGTCAGTCATCTTCTGTCCTCCCCCCTCTCCCTCACTGACCGTTCTGTAGTTTGCTGTGGTCAGTCATCTTCTGTCCTCCCCCCTCTCCCTCACTGACCGTTCTGTAGTTTGCTGTGGTCAGTCATCTTCTGTCCTGCCCCCCTCTCCCTCCCTGACCTTTCTGTAGTTTGCTGTGGTCAGTCTGTCTGTCTGTCACTCTTCTGTCCTTCTTCTCCCTCACTGACCTTTCTCTCTGCCTGCTGGCTATTGGCTGGCTATTGGCTAATGGCTGGCTGGCTGTGTCCTGCTGCTTTTCTGTTATTCTTCTCTCCTCTCTTTCAATGTTTGTATTGGCTGTGTGTGAATTTTTTTTTGTTTTTGTCTGTCTTTATCTGTATGTACTCTTACTGTGATATGCTTTTAGGTGTCATTTTTCATCACATAACTCTGTGTGTGTGTGTGTGTGTGTGTGTGTGTGTGTGTGTGTGTGTGTGTGTGTGTGTGTTTGGCGTGTGTGTGTGTGTGTGTGTGTGTGTGTGTGTGTGTGTGTGTGTGTGTGTGTGTGTGTGTGTTGCTGTGGTTAATTTCCTATCATGCTTCTTCCTCACTGACTCCCCTGTCTCTCTCTGTCTGTGCTGTCACTGTTGTCACGTGTTGTCTGTCTGTCTGAGGGTGACAAAACAAGGAAAGCACAGTCATTCAAGACCTAAATTGATTAAGATTTGTATCAATATGCCAGTATTGTATTGTAATTGCCCTTCAGGCGATGATTAAAACCCTCTTAGTCCTGAACCAGGATTTTCCAGGATTGAATAATTACCCCCCCCCCCCCCCTGAATCCCAAACCAGGATTTGCAGGGATTTACACGCAGTAGATTTCCATCACACAGTGACCATCACTATTTTATTTTATATTTTATTTTATACCACTTTATGTCACAGCAGATGTCTCTGCGTGAAATTCGGGCTACTCTCCCCGGGGAGAGCGCTTCACCACAAGTGCAGCGCCTACCTATTATTATATCTAATGCTACCATATGTCAAAGCTCTATCAGGCTAGAGGTACAAGAGGCCTGCTGAGACTCTGGAAGTAATTATAGCTGCTGGTATGTGCTTAGGAGGAGGAAAAGGCCAGCGAGCAGCTGTGTGCCTGACCTGATTTCGTGATGGAATGCAAAATCTAGGTGCAATTTGTGTTAAGAGAATCTGAATGAGAGAGGGTTAAAGTGGTTTTGACTGGACTGGACTGGACTTGGCTTGCTGACAGATGACAGATGACATTTACAAAACTGCATACACACTGGGATTGGATGTAAAAAGCATATGATTGCTTATTCCATTGTCCTCGATGACTTGGCTAAACTCCCCCCCCCCTCCCCTGTGTGCAGGCGATGCATCTGGTGTACAGAGCCAGGGAGGGGGACCAGACGCCCATGGCCCTGCCCCCCACCCTCGTGCCCCCCTCCAAACGGAAAGCGGGGCCCGCATTGGTGGGAGCAGTGCCGGTTCTGCCCTCTATACCTCCTGCCTCCACTGTAGGCACAGGCGGGTGCTCCACGCCGACCGTCACCATGGGTATGGCCGTTTTTCTGTGTGTGAGAAAGCCTGTGATGTAGTGATAGCACAAACTTGTCTTTGCATATTGTGCTTTTAGAAAGAGAAATGTCAATAAGTTAAGAAATTATTTTGTCTATGTATTTTTCATTTTGTTCTCTCGTAAATTATTTTTGTTTTGTTTTGCTTTATTTAATTATATATTTTTTTGATGATTCCTCTTTTTGAATCATTAGTCTTGTTCATTTCTTGAGCCATAGCTGTAAGTTCCAGTGCCACTCTTGATGTTAGTGATGGACACAATGAGTTGAATTGAGTTGATTCTTGTTTAAAGCCCAGCTGAGTGAACACTGATGTACACATTTCCAGGATTGTTACAAGTTGTTATGCTATGCTAAATGTATCGATTGCAAGGGATCACCTGTTTTGTTTTGTTTCGTTTTGTTTCCTTTGCTTTTCAAGTTCATGACAGATGTGAACACTAAGTCTTCAATTTTAACAGTGTTTGGTACATAGTTTATATATATATATATATATATATATATATATATATATATATATATATATATATATATATATATAATACATATAGCAAAAGTAAAACAACCAGCAAATATATGGTTCCCCAATATTTTGGCTGTAGCCTTCCTCAGGGGGTGTTTATTGCGATTTTCATCCTCTGTATGTATATATATATATATATATATATATATATATATATATATATATATATATATATATATATATTTATTTTCATCATCTGTCTCCAACAGTTAGGCTAAGTAGTTAAAAACAGGTCAGATGACCAGTGGATGTGAAGGAAGGGAGATAATCCACCTATTCTGTGATTTCAATCTGAGTTGTCAGAATCGCCTCGTTCTCTTGTAGCTGGAAAATGGCAAATGATTTGCCTGAATGACAAGATACTGTGTTTCCAGAGATCAGTTTGAAAAAAGGTGTGCATCGGGAGGAGACTCGTGAAGAAGCTTGTGATCTGCTGACCTGGGTTCAAATCTCATTCAAGAGGATTTTTTCCTTAGGAGTTAACATCAGTGCCGACTCCACTCCTCCCAAAAGTCCTTCAGATGAGACTATAAACTGAGGTCCCGTGTGCGAATGCATGTAGAACATTTTTCGCACACATTCAAACCCATTCCGCTTTTCGGAAGAGTAGGCCATTGTGTGCAGGTGGGAACAGATGACAAAATTTACAAAACTGCATACACACCGGAACTGGGTGTAAAAAAAGCACATGAGTGCTTATTCCATATTGCTTGAAATAAAAGAATAAATACTTTTTGTTGTTGAATTAAGCCATTGCACTGTGTGTGTGTGTGTGTGTGTGTGTTTTATTTTATTCTATTCTTTTATATCGAGGATAATGGAATAAGCACTCATGTGCTTTTTTACATCCAGTTCCCGCGGGCATGCACTTTTGTAAATCTTGTCATCTGTTCCCACCGGCACACAATGTCCTACTCTTACAAAAAGCAGAACAGGATTTAACGCATGCGCAAGATATTCTGCGTGTGTTCGCATACGGGGCCTCGGTTTATAGTCTCATCCGAAAAACTTTAGGGGAGAGTGGAGTCAGCACTTATGTTAACTCCAGGGGAAAAATCCCCTGCGTCATTTGTGTGTGTGTGTGTGTGTGTGTGTGTGTGTGTGTGTGTGTGTGTGTGTGTGTGTGTGTGTGTGTGTGTGTGTTATGTGTGTGCGTACGTGCATGCGTGTGTGCGCACGCATGCGTGCGTGTGTGTGAGCATGTGCGTGCATGCACGCATGTGTGTGTTTTTATTTTATTTATTTATTTTATTTTATATCGAGGATAATGGGATAAGCACGCATGTGGTTTTTTTCATCCAGTCTCCGTGTGTATGCAGTTGTGTAAATATGTGTTTGTGTGTGTGTGCAGATGGTGGGTCAGCTCCGGCAGCGTTGCCCTGGGTGGTGACGGCAGCGGAGAAAGCCAGCTCTGACGTGTTGTTCCGACAGCTGGACCTGGATCAGGACGGCTTTGTCACAGGGGGGGAGATCCGAGAAACCATGGCCAAGAGTGGTCTCCCCACAGCCGTGTTAGCGCACGTCTGGTGAGGAGAGTTGTCTTTTCTTTGCTTTTCTTCACAAGGGAGAAATAAATAATTTTCTTATTTTTTCCACGCAGCATGTGTGGTGAAGTAAGAGGAATGGCATGGCTTTATTTGCTGTAAGATATGAAGAAATAAAGTAACACATCGTGGAATACCTTGTACAGGTAGATGTGGTTGGTTATTGTGATTTGTGGGACCTGGAAGTGGATTTATGTGTGTTTGTTTGTTCTGATGGCAGGTTTCGTTCTCAGACTGTGATTTTATATACTGCTTTAATCTGTATATAGTTGTACAGGTTTACTGAGAGTTCAAATTTTATGAGGTGACAGCCCCAATGTGGCCTGTGTGGTCAGTGGGGCTATAAACAACATGGTTGGATTGGATTGGTTAATGGCTGGTGTGTGATGTTTTGTAAGTTTTGGCATGGAACAAGTCAAGAGCCCTGTTTTAGCTTTTGGATTTTTTAAAAAAATAAAAGAAGGAAAAAAAACCTTTTGGATTTGGTTGGGATGTGGTTTTACATAGAAGTGAAAGTGGAATTCCTTGGTGGTGTTTGTTTTGAGTACATGTGTGGTGGATGTTCTCAGGTGCGATGTCTTTGACCCTCTTAGTCTCGTACTGGGATGTGCCGGGATTGAATAATTGCCCCCCTTGAATCCTGAACCAGAATTTGCCGGATTTACACACAGTAGATTTGCATCACGCTGTGACCATCACTAATTGCTACCACATGTCAAAGCCCTATCAGGCTAGAGATAGAAACCCTGCTGAGAGTCTGGAAGTAATTATAGCTGCTGGTATGTACTAAGAAGGAGGAAAAGGCCAGCGAGCATGTGTGCCTGACCTGATTTCGTGATGGAATGCAAAATCTAGGGGCAGTTTGTGTTCAGAGAATCCGAATGCAAGAGGGTTAAACATGTGATGTCTGTTTCTCAGGACGCTGTGCGATGTGTCGGGGTCGGGGAAGCTGAACACGGAGCAGTTTGCGCTGGCCATGCACCTTATCCAGCAGAAGATGAAGGGGGTGGATCCACCCGCCCAGCTCTCCCCAGAAATGATGCCCCCCTCCCTCCGAACACAGGCCGCGCCCGGCGTTGATCCTGCCACGTTTGGTGTCAGGGTGAGTGTGTGGGGAGGGGGGAAAGGAGTTAAAACATGGATGATGGCGTTTATGTGTCATTGTTATTATTATTCTGTATTCTGTTATTTCTAGAGTAATGGAAGAAGCACTCGTCTGCTTTAAAAAAGAAAAATTTTTTTTTTAGCATCCAATCCCTGAATGC
This sequence comes from Stramonita haemastoma, assembly GCA_030674155.1. NCBI lineage: Eukaryota > Metazoa > Mollusca > Gastropoda > Neogastropoda > Muricidae > Stramonita > Stramonita haemastoma. The sequence goes on from CM060322.1 coordinate 61,075,228, forward strand.
ATGCACTTTTGTAAATGTTGCCATTTCACCCCTATCAGTGCAAACGGCCTACTCTTCTAAAAAGCGGAACAGGTTTTAATGTTTGGGCAAGATGTTCTTCATGCGTTGGCTCACAGGACCTGGGTTTACAGTCTTAGAGATGGTGAGAAACCCAGCGATAGCAAATGCAGGATGTACAGGTCTGTGAATGCAGACTTTGCTGGTGTCAGTGTACCAATGTGGGCCAGTTCCATATAAGCCTGCTAAATAACGTTCACTTGGGAAAACAAGTCTGTCAAAGCCTTCAGCTGTGTTTGTCCAGAAAATATGGCGTGTGAAAAATAATAGGAGGTGGAGTATTGACTGTAGGTAAAAGGTAAAGGTGTCCCATAACCTACGTGGTCGTAGGGGAGCAAAGCAACTGAGACCTCAGCTTCTCTAGGGGCCAGCATATTGAGGGCGGCGCCCATCTTTTCTCCCTAGCTGCTTTACCTTCCCTGACCCTAAAGAGGGCAGGTACCCATTTACAGCTGGGTGAACTAGGGGACTGTACTGAAGCCAAGGCGCGCAAACGGTCACCATCCACTCGGTAACCCGATCGATACTGCTTAATATTTGACTTGGGGAAAGTGAGTACTCTGACGTGTGAGCTATCCCATCCCCATGACTGTACATCAGAGAGGTATCAAGGGCACACAACCCCTGGCCCAGTAGTTCTCCTTGCCAGGTTTTCTGCAGAAGATTCCAGTAGAGGCCAGGCCATAGCAATCAGACAATCAGTCACCTGCTCTCCACTTCTGGGTTTGAAGCCCTCTGAAGCAGAAAAAAACTCCCTAACTTTTGTTTTTAAAGCTCTGTGAATTTGTGTGTGTGTGTTGTGTGTGTGTGTGGTGTGTGTGTGTGTGTGTGTGTGTGTGGTGGTGTGTGTGTGTGTGTGGTGTGTGTGTGTGTGTGTGTGTGTGTGTGTGTGTGTGTGTGTGTGTGTGTGTGTGTGTGTGTGGTGTGTGGTGTGTGTGTGTGTGTGTGTGTGTGTGTGCGTGCGTGCGCGTGTGTGACTATATGTGTGTCACTGTGTTGTGTTGTATGTTTTGTGACTATGTATATATGTGTGTGTGTTGACAGGATGGAACCAATGCCGGCCCCTACAGTCACGTTGCTGACTTCTCCGCCATCAAAGAACTTGACACCATCGCCAAGGAAATCGATGACATCAAAAAGTATGTCTGTTCTTCCTTTCTTTCTTCTTTTTTCTTTTCTTCCTTGTGGTAGTACTTTAGAATGTGGAGAGTGTGGGCTGTGTGGTGTTAGAAGGGCCCAGGACTGACTGACTGACTGACTGACAATCTGCACACTTCACTGTAGTGTACCAAGAACTGCAGGATTCATGTAGGGGAGAGAGAGGGGGCAGTCAGGAGTCTTGACTTTTGTATGTTTTTTCTCTATATATTAGTACTTTTGTCTTTGTACGAGGGTTGGTCTGTTCATGTCGCTCATACCTGTGGCCGTGGCTGCTCTGCTGTTGTAGGAAATGTAAATTTAAAGTGTGTTGCAAGATGTTATGCCTGCATGCATCCA
>CM060322.1:61076881-61079381 GCA_030674155.1 Stramonita haemastoma
TATATCAAGACAATTATTATCAGAATTCATTGATATCAGAGACCATTATTATCAGAAATCATTAACATCAAATATCATTATTCGTTGTCATAAGAAATCATTATTGTAATAAATCATTATTAACAGAAATCGTTCTCATCAGAGATTAATATTATCAGAAATCATTATTATCAGATATTTTTATTCCCAAAAGTCATTATTATCAGAAATGCTTATTATCATAAATGCTTATTATCAAAAACCATTGTCAGAAATCATTATCATCAGAAATCGCGATTGTCAGAAATGATAACATGCACATATTATCCAAGTTCCCACTCTGGTGGCTTGCATTTGATCTCAGCCAACAGCTAGACAGACCCACAAAACAGGAGAAAACTAACAGAAAATAATGACAAACATCATGAGGAAACAACTAGCCAACAGCTATTCGTTATAAGTAACCCCCAGTGGCACACACACACACGCACGCACGCACGCACGCACGCACGCACGCACGCACCCCCCCCCCCCCCCCCCCCACACAACAACACACACACACACACACACGCACGCACGAGCAAGCAAACTATTTTTTCCATGTACGGCTTTGTTTCAAATTGTCAGCCAATCAAAATTCATTTCGCGATTTCTGATGTGAGTGTAAAATAGAGCAAAATACATGTGAAATAAAAATTAATGGCGGCGTATTTCTTACGCCATACTTCTCTGTTTCTTGTTGGTGTGACAATGGAATTGACATTTTAGGGTTAAAAGATTCAAACTGATAATTTTGATGATAATGACAACAATGACGATGAGACAAATGGACATACTTGAAAATAATCAACCTAAGAAATATTATATCATGCATTTTAATCTTGTAATGTAATACTCTGCTTTTATGGGCTTTCATGTTCAAAGAAAGTCATTGTATTATTTTATCTATGTCCCATATATATATATATATATATATATATATATATATATATATATATATATATATATATATATATATATATATATATATATATATATATATATATATATATATATATATATATATATATGGGGGGTGGCGGCGGGGTGGGGGTGGGGGTCGATCGATAGACAGACAGACAGACAGACAGACAGACAGATAGATACATAGATACATAGATACATAGATACATAGATACATAGATAGATTGATAGACAGATGGATAGATCGATAGATAGACTGATAGACAGACAGACAGACAGACAGACAGACAGATAGATAGATAGATAGATAGATAGATAGATAGATAGATAGATAGATAGATACATACATACATACATACATACATACATACATACATACATACATACATACATACATACATACATACATACATACATACATACATAGATACATAGATAGATACATAGATACATAGATAGATACATAGATACATAGATAGATAGAATGAATGAATGAATGAATAATCTTTATTTTTCAAGGGTAACAGAGTAAGTATTACATACTTTTTTCATCCGGCCCTAGATAGATAGACAGATAGATAGGTATGGATGTATAGATAGACAGATAGATAGGTATGGATGTAGGGAGAGAGAGAGAGAGAGAGAGAGAGAGAGAGAGAGAGAGAGAGAGAGAGAGAGATAGATAGATAGATAGATAGATAGATAGATAGATAGATAGATAGATAGATAGATAGATAGATAGATAGATAGATAGATAGATAGATCAATCGATCGATCGATCGATCGGTAGGTGGGTGGGTAGGTGGGTGGGTGGGTGGGTGGATGGATGGATGGATGGATGGATGGATGGATGGATGGATACATAGATAGATACAGAGATAGATACATGATAGATAGATAGATAGATAGATAGATAGATAGATAGATAGATAGATAGATAGATAGATAGATAGATAGATAGATAGATAGATAGATAGATAGATAGACAGACAGACAGACAGACAGACAGGCAGGCAGGCAGGCAGACAGACAGACAGATGAATAGACAAACAGACAGATAGGCAGATAGATAGACAGACAGACAGACAGACAGATGAATAGACAGACAGACAGATAGGCAGATAGATAGACAGACAGACAGGAACGGAGTCAGCACCCACAAACTCTGTCATTAACAAGACAGCGGTGTAAACTAAAACAAGTTCAATGACGACCTCACAAAGTGACCACTGGCTGACCAACTGACAGACTGACTGACCGTGTAGTCTTCTTTACTGGCTAACCAGCAGTCACTTTAGCAGTCATATCAGCAATCACCTTAGCAATCATCTTAGTAATCATATTAGCATTCACCCTAGCAGTAACCTTAGCAATCACCTTAGCATTTATCCTAAATCACCTTAGCATTTATCTTAGCAATCACCTTAGCATTATCTTAGCAATTACCTTAGCATTTATCTTAGCAATCACCTTAGCATTATCTTAGCAACCACCTTAGCATTATCTTAACAATTACCTTAGCATTTATCTTAGCAATCACCTTAGCAATCACCTTAGC
>CM060322.1:61096881-61099381 GCA_030674155.1 Stramonita haemastoma
TCGAGTTCTCTCTCTCTCTCTCTCTCCTCTCTCTCCTCTCTCTCTCTCTCTCTCCATCTCTCTCTCTCTCTCTCTCTCCTCTCCTCTCTCTCTCCTCTCCTCTCTCTCTCTCCTCTCTCTCCTCTCTCTCTCTCTCTCTCTCTCTCTCTCTCTCTCTCTCTCTCTCTCTCTCTCCTCTCTCTCTCTCTCTCTCTCCTCTCTCTCTCTCTCTCTCTCTCTCCTCTTCCTCTCTCCTCTCTCTCACTCTCTCTCTCTCTCTCTCTGGCTGGCTGGCTGGCTGGCTGACCCTGAGGCAGAAAACAAAGCATTGTCTACAACTGAAGGAAAAAAGAGTTGTTTTTTTCTCAAAACAAGAATAGAGAAAACGACTCTTCTCCAAAACAGAAATACAAGATGTCTATAATTATTCCAAAAAAAACAGAAACACAAGATATCTATATTCCAAATAATAAGAAACACAAGATGTCTATATTCCAAATAACCAGAAACACAAAATGTCTATATTCCAAAAAAACAGAAACACAAGATGTCTATATTCCAAATAACCAAAACACAAGATGTCTATATTCCAAATAATAAGAAACACAAGATGTCTACAATCCAAAACAGATACAGCAAATGCCTGTTCTCCAAATAACTACTGTTATTGAAATACTTCACTCCCTGTGTGTGTGTGTGTGTGTGTGTGTGTGTGTGTGTGTGTGTGTGTGTGTGTGTGTGTGTGTGTGTGTGTGTGTTGTGTGTGTGTGTGTGTTGTGTGTGTGTGTGTGTGTGTGTGTGTGTGTGTGTGTGTGTGTGTGTGTGTGTGTGTGTGTGTGTGTGTGTGTGCACAATGTTATTGTGTTCGAAACCGCATTAGTCCAAGGCTCTGCTCGTGTCAACATCGCTTTTATCCATATTTTACATCTTTTCTTCCTCTCTTCTTCTTCTTCTTCTTCTTCTTCTTCTTCTTCTTCTTCTTCTTCTTCTTCTTCTTTGCATTCTTCTTCTTCTTTGCATTCTTCTTCTTCTTTGCATTCTTCTTCTTCTTTGCATTCTCCTTCTTCTTCTTCTTTTTCTTTGCATTCTTCTTCTTCTTTGCATTCTTCTTCTTCTTTGCATTCTTCTTCTTTGCATTCGTCTTCTTTGCATTCTTCTTCTTCTTCTTCTTCTTTGCATTCTTCTTCGTCTTTGCATTCTTCTTCGTCTTTGCATTCTTCTTCTTCTTTGCATTCTTCTTCTTCTTTGCATTCTTCTTCTTCTTCTTTGCATTCTTCTTCTTCTTTGCATTTTTCTTCTTTGCATTCTTCTTCTTCTTCTTTGCATTCTTCTTCTTTGCATTCTTCTTTGCATTCTTCTTTGCATTCTTCTTCTTTGCATCCTTCTTCTTTGCATCCTTCTTCTTCTTCTTCTTCTTTGCATTCTTCTTCCTCTTTGCATTCTTCTTCTTCTTTGCATTCTTCTTCTTCTTCTTCTTCTTCTTTGCATCCTCCTCCTCCTCCTCCTCCTCCTCCTCCTCCTCCTTCTTCTTCTTCTTCTTCTTCTTCTTCTTCTTCTTCTTCTTCTTCTTCTTCTTCTTCTTCTTCTTCTCCTCCTCCTCCTCCTCCTCCTCCTCCTCCTTCTCCTCCTTCTTCTTTGTCTCCTTATTCTCCTTCTTCTTCTATTTCTTTGTCGTCGTCGTCTTCTTCGTCGTCGTCTTCTATTTTGCAGTCTTCTTAGCAATCTTTTTCTTTGCATTTTTTGCATTTTGCCTCCTCTTTGCATTTTCTTCTAAGCATTGTTCTTCGATCCTGCTGTGATGACTTTGGTGGTAACAATATTGCCACTGCTGTTGTGCATGATGGTAGTTATGATTTTTTTTAATCATTATTATCATCTTTTTCATCCTTTTATCTTCGTCTTCTCAACTTTCTCCATTTTCTTTCATTGTATTCGCATTATTTTCTTCCATCATCTGTTTCTGATCTCTCTTTATTTTATTCTTATATTTCGAGGGTAACGGAATAAGTATTCATGTGCTTTTTTACATTCAGTCCCCATTTCTATGCATTTTTGTAAATTCTGTCATCCATTCCCACTGGCACACAATGGCCTACGCTTTCAAAAAGCAAAACAGATTTAACATGTGTGCAAGATTTCTGCGTGCGTTCGCACACGGGGCCTCAGTTTATAGTCTCATCCGAAGCACTTTTGGGGAGAGTGGTGTCTTGTTAACTCTGGGGGAAAAATTATCTTCGTATTTTAGGTAGCCTGTCTTCTTCATAGTTTTCATTCTGGACCAGTGGATGGGTGGTCTAGGTGGTAACGCACCTTGCCTAGAAAGCAAAAAGTCCGGGTGGGAGTGTGCGGTGGTTCGTACCCCGTTTGGGCCCGAAACTTTTTCCCCATCCATTAGACCCTGAGTGGTGGTCTGGGCGCTAGTCTTCCGGATGAGACGATAAACCGAGGTCCCGTGTGTTAAACATCACTATTTAACGTACGTAAAAGAACCCACGGCAACAAGGGTGTTGACCCTGGCAAA
>CM060322.1:61104381-61116881 GCA_030674155.1 Stramonita haemastoma
GAGAACAAAACCTCTCCTAATGAGCACCCTGCAATTACCCACATCTGGGGCAATGTCAGCTCCACCTGTCTTGTTGATTAATGAATCATTGGTTTTTCTCTTGTTAGTGAATGATTGGAATTATCTTGTAAAGGAACGATTGGTGTTATCAGAGCATGCTGATGTGTTTTGTTAACGTATTATTGACGTTCTTACAACATGCTGGCTGACGTCTTCTGTTGATGACGATGATGGTGTATAGAATTAAGTTCTGTGGGAACGACAAAGTGGAATGTCCCAGTACCTCTCTCTCTCTCTCTCTCTCTCGTTTTTTGTTTTGTTTTTGTACTGCAGCCTTCTGGATTGTTTGGGTTTTTTGGGGGGGTGTGGGGGGTCATAATATTGTTTTAAAGTAAGAAAGGTTCGTCATGCTTTAATATGTATCTTTTTTGTCCGGGCTGCTCTCTTCTCTGCTATCACTTCTCAATTTTAATCTATTTGATTTAATTATAACCAGTGTATCTCCTGACATGAATGTCTGGTCGGTTAAGGATTATGTGTTCGTTGAATACATATCTATCTCTTTTGTCTTAAATAAGTATTCATGTACCCAGTGGGGATTATGCATTAATTTTGTTGAATGTATTGTTGAATGTGTCTCCTTTTTACAACCATAGGTTGAACTTCTATTCTTGGTGATGGTGATGTTGCCTTTCCTTGTTGTTGCTTTCTTTGCTTTTTGGCTTTTCTCCTGTTTTGGAAGGGTCTCTTTTTTCTTTTCTTTTTATCTTTTTTTTTATATTCCCTAATCAAGGCAAGGGCAGGATGAAAAAAGTCTGTAAATGCTTTCTCTGTTACCTTTGAAAAATAAAGATTATTCATTTATTCTCCACACACACATTTTATTTATTTATTTTTATATATATATATATATATATATATATATAATATATATATATATTGATCCTGTTTTGGAATGTAGACATCTTGTATTTCTGGTTATTTGGAATGTACACATCTTGGGCTTTTACCTTACACACAGGCTTAACCCTAACACAACTAGACTTACTGACACACGTCTCCATATTACTTGCATGACAATACTACAAATCCATTAGAATGACCCGTCACCCACAAAAAGCCCACATTTCCAAACATAACAACCGCTATCACAGAACTCAAGCAGCACACTTAACACTCGGGAACTCGCCAGAATTGATAGGATGCATTCAGACGCACGATTACACAGCATTTAACTGCCGATAAATCGCCCCGGTGCCTTGCTACGTGTTCGCAAACACCATTCTGTGGCCCCCCGTTACTTCAATGGCCGCCTTTCAGCAAGGGAAACAACAGGTCAACACAGGCCTGGTTTATCGTTCCTTATCGGTTCAACAGCAAAGGGAAAAAATCGAAGTAGCGTTCTCCATGTTGATAGATTCTGCGCTGAACATCACTTTTTTTTTTTTAGTGGATATGGCAAGGGGAGGGGGATACCGTAAAGTTTGTTGTAAAATGGAAGTGGATCAGTGTTGTTGTGATGCATAGCCTGATGTTTCCTGATGATCAAAAGAAAGTTAATGCAGATCGATTATTAGTCATGTGTGAAACGATTTGAGAAAGGTTATAAATTATCAGTTTAATTAGAGAAAGATTCTTAGTCCTTAGTTCTGATATGAGGAAGAGTTCATTGTTAATTCTGGTAAGAGAAGATTTAATTGTTTAATTCTTATTAGAAAAAGATTTGATTCTTTAATTCTGGTCAGAGAAATATTTCATTCTTTAATTCTGATCTGAGAAATGTTTTGATTCTTATAATACTGATCAGAGAAATATTTGATTCTTTAATTGTGATCAGAGAAAGGTTTTTTGGGGGCTTTTTTCTTTCATGGCTAGAACTCGGAGGTTCACCAATGGCGAGACTTCAGCGTATGCGATGGGTTTTTTCCCTGACATTAAGGTAGCCGCATTCAGAGTTAGGGGGTGTATAAACACGACACCAGTGTGCACGCATCCCACGACCCCTTAGTCCTTCGGATGAGACTATAAATCGAGGCCCCGTGTGTGAACGCACGCAGAACATCTTGCGCACACGTTAAATTCTGTTCCGCTTTTCGAAAGAGTAGGCCATCGTGTGCCGGTGGGAACAGATGACATTTACAAAACTGCATACACACGGGGACTGGATGTAAAAAAAGTACAAGAGTGCTTATTCCATTATCCTCGATATAAAAGAATAAACTAACTAAATAAATAAAAATAAAGGAAAGTGTGTGTTACCATTAGTGTTCGTGTTAGTATTCGTGACTTAGTGTTAGTGTTAGTGTTAGTGTGTGTGTGTGTGTGTGTGTGTGTGTGTGTGTGTGTGTGTGTGTGTGTGTGTGTGTGTGTGTGTGTGTGTGTGTGTTTGCGTGCGTGCGTGCGTATGTGCGTGCGTGCGTGCGTGCGTGCGTGCGTGCGTGCGTGCGCGCGTGCGCTTGCGTAAAGGACAGCCTCGTGGTTAGAGTAATCCGCTCGTCATCTGCTGACTCAGGTTTGAATCTCGTTCAAGTGGATTTTTCCTCTGGTGTTAACATCAGTGCCGACTCCATCCCTCCCCCTCCCCCCCCCCCCCCCCCCAAAGTCGTTTGTATGAGACTATAAACCGAGACCCTGTATGCAGATGCACGCAGAACATCTTTCGCACACGATAAAGCCTGCTCCGTTTTTAGGAAGAGTAGTCCATTGTATGCCGGTAGGAACGGGTGACAAAATTGACCAAACTGCATACACACAGGAGACCGAATGTAAAAAAAAGAAAAAAAAAAACATGAGTGTTGATTCCATTAACCTCGAAATAAAAGAATAAATCAATGAAATAAAAAAAATATATATGAATAAGTAGATTTCTTCTACAGGGAGTTTAGGGTATATGCGGTAATGATTGTGATTGCAAGGCTTGGAGTCGGTAGCGAAGTCGAAGCCAAAAATAAAATAAAAAACTGATGGAAGCAGAAGTAAGAGCTTTCACTTTCAGAGCTTGCAGTCGATGATAGTCTGTAGACTTTCTGCTCTGTGCTGTGTTCTGCTGTATTCCACAGACAATGGAGTTAAACCGCCACGTGCCATTGACTTCAAAGAGTTCTCTGCCCTTTTATCACAGTCGCCGCCATTCAAGGTAAGCTGCTGCAGGTGCAGATGAGGATGGAGGGGGTAATGGGGGGGGGGGGGGGGTGAGTAGGGGGGGTATGGTGGGATTTTTTTTGTTCTGCTGCTATTTGTTTATTTTCTTGTCTTTTACTTCAGATTTGATTTTGCTGTGTTCCGTCTTGTGTTTTGTTTTTACTGTCTTTTTTGTTTTTGTTGCGTATGTTTTGTTTTGTCTTGTTTGTTTTCTGGGGGGGGGGGGGGGGTGTGTTTGTTTTGCTGAAGTTGTGGTGTGCCGTTGTGTTAGAGTCCATTTTGTGCGTGCATGCTTGGTAAACTTGCACTTACACATTGAAATTTATATGACCATATATGATAAAGCACACACACATAAAACACACATAAACACACACACACACACACACACACACACACACACACACACACACACACACACACACACACACACACACACACACACACACACATACACACACACATACACACACATACATACACACACACACATTTTTTCTTTTTAGATGAATCATGTTGACAGCAAACACCTCCACAACAATGCACAATGTCAAAACAAGTATGGGACATAACCCTGACCTGCCGCTAACAGTAGCCCCCATTGGCATCACCTCCCATAACTCAGGGCCCGTATTGAAAACCACGGGCTTCAACAGTAATGTTGGCAGTGCACTGAAGTGGTGCCGTTTGTCTATCTGTCGGTCTGTCTGTCGGTCTGTTTTTATTTTTATTCTTTTATATCGAGGATAATGGGATAAGCACTCTTGTGCTTTTTTTACATCCAGTCCCCTTGTGTATGCAGTTTTGTAAATGTCATCTGTTCCCACAGGCACACGATGGCCTACTCTTACGAATAGCGGAACAGGATTTAACGTGTGCGCAAGATGTTCTGGGTGTGTTCACACACGGGTCCTCGGTTTATAGTCTCATCCGAAGGACTTTTGGGGAGAGTGGAGTCAGCACTGATGTTAACTCCAGGAGAAAAATCTCCTCGACCGGAATCGAACCCGGGTCGTCAAATTGCCAACGCAATTATCTGACATCTGGGCTATCTGTCTGTCTATCTGCGTGTCTGTCTGTAGGCTACCTTCAATTTTTTTTTTTTGCTGCCACTGACAGGGTCACCTTCTTCTTGACAGAGTACACTTGTGTCTAGTGGTGTTATTTGCGATGTTTGTTTTGGCACTTTGCAAAGGTGGTTTTTCATATACATCATCTTATCATTGTTCGTTTTATTGTTTTCTTCTTCTTCTTCTTCTTCTTCTTCTTCTTCTTCTTCTTCTTCTTCTTCTTCTTCTTCTTCTTCTTCTTCTTTCTTTGCAATTCTTCTTCTTCCTTCTTCGCAATTCTTCTTCTTCTTCTTCTTCACAATTCTTCTTCGCAATTCTTCTTTACATTCTTCTTCTTCTTCTTTGCATTCTTCTTCTTCTTTGCATTCCTCTTCTTCTTCTTTGCATTCTTCTTCTTTGCAATTCTTCTTTGCTATTCTTTTTCGCAATTCTTCTTCTTCTTCTTCGCAATTCTTCTTCTTCTTTTTCTTCTTCTTTGCATTCTTCTTCTTCTTCTTCTTCTTCTTCTTCTTCTTCTTCTTCTTCTTCTTCTTCTTCTTCTTCTTTGCATTCTTTGCATTCTTTGCATTCTTCTTCTTCTTTGCATTCTTCTTCTTCTTTGCATTCTTCTTCTTCTTCTTCTTCTTCGCAATTCTTCGCAATTCTTCTTATACGTATTCGCGATTCTTCTTTTTCTTCTTTGCTTCTTCTTCTTTGCATTCTCTTTCTTTGCATTCTTCTTCTTTGCATTCTCTTTCTTTGCGTTCTTCTTCTTTGCATTATTCTACGTCCCATTTTTTGCATTCTTTATTGCATTCTTCTTCTTCTTTTTCGTTACTACTACTACTACTACTACTACTACTACTAACTACTACTACTACTACTACTACTACTTACTACTACTACTACTACTACTACTACTACTTCTTCTTCTTCTCTTCTTCTTTGCACTCTTCTTCTTTGCATTCTTCTTCTTCCCATTCTTCTTCTTTCCATTTTCCGCATTCTTCCTCTTCGCATTTTTCGCACTCTTCTTCTTCGGATCCTTTGAATTCTTTGCATTCTTTTTCTTCGCATGCTTTTTCTTTGCATTCCTAGTTCCTATCATTTGGATTCTCTTTTCATCCTTCCTCGCTTCCTTCTCTTTTTCTGTAAGCCGAGGCCCCGTGTGCGAACGCACGCAGAACATCTTGCGCACACGTTAAATCCTGTTCCGCTTTTCATAAGAGTAGGCCATTGTGTGCCAGTGGGAACAGGTGACAATATTTACAAAACGGCATACACACGGGGACTGGGTGAAAGAAAAAAGCACATGAGTGCTTATTCCATTATCCTCGATATAAAAGAATAAATAAATAAAAATTTCACAACATTCCAGTGTCTGAGAAAATGTTGGTCCGGTATGACGCCAGCTTAAAAAAAAAGAATAAATAAAAAGAGGGCTGTGGGGAGGGGGAGGGAGGGAGGGAGGGAGAGGAAGGGAGTGTATCGTTTGGCTTGTTGACACACAAAGCAGCCATGCCTAAAGTGTGGCCAATGAATCATGACGCGGAAAGAGGGCAAGTCGATAACTTGAAGGGGGCGTCAGGTCCTGTACTGTGGGGACCTATAGGCACTGATCAATCACCGCCAACAGGAGATTAGGGTAGGGAGGGGGGGGGCAATTGGGCTGGAGAGAGGGGGAGGGTGTAACAAAGAGGGGTAGGGAGGTGAGAGGCTGAAGTTGGAACTCTTGCCAGACGAGGAGAAAGGCTTTAAAATGAAGGAGAAATTCAATTTTGGGTTTTTTTTTACAAGAGCTTAGGCTGAAGAAAGGACTGGCTTGTAAGATAGATAGATAGATAGATAGATAGATAGATAGATAGATAGATAGTAGATAGATAGATAGATAGGTAGATAGATAGATAGATAGATAGATAGATAGATAGATAGATAGATAGATAGATAGATAGATAGATAGATAGATAGATAGATAGATAGATGTCCTTCATTTTATGTACACACATATATTTATATAATGTGTTATATATATATATATATATATATATATATATATATATATATATATATATGTATATATATATATATGTATATATATATGTATATATATATATATATATATAATAATATGTGTGTGTGTGTGTGTGTGTGTGTGTGTGTGTGTGTGTGTGTGTGTGTGTGTGTGTGTGTGTGTGTGTGAGGTGGTGTAAATAGAGAGGGGAAGGAAGGATGAATGGATGGATGGATGGATGGATGGATGGATGATATTAAGTTCATGACTTTATTTATTTATTTATTTATTTGACCTTTTTTTCCTTCCTTCCTTCCTTCCTTCCTTCCTTCCTTCCTTCCTTCCTTCCTAGCCTTTTAAAACAGTACACAACAACAATACACAACAACAAGTCTGTCCTATTGCCCACCCAACTCAGACCTAGGTCAGTGAAGATGAAGAAGGCTGACCGCTGGGTATTAGGCCTATAGGGGTCAGTGCGGTCATGGAGAAAGGACACGGGAAGATCCTCTGGGGCTCAGTGGTTAAAACACTGACTGTGATCCAAAGGGCACGGGGTCAGGTCTCTGCCAGTTTATCCGGTTACAGCGATGCCCCACACCCCCCACCACCACCACCACCATCACCCCCCCCCCCCCTCTCCAGACACAGGGTGCATGCTGGGTATAGTCGGATTTTCCTGAATGCTGACATAAATGACGGGATCTTTAACGTGCATAACTGATCCTCTACATGCGCAGATAAGGTAAAGGTAAGGTAAAGGTGTCCCATAACCAATGTGGTCGTAGGGGAGCGAGGCGTCATAGACCTCAGCTTCTCTAGGGGCCAGCATATTGAGGGTGGCGTCCATCTCCTCTCCCTCGCTGCTTTACCTTCCCTGACCCTAAAGAGGGCAGGTACCCATTGACAGCTGGGTGAACTGGGGGGACTGTACTGAAGCCAAGGCGCGCAAACGGTCACCCATCCAACTGGAAACCACTCTCGATGCTGCTTAATTTACTTGGGGAAAAGCGAGCGCTCTGACCACTTAGCTATCCCGCCCCCGTATGCGTATATAAAAGAAGGAAATTTAGGCGTTGGCGGGTCTGCACTTTTCAGTTAACTCGGGAGACTGTAAAGAAAAAAAATCCCACCCTTCACTCACCAAACAATGCTGCCGAGATTCGAACCCACGGCCTACCCTATGGACCCATGGAATGAAGCCAGCCGTTCTGTCCACTCGGCTGTAACGCCGAGTTCGATTCCCGCTGGAGGGGATTTTTCCTCTGGAGTTAACACATCAGTGCTGACTCCACTCCTACCCCCCTCCCCCCCCCCCCCCCTCCAAGTCATGTGCGAACGCACGAAGAACATCTTGCGCACACGTTAAATCCTGTTCCGCTTTTCGTAAGAGTAAGCCATCGTGTGCCGGTGGGAACAGATGACAATATTTACAAAACTGTATACACACGGGGACTAGGTAAAAAAAAAAAAAGCACAAGAGTGCTTATCCCATTATCCTCGATATAAAAGAAAAAAAAAAAAAATTAAAATAAAACCCGTCTCCCTCAGGTCACACACCTGCCCAACACAAAGTCAGGCCGAAAAACAGGTCAAGCCACGACTTCAGGATTTTATTTATGTTTTTTTCTTTGTATTTTTTTTCACCCCCACCCCTACACTACCGCTGTGGCTGGAACTAAAGACTGTCATAAAGTCAAGCCTCGCTTCGTAAAGATGACAAAATTTACAAAACTGCATACACACGGGGATTGAATGTAAAAAAAAACCACATGAGTGTTTATTTCCATTATCCTCGATATAAAAGAAAAAAGGCTTCGCTTGGTAAAGTCAGGTTTCGCTTCTGCTTTTCTCTCTCTCCCGCCCCGCCGTCGCTTGTTGTTGGCTTGTCTACCCCGGGGTACACTACACCACATTACAGCGTGGCCAACAAGGCAAGACTGTCTACCCGGGGTGCGCACACAACAAGGCGGCAAACATGCAGGCTGGCTCCGAGTTTGCCTACTAGACTACACACTGCCTGGGAAAACAGAGCGCGGGAGTTTCTTTTAATCCTTACAGTCTGTGCTTTACACTGTACTGGTGTAGGAGTTATGAAGACACGATGACTACTGTGACTTCTAGCGATACAGAGATCTGTGTTAAATCAAAGGGGCCTGCACTTTACCTAGGATACGTGGGGGGTTTGGTTGTTTGTCACAGTTTGAATGTTTGAGCCCAGTGGAAACAGATAGTGAGCTAGCTGCCGTGTGTCAAGTATAGCAAGAGTTCTTTGTGTCCAGCAGTGGATTAAACCCTTTATCCTGGATTGGAGCTAACAGAAGGCTTGGATGTGTCTTGTGGGTGTGGTGGACCCATAGATATTGTGTCATAGTTCAGTGGGTGTGATAGACCCATAGACATCGTGTCATTATAGTTCAGTGGGTGTGATAGACCCATAGACATCCTGTCATTATAGTTCAGTGGGTGTGATAGACCCACAGACATTGTGTCATTATAGTTCAGTGGGTGTGATAGACCCATAGACATCCTGTCATTATAGTTCAGTGGGTGTGATAGACCCACAGACATTGTGTCATTATAGTTCAGTGGGTGTGATAGACCCACAGACATTGTGTCATTATAGTTCAGTGGGTGTGATAGACCCATAGACATCCTGTCATTATAGTTCAGTGGGTGTGATAGACCCATAGACATCCTGTCATTATAGTTCAGTGGGTGTGATAGACCCATAGACATCGTGTCATTATAGTTCAGTGGGTGTGATAGACCCATAGACATCGTGTCATTATAGTTCAGTGGGTGTGATAGACCCATAGACATCGTGTCATAGTTCAGTGGGTGTGATAGACCATAGACATCGTGTCATTATAGTTCAGTGGGTGTGATAGACCCATAGACATCGTGTCATAGTTCAGTGGGTGTGATAAACCCACAGACATCCTGTCATTATAGTTCAGTGGGTGTGATAGACCCATAGACATCCTGTCATTATAGTTCAGTGGAGGACCTTGTTGACAAAAGGAACCTACAGTGTTGTTGTGACTTTCTGTGGAGGGGGATTTTTCTTTTTTAACTCACTTGTTACACGGGCGTTCATGAGAACTTTTAGACAGGTAAGTCTCTGTCTGTCTGGCTGTCTGGCTGTCTGGCTGTCTGGCTGACTGGCTCTCTCTCCTCTCCTCTCCTCTCTCTCTCCTCTCTCTCTCTCCTCTCTCTCTCTCTCTCTCTCTCTCTCTCTCTCTCTCTCTGACGACCCGGGTTCGAGTCCGGTGGAGGAGATTTTTCTCCTGGAGTTAACATCAGTGCTGACTCCACTCTCCCCAAAAGTCCTTCGGATGAGACTTTAAACCGAGGCCCCGTGTGCGAACGCACGCAGAACATCTTGTGTACACGTTAAATCCTGTTCCGCTTTTCGTAAGAGTAGGCCATCGTGTGCCAGTGGGAACATATGACATTTACAAAAGCTGCATACACACGGGGGACTGGATGTAAAAAATCACAAGAGTGCTTATTCCATTATCCTCGATATAAAAAATAAATAGTGCTTATTCAATTATCCTCGATATAAAAGAATAAATCAAATATCTCTCTCTCTCTCCTCCTCTCTCTCTCTCTCCTCTCTCTCCTCTCTCTCTCTCTCTCTCTCTCTCTGGGTTAAGTTTCTTCCTGCCCTTTACCAAAATATTATGATTTATTTGACTTTTGTTTTACAGATGGTGGTGGGATGATGTTTTTCAATTGCTTAACTGGTTGTGTTTTCTTGTTTGCTACTTATTTATTAACGCCTTTTTTATCGTTATCATCATTTGATTGTTTATTTCTTATTATTGATAACAATAATAATAATACATGGAATTTGTAGAGCGCTATATCTTGTAAAAACAAATCAAAGCCTTGCATTCGACGTATACAACACACAAGCAATCAATAACAATTTATAGTTTATTTATTTCAGTTTGTGTGTGTGTGCTTTTTGCTATTCTATTAATGTCTTTATGTCCTTACCTCTTGTCTTTTGTTTGTTACCGTTTATGTTATTTCTTGCTTTTGATATTTTGGTTTATTATTGTTGTTTTTTGTTTAGCTAGAGGAGATATTTTTTATTTTATGTTATCCCTGATAAGAGTGTGGACTGGATGTAAAAAAGCACAGGAGTGCTTATTCATTATCCTCGAAATAAAATAATTTGACTTGATTTGATTTGATCTCTCTCCAGAAAAAATCCTCCTCTAGAATGTCCGATGTATTGGCATGATTTCTTTGAGTTTAAAACAAAATGTTTTCTGAAGTCGAACCAAATTAATATTGTTATTTTATTTTATTATTCTTTTATATCGAGGATAATGGGATAAGCACTCCTGTGCTTTTTTACATCCAGTCCCCTGTGTGTATGCAGTTTTGTAAAAATCATCTGTTCCCACCGGCACACAATGGCCTACTCTTACGAAAAGCGAAACAGGATTTAACGTGTGCTCAAGATGTTCTGCGTACGTTCGCACACGGGGCCTCGGTTTAAAGTCTCATCCGAAGGACTTTGGGGGAGAGAGGAGTCAGCACTGATGTTAGCTCCAGGAGAAAAATCTCCTCGACCGGAATCGAACCGGTCGTCAAATTGCGAGCGCAATGTTCTGACCACTAGGCTATCCTCCCCCGTCCAAACTATTTAGCGTCAGAATGACATCTTGGGGGATGTAAATAATGTAACATATGCACAGCAAGACATGAAAGAATTCTTCGTCGAGTAAGTTATTTTGTGGGTTTCTTTAGTTAACTCCCCTGAACGACGGTCCTTTATGAATTTTAGTAAGAACAAAGAAGGCAATAGTGTTCTTGCGATGGGAGGCAATTCAAAGCATGGGGCGACAATCCTTTATGAAATTTAGTAGTTTTAAAGAAGGCAACCGTGTTTTTTGTGGTCAGGGGAGGGAATTCAAAGCGTCGCGCATTAGCACAGTGTCCTGATAGATATAGCGAAAATAAGAAAAATAAAATCGTAAATTGTATTTCCCGATTTTTTTCCTGACAGACTTTTCAGAAATAGTTAATTGTAGGTGTTCTCGGCTCGGCATAGAGATTATTGCTGCCCACATCCCGACACAAATGAAAAGAGAGTGAGAGAAGACCTTGTCAGTACACATCTCGCACACCCTGCTTTAAATCTCTCGGTGGAACAGCAGATTATATAGATGACCGCTAGCTTAAGCGAGTTCTTCAGGCTGATGTCAATTTTGTTTTATTCTCCCAGGAAATTGGGGTAGGGGGTATTACAGGGATTAGAGAATATGCATCTGTAATGAGCTGTTCGTTTACTTACCGCTTGTTTCTTTATCGTATTAATTGTGAAATTGTTGTTGTTGTAGTTGTATATTTCCCGACATCTGCTGTATATGTATTATACCGGAGACCTGGGTTCATTGTCACCTTCTCTAAGAGGCTGCCACACATACTGCTGATTTTTTTATTCTTCGTGATATTAATATGCTTATATGTTTACCGTTTTAATATATGGCTTGTACCCGCTTGAATTTCTCTTTCTATGAGATAATAAAGTGTTTTTGAAGTTTTGAAGGTTTTTTTGTGTTCCTGATAAATTATAGTTATCTCTTCGTCACATCATTCGCTACACACAGTACACTATCATTCTGCTGTACTTTTTTGTATTCTTTTATATCGAGGATAATGGAATAAGCACTCATGTGCTTTTTTACATCCTGTCCCCGTGTGTATGCAGTTTTTTGTAAATCATGTCATCTGTTCCCACCGGCACACAATGGCCAACTCTTACGAAAAGCGGAGCAAGATTTAAAGTGTGCGCAAAATGTTCTGCGTGCGTTCGCACACGGGGCCTCGGTTTGTAGTCTCATCCGAAGGACTTTTGGGAGAGTGGAGTCAGCACTGATGTTAAAAAGGAAAAATCCCCTCGACCTGGAATCGAACCCGGGTCATCAAATTGCCAGCGTAATGTTCTGACCACTAGACTATCCCATCCCGTACCTCTTGGTCTCCGCTCTCAGTTTCTCTCTGTTCTCTCAAAGAGCTAGCAGACGAACAGTGCAGTGATCCATCCCCTGTCACCAGGCTGGGGTCACAGGGGCACCTGAGAACTGGCTTTCTCCCTGTGTCAGCATCGTCTGGTCATTCTGGCTTCAATTCAGTTCAGTTCAATTCAATTCAATTCAAAATACTTTGCTATCTCAAGAACAGAGAAATCACGGCAGGTTGCAAGCCATACATAAAAACAGTAAACATTAAAAATAATAATATCAAGGAGATAGATAGATAGATAGATAGACAGA
>CM060322.1:61124381-61126881 GCA_030674155.1 Stramonita haemastoma
AGATAGATAGATAGATAGATAGATAGTAGATATAGATAGATAGATAGATAGATAGATAGATAGATAGATAGATAGATAGATAGATAGATAGATAGATAGATAGATAGATATAACGTATACATATATATATGTAGATATATAGAAAGTGTGATGAAGGTCTTCCATCACTGACTCCCCTCTCTCTCTCTCTCTCTCTCTCTCTCTCTCTCTCTCTCTCTCTCTCTCCTCTCTCTCTCTCTCTCTCCCTCCTCTCTCTCTCTCTCTCATCTCTCTCTTCTCTCTCTCTCTCCTCTCTCCTCTCTCTCTCCTCTCTCTCTCTCTTCTCTGTCTGTCTGTCTGTCTGTCTGTCTGTCTGTCTGTCTGTCTGTCTATCTGCGCACTGCAGTTATTCCATGTATGTTGATCCTTTTTTTTCAGCTATCGATTTCCTTTAGGATAGGTTCTATTGAGGGTGAGGGTGTTAATATGTGAATAGGTTAAAAAAAAAAACTGTTTACTGTATGCGGATGTGATTATGTATGCATACATGGGCTCTGTGTGCTTTTTTATGGTTTCAATATAGTTTATTCAATACAACCTAACAGACAACAATACAGCACCAAGTTTTGGTTTAAATAAATTTCTATCAGACTGAAAACAACATAACAGTGCACAACACATGGGTCATTTTATAGTTTTGTGGTGATCTGCATATTGTATAGGAGTGATTCCACTGGACACATTCACAACATGTGCTTGTTGTACATGTGTTAATGAACAATGTGAGCGCAGAGTAACAAATAGCAAAGGCAGTGTTTTGTCACATTAAAAAATAAGGGTGAATCATTTACCTGTTTGATCATTCATCTGTTTCTTTAGCGATTTGTTTATTTGTTTATTTGTTTCTTCAGTCATTCGTGTGTTCCAGTACTCTGAAAAATGTTTTGTGAAGTGTCTCATTGCTTTCCTTACCTCCTGGTCCTTTTACCCTCGTTTTTCACGACTTACCCAACACATAACAACATATAATACACGACAGCCGTAAACAAAACACATAACAACGCAAGCAAGCAAGCAAGCGCGCACACACACACTGTATACGACAGCTGTAAGTATAACGTTTTAACAGCACATAATACACGACAGCTGTAAACATAGCACATAAAAATACACACAGGACACAAAAGTTATAAACATAACATATAGCAACACACATAAAGGACACAAAAGTTGGAAATAAAGTACATAACCACACACATACACACGCACACACACACACACATACACACGCACGCGCGCACGCACGCACGCATACAGGACGCAAAAGTTGTAACCATAACACATAATACACGACAGCTGTAAATATAACATAAAATAACACACACCACTGGACATAAAAGCTGTTTCGTCATAACACATAACAACACACGCACTCAACATAAAAGCTGTTTCGACATAACACATAACAACACACGCACTCAACATAAAAGCTGTTTCGACATAACACATAACAACACACGCACTCAACATAAAAGCTGTTTCGACATAACACATAACAACACACGCACTCAACATAAAAGCTGTTTCGTCATAACACATAACAACACACGCACTCAACATAAAAGCTGTTTCGACATAACACATAACAACACACGCACTCAACATAAAAGCTGTTTCGACATAACATATAACAACACACACTCTGGACATAACAGCTGTAGATATAATAATAATAAATGGAATTTACATAGCGCTATATCTTGCAGAAACAAATCAAAGACATAACACATAACACACACACACTGGTCACAAAATCCCAACACGTTCTTACTGAAAACCCAAAGAAAACAGGGTAGAAAGAAAAGAAAGGATGGAAAGAAAGAAAAGAAAACACAGAAAACAGAGTGGATAGAAAAGAAAGAATGGAAAGAAAGAAAAGAAAGGATGAAAAGAAAGAAAAGAAAGGAAAACAGGGTGGCCGGCCAGGTCTGGAATCTTCTCTGAACCAAAACAGCTGTCACTAAAAAGTCTGGCACCATTGCTTCTCTCTATCCCCCCTTCCTTCCCAGGCCCTACCCCCTGTGGCTCTATACCCGGGGTACACAACAAAGAGCTGTCACAGAAAGTCTGGCTCCGGTGCTTCTCTGTATCCCCCCCCCCTCCTTCCTTCCTTCTTTCCTAACCAGGCCCTACCCTCTGTGGCTGTATACCCGGGGTACACAACTGACCCTGGCTAACAGTTAACTTAACACCACCCAAGTTTGCCCCCACACTAACTAAAGAGAAACAGAATATAGGGTTTCTTTTTTAACGCGCGCGCGCGCGTGTGTGTGTGTCTGTGTGTCTGTGTGTCTGTGTGTCTGTGTGTGTAGATTGCATGGGGTGGTGTGTCGTGTGTGTGTGTGTTGTGTGTGTGTGTTTTCGTGGTGTGTGTTGTGCGTGCGTGTGGGGTGCGTGTGGTCGTGTGTGTGTGTGTGCGTGCGTGTGTGCGTGTGTGTGTATGCATGTGTGTGTGTGTGTG
>CM060322.1:61134381-61216881 GCA_030674155.1 Stramonita haemastoma
TTTCTCCCATTTTCTTTTGAACATATGTGAATTCACCCACCAGTCACAGACCCCTATTGCTGGTTCCCTACTTGATTTGGCCGTTTTCTGCCTGTTTTTCCTTGTGCCCATGCAGGGTGGGTTTTTTTTAAATAAATAAAAATCATATAGATTTGTTCACACAGGTGTGTTGTTGACAGCTGAACTGGTTCATTGCTAACTGTATTATAAAAAATGAATAAAGATATGTATGACCATTGGCTTTTTCCCTTTAGAGTGAAAGAAAAGTCTACATTGATAAACACACTTCACTGTCTTTTACCCTGGGTTCTGTGATAAACACAGGGCAGTGTCTTTTTTTACCCTGTGTTCCGTGATAAACCAGCATCTAACCTGTTTCTTTTTTTTACCCTGGGTTCCGTGATAAACACACTAAACTGTTCTTTTTTTTTACCCTGGGTTCCGTGATAAACACAGGGCAGTGTCTTTTTTTACCCTGGGTTCGTGATAAACACACTAAACTGTTCTTTTTTTACCCTGGGTTCCGTGATAAACACAGGGCAGTGTCTTTTTTTTACCCTGGGTTCCGTGATAAACACAGGGCAGTGTCTTTTTTTACCCTGGGTTCCGTGATAAACACACTAAACTGTTCTTTTTTTACCCTGGGTTCCGTGATAAACACAGGGCAGTGTCTTTTTTTACCCTGGGTTCCGTGATAGACACACTAAACTGTTCTTTTTTTACCCTGGGTTCCGTGATAGACACACTAAACTGTTCTTTTTTTACCTGGGTTCCGTGATAGACACACTAAACTGTTCTTTTTTTACCCTGGGTTCCGTGATAAACACACTAAACTGTTCTTTTTTTTACCTGGGTTCCGTGATAGACACACTAAACTGTTCTTTTTTTTTACCCTGGGTTCCGTGATAGACACACGGCACTGTCTTGTTTTACCCTGGGTTCTGTGATAAACACAGGGCACTGTCTTGTTTTACCCTGGGTTCTGTGATAAACACAGGGCACTGTCTTGTTTTACCCTGGGTTCTGTGATAAACACACGGCACTGTCTTGTTTTACCCTGGGTTCTGTGATAAACACACCACACTGTTTTTTTACCAGAGGGTCACCTTTGGATCTGTGCCTTCTGCGAGGCTTAAGTGGACATGAGAATTGGCCAGGTTTCTTCCAGTACCCACTTTTCTTTACATTGTTTATTGTTGTTGTTGTTAGTGTTTGCTGTTGTTGTTGTTGTTGCTGTTGTTAGTGGTGGTAGTGAGTTGCTGTAGTTTACTTTAGATGGGAACATCAGACCTCAGGTTTGTGGTTCTCTGAGACAGGTGGATCCAGTGAGTGCAAGCTGTTTGTGAGGGTGAAGAGGGAGGCAATGGACTGTTCTGTCAGTCATACTGACTGGTGGGGCCTGTAGCCAGGCCTTTATGATGTCATAGATACCTGTGTGACATCATGGTTACTATGGCCATGTCAGTTCAGAAATGTCAATTTTTTCAAAATTCCCCCTAGCAATTAAAGAAATCCATTAAATGGTGCTTTGTTGCATTGAGGATGGTGTGTGTCAAAGTCAAGTTAAACTCAGATATCATCAACTTTTCGAGAAATTTCCGGTGTGTGTGTGTGTGGTGCGCGCGCGCTTGCGCGTGCATACGTGCAATGTGAAAGATATGCCACACATACCTCGGATGACATGATGTGCAGCAAACAAACATGATGTAGGCTACCCAGTCAAGAGAGGAATGCCTGCATGGTCTTTCTTTTCAAATTTTAAGCCACACATCCTTGGGTTATGGCAAGTCAACAAGCAACAGATAGGGTGTTTTTTTCAGGCAGCTGTATACTGTTTTCTGGCGAAGCAGTGTGCCAGACCTGCACAGGGGGTTGTGATGATAGCAGGCCAAGCTCCAGTTTCCTTACTACTTGCCAATGGCTGTAGTTTCTGTGAAGTATACCCCACGTGTCGACATATACACCACTGTGATATTACAACTCGTCACTTGTGTCAGCACATCCACCACTGTCACGTCACAACACGCCACTTGTGTCGGCACATCCACCACTGTGACGTTACAACACGTCACGTGTGTCGGCACATCCACCACTGTCACGTCACAACACGCCACTTGTGTCGGCACATCCACCACTGTCACGTCACAACACGCCACTTGTGTCGGCACATCCACCACTGTGACGTTACAACACGCCACTTGTGTCGGCACATCCACCACTGTCACGTCACAACACGCCACTTGTGTCGGCACATCCACCACTGTGACGTTACAACACGTCACGTGTTTCGGCACATGCACCCCTTTGTGTCAGAGGGGCCTCCTAGTACCATCATACTGTTGATAATATCAGTCTCAGTGGTCAGAGCGCTGGCTTTCCCCAGCCAAAGTTAAGCAGCATCGAGTGTGGTTACCAGTTGGATAGGAGACTGTTTGCGCACCTTGGCCTCAGTACTGTCCCCCAGTTCACCCAGCTGTAAATGGGTACCTGCCCTCTTTAGGGTCAGGGAAGGTAAAGCAGTGAGGGAGAGGAGATGGGCGCCACCTCAACATGCTGGCCCCTAGAGAAGCTGAGGCCTCTGGTGCCTCACTCCCCTTCGACCCCCTAGGTTATGGGACACTTTTACCTCTTGAAATATAAGTTAGACGCATTTATCATTACAATCACCTAAATAAGAATATGACGTGTGTGTGTGTGTGTGTGTGTGTGTGTGTGTGTGTGTGTGTGTGTGTGTGTGTGCGCGCGCGCGCGCGCGCGTGCGTCAAATCAAATCAAATCAAATTTTTATTTCCAGATGGTACATTGAATAAGCATTCGTGTGTGTGTGTGTGCGTGCACGCGCGTGCATGTGCGTGTGTGTGCAGGATGACGGAGTGGCTGAACCAGTACGAGCGCGTGGCGCAGCGGCAGCAGCAGTACCTGCAGAAGATTCGGGATCTCCGGCAGAGGCTGCAGACCAAAGGACGAGCGCTACATGATGCTCTCCATTGAGCGCCTGCGCAACACGCCGCGTCAGGAATCCGAGCCCCTCCCACTTCCGGTCCACAAGAACCCGGATTACAAGAGTCACGTGCCCTGGTCGTCCTCTCTCCTCGCTCACTCCTTCTACCCCAAGATGAGCTGCCCCTCTCCCAGGCTGCTGGCTGACGCTTCAGAACTCCCGTCCCCGGAGCGTCCTGCAGGGAGCTACGCCTGTGTGGTGTCCGGGGAGAGACTCCTGCCCAAACAGCATCCCAAACACCTGCACCCCCTCCCGGCTAAACACTTGGGCAAGGACAAGGGAGACAAGCCCGGTGCGCCTGAATCGATGGCGCTGGAGAGGAACAAGACAGATTACGAGCCCATCGAGAGCATCGCCAGGAGAAACCGGATTCAGTTTTCCGGTTACCTGACCACCGGGGATGAGCAGAGGGAGCAGCATGGGGGGAGAGGGGAGGCTGGCGGGAGGGTGAGTGGGCGAGAGGGGAGAGGGGAGACTGGCGGGCGGGAGAGTGGGCGAGAGGCGTCTCGTGCTCTGTCGGTGGTGGCTCATGCTGGGGATGTGTCGCCCAGGGAGGATGTCTGAAATCTGATGAACTGTCTGGGGGTCAGGCCAAAGCTGGACTGGTATTGCTGCTGGCCTCGGCACGCCCTTCATAGCTGGCTGGGACTTGTGATTGTGAATAGTGAACAGTGAACAGCTTTTGTGAGGCAAGATAAAGGGGGGGGGGGGGGGGAGACTATGTTGAGGGTAGGTCAAGACAATAATAACAACGAAGAAAGAAGAGGGAAAAGTGCCAGAGTGAATAGTGAACAGTGAAAAACTTTGTGTGAGGCAAGATGAAGAGGAGAGATCATGTTGAGGGTAGGTCAAGACAAAGATTACAAGAAGGGGAAAAGAGCCAATGTGAAAAGTGAACAGCTTTGTGTGAGGCAGGATAAAGGGGGGGGGGGGGGGGGGACCGTGTTGAGAGCTGGTTCAAGAAAAAGCCAGAAAAGCCGGTGGTGTGGTCGTGCCAGTGTGTACAGGTTCCAGGCCTTGAAGAATACCCCAACATCTGATCTCAGACATGTTGCGCCAAAAGCCGGGCTGCTTGACAAATGGATTCCTTTCTGTTTATTCAGTTCCAAGTTATATAATAATGTATGCAGACTCAGGATTGTACCCAAGATTTACATATCGCTCTGTATCTCTAAAAGCTTCTAACACAGACGACCAACATTTTCCTCAGATTTATTTTTCATTCGTTTCTCAATTAGACTTCCGAGGTGCACCAATGGTGAGATGTGTATGCAACTGTTTTTACCCGCCATTAAGGCAGCTGCATTCCGACTTCAGGGATGTCAAGATAATTGTGATGTAAAACGTCTGAATTTTCATAACATGTTTAAGAACAGCGGTGAGTTTTTAGAACATTTTGTTTACTGCATAATGATACTCTAAGCATATTTTCTATTTCTACTGTTATCTTTCACGTGCACTAGATGTGTCTTGCACACAGGACTTCAGTTTGTCTCATCCAAAAGACTACAACCCAGACCACCACTCACGGTCTGGTGGATGGGGGAAAAGTTTCGAGCACAAAGAGGGACTGAACCACTCACACTTCGACCCGAACATTTCACTTTCTAGGCAGGTGCATAACCTCTAGACCACCGATCCACCTAATTGTACCTGAATGAATCAGTGTAATCCATACCAATCCATACTATTACTCAAAGATTTTAAGTTTTTAAGTGTGTGTGTGTGCGTGCGTGCGTGGAGAGAGAGAAGAGAGAGAGAGAGAGGAGAGAGAGAGAGAGAGAGAGAGTGAGAGAGAGAGAGAGAGAGAGAGAGAACAAAAAAAACAACCAGTGACAATCTTTAATTCGTTTGCCAATGTTTAGCATGCACATGCCTGCGTTATCTGTGTGAATGTGTGTGTGCCCTTTGCATGCTGCAAAAATGCCAGCTTGATGTCATGGTGTATACATGGATGGGTAGATATACTGACAAGACAGAGCTGAGTGCATGAATGGGTAGATGTAGTCACATAGAGGTGTGAGCTTGAGTGGGTAGATGTAGGCTACTGTGGAATGTTAGACTTATCATGAGACCTATGGACGTAACTAAAGCAGATTTTATACAGCTGTGTGTTTATGTTAATCATTCATCACGTGCAGTGGGCAGAGTTTTCACGTTTGTGGAGAGTGAAGTTTGTATTTGCTTTTAAGAAAAATATTAAAAAGTCCAAGTATGAACTTGCGTTTATGCGAGTCCTGTTGTATGTAACATCCAACTGGTAACCACACTCGGCCCTGCTGAACTTGACTGGAGCTCTGACCACTCAGCTATCCCACCCCAAATTTTATGTGCATTATACATGTATGTGCGAGTGCATCTATACCAATTTTTTTGGCATGATAGGGCATGTGCATGTCAGTGTGTAAGGATGCAAGTGTATGTATGTACGAATGTGTTACATGTTACGTAATGTGTGTACATGTATGAATGTGTGTACATGTATGAATGTTGATGTTACATGTATGAATGTGTACACGTACTTGTAAATGTGCAATGCAGACAGGACTGCCTGTCCAAAAATAATCTTAAAACAAAACATCTTGTAATGGTGCTGGCAAGCACACACACACACACACACCACACCCACCACCACCACCATCACCAACCAATTTTACCATATTGTTCACACACACACACACACACACACACACACACACACACACAACGTCACACACACACAGTCACACACATAACAAAACTTCATAAAACAAATGACTTTTATTTTACAGTAACAATCGATCTTCTAGCATGAACTGTATAAACAAACACGTACATGTACACATGCTTTCATAATACACGAAGACAAAACGGTTAACTGACAGCAACAGTGTCTGTGGCACCAGGGACCAACTCCATACGACCACCTCAGACTGCAGCAAACCGCCAAGTTCTGACCTCAGCTTCCACAGTCAGACACATCATCATACACATTACTCTGCTTGGCTTGTAACGCTAGTACGGTATACATCAGTATTTCCTCTATTGATACACTCTGTATTGAAGTTACCAACATGTTCTAGTCTTTTTTTCTTTGTAATTGCAACACCACTGTATTTGCCAGGCTCGAAACAAACACAGAATGCACAGAGAGGGGAGGGGGGAGGAACACAGGTTGTATGAATAAATGAAGCGATAACTGACGAGAGAAAAATGAAGAAGCTTACGATCACACTTTTTCCACATTAAAACCCTCCCAAACATGAGGACAGAAACCCCCCCCCCCCCTCCCTTCTCTACCTGCTACAAATCAAACATGAAAAAAAAGGAAAAGGGGGGAGAGAGAGGGGTGAGGGAGAGGAAAGGTGTGTGACTGTACGTGACTGATTGTAAGGCAAGCACAGGGAGAGAGAGGCAAGAAAGCAACTTATATTTTTTAAAATAGGAAAAAAAACCACCCCCAAAAATCAATGATGACCACAAATAGAATCGTCGAGAGAGACAGAATGACAAAGTAGGTAATAAGATGGTAAGAGGGGAAAAGAATTGACAAGAAAACAAACCCAAAAAAAGACAGAGACAGGCAAATAACAGAGAGAAAATGAAGGGCAGCCCCAGTTGTGTGACCAGGTACAGACGTCGACATCCTACACTACATCTCTACCCACACTGACTGAGGCTCTACACGGACAATGATATGAGTGCCAGAAAATACACCTACACAGACAGACCATTCAGGAAAAACACTATTTCTACAGTCGATCGAAAATGACAATACATCCATATCAGGTTTTATTTTTAACAATTATTCAAAATGTTCTAATGCCTGCCAAAGTGACAGAAACAGTCAAGCCATATGACACGTTCCCTTTCCTTCAGACATCCAACCTTTGTGGGCTGAACCTTAGTACAGGTAGCCAACCAGGTGTCTGTTGTTAGATTCCTCTGTCCAACAGACATTCACAGACTGACAGACAGATACAGACACGCCGAGACATCAATCTGCATTAGTGTGACCCTCACCTGTGTGTGTAAATAGCAGCACTGTCTCAACATGGCCTGACCCATCTTTGCCCAAGGACTCATAATAAATAAATATATCCACCTCCTCTGCTATGTAACACTGTAATAATCCTGTGACTCTCTACAGCCAACACACCAGCCCCTGCTGGCCACAGCCAGTGACCTGGTCAGCAAAAAAGAGTCAGGTGCTGGCCACAGTGAGTGACCTGGTCAGGAAAAATGAGCCAAGCTGTGCTTCACCACGCTTCCTTTTCTCACTCTCCCTGCAGCACAAGCCCTCAACAATTTTGTCTTTTACATCAGTTTTTCTATTTTAAAAAAAACACCAAAAAATCCAACAAGCAAATGAAAAAAAAATCTTGTGACCTTCTTAAAATCTGCAATGAAGCACATTTGCTATGAGAACAGTAACAACTCCATGGCACACTGTTATGCAGCGTATACTGACTGACCTGTGTAGAAGTGAGCTGAGCAATTGCATGGAGAGATATGTATCTATGTATCGACCATCAGCTTTTCTAAGCTGTCCCGTTGATTGTGACACACAATGTGCTGCCATCAACACAGACACTAGGGACAACTCGTCCATACAAATGCCATGGGCCGCTACAAGAGATGAAACAATAAATATATTTTTTAATTTCTGATTTTTTTTTCCGGGGGAATACCAGAAGACGTATATATAGTATAGTATTGTATTTGTCCATTTATATATTGTACAATATATTTGCATATATAGTATGGTTATATTTTACACTTAAGATTTCTCTGCATTTAATTCAGGCTGATCCCCCCCCCCCCACCGCCCTGCCCCTTTGTTGATGGCAATATCGTGTCATTTCATACAAATGATAAAAGTTCATGTCAAATTTCTTCAGTGGGTGGTTCCACAACCGAGAAGTGAAAGCAAATTGAGAATCTATCTGTTCTTCCACTGAGCAACTGGTGCCACAATGACTGCCTCCTATAGCATGCATATACTGACCCATAATGACTGCCTCCTATAAGTATACCAATAATGACTGCCTCCCTATAGCAGTATACCAATAATGACTGCCTCCTATAGTCAGTATACCAATATGACTGCCTTCCTATAGTCCTATAGCCAACTGACTGCCTTCCTATAGTAGTATACCATAATGACTGCCTTTCTATAGAGTATACCAATACTTGACTGCCTTCCTATAGTTATATACCATACTGACTGCCTTCTATAGTATAACCATACTGACTGCCTTCCTATAGTATATACCCACACTGCCGCCTCCCTATAGTATAGCCACACTGACTGCCTCTCTATAGTGCCACACACCCTGCTCTTTACAAGTGTTGCTTCTCTCCACAATTTGCTGACACCCTATGAACACCATATAAATGTCTACCCACCGTTCAACAAATAAAAACCCCAGACAATAAAATATAAAAGAAATAAAATCAGCTTCAAATCACTGTGATCTTTTCCAACTATCAATCAATTCCTTCAATCATTTCACCACAGTTGCCACACAGACATAATGTGCCACTGCAAGGATTAACAACTGCACAGAGAGACAGACAGAGAGAGGCAGAGACAGAGAGAGACATAGAGAGATATTGCTCCTTGACATAGACAGAAACAGAGAGAGAGGAAAAAGAATGCTGATGGTTGTGGCTTCACTGCCCTGACTTAACTACGGTCATTTACTATTCACACACACACACACACACACACACGCACACGCACACACAGACACACACACACACACTCTATTATGTACACTACACAGCACCAGCACACGAACGAATCTCAGTCAAGGATGAAGAGCAGGCCTGTAGTGTTGCAACGTCTAGAGGTGGGGGGGCCTGCTAACTTGACTAGAAAGAAAGGTCCATGAGTGGAGACGAACACTGCACCACACCACAGTCTGTTGTGTGAGGAAGGAGAAGTCCATGACTGCAGCAGGTAGAAACTGTTGCAGCGCAGCACAGCACAGCACAGCACAGCACAGAGTGCAAGCACAGCACAGCACAGCACAGCACAGCGGTCTGCCCCCACTCCACCCACCCACCTAAGTTAGGCTGCTTGCCTCAAGCCCAGGACAGAACAGCAGCACAGTCTACAGTGCTGTACACCACACAACTAGGGAGAAAAAACAAAAAAAGCCACCATTGCACATCATCATTCACCAGTGGCTGAACATTGTATTGACTATGGTTGTGTCCTGTTGTGGATATACATATATAGATATCAAAACCAGAAACAATAGGAGTATGATGCAAGTCTACCTACGCTACAGCATGCTACTTCAAATGTCTATCACTTGGTGCACAACAGTTCAGTTCAGTGACATAGATAAGTCTCTTCTCTCTCTTAGGCATGCACATATGTACGCATGCTGGCACACGCTCACACACGCGTGCGCGCACACATATACACACACACACTTAAAAATGGAAGAATAGAAAATTGAAATGACTACTACACTGTATGCACACCCATGAGCATTCTAAAATCTACTGAGTGCGACACTTTGCAATAAAAACGGTCAGCTCAACACACGCTTCCTTTCCTCTCTCGCTCCCTGGAACATCTACGGGCATCTCCACGTCACCTACATCTCCCATCCCATCTCCCCATCTTCACACCTTCCACCCCTCATCAACACAGTGTACAGCTCTCCAACTGCCCATAATACAGACACACGGAAAGAAACTTTCACTTAAGAACATGTACAGCACTCTAATTGCCCATGATACAGACACATGGAAAGAAACTTTCACTTAAGAACATGTACAGCACTCTAATTGCCCATGATACAGACACACGGAAAGAAACTTTCACTTAAGAACATGTACAGCACTCTAATTGCCCATGATACAGAC
Organism: Stramonita haemastoma; assembly: GCA_030674155.1. Taxonomy (NCBI): domain Eukaryota; kingdom Metazoa; phylum Mollusca; class Gastropoda; order Neogastropoda; family Muricidae; genus Stramonita; species Stramonita haemastoma. Next base: position 61,144,247 of record CM060322.1, read on the forward strand.
ACACGGAAACTTTCACTTAAGAACATGTACAGCACTCTAATTGCCCATGATAGAGACACACGGAAAGAAACTTTCAGTTATGGACATGTACAGCATTCTATTTCTAACTGCCCTTGATACAGACACACGTAAAGAAACACTTTCAGTTATGGACACGACATGAAAGAAATTTCAATTCACACACGTACTGCACACAGTGCAAATCAGTTTACAATGCAATGACACGAACGAGTTCAGAACCAACTGTTTTATCACAAAAGAAGAATGATGACACCATTCTGATAGACCTGTGTGCATGTCCTTTCTGAACAAAACAAACAAAAACCATAAAGAAAACAGTCAGAAATCATGGATACAGGACATGGCCACTCACTTCACAGCTAGCCTGGCTCTCTACAACTACATGTGGAAGAAGACAACAAGTGTACAGAAGTCTCCAGTTTACCTCTGTCGTCTGTTACACTTTGCTTCTGAGTATGATCAAGTTTGTCACTTCCTTGCCACCTCTGACATTCATTTGCATGAGCTGTGCTCTCCACTCACTGCCTGTACATCGTCTTTTTTGCTCTCACATACGTACACACACAGACACAGACACAGACACACAGACACAGACACACAGACACACTTTCCAATCAAGAGTCCACCACACACACACACACACAACACACACACACACACACACACACACACACACACACACACACCTGCTTTCTCAATACAATACTCAGACCCCAATGCCAAACACCTATGCCCCCATGTTTTTCAGCCTGATACAAACATGTACACCTGTAGCCAGCCAGCCAAGCAAGCAGAACATTGACACCTTCCCCTGACCCCTCCCTTTCAGGCCCAGAAATGCACACACTGTTGTTTTAGCCATGTATCTTTAAAAAAAAAAAAAAAAAAGATAATAATAAAAGGAGCAGTAGGCAGGAGAAACAGAAAAGAGAGAGAGTGGTTATTGCACAAATGTCCAGCACACTGTATGTCCACGCACATAAAACACGCATACAACACGCACGTACGCACGCAACACACACACACAATACACACACACATACACACACACACACACAAACACACACACACACACACACACACACCACACACACACACACACACACACACACACACACACACACAAAACCCCTGAATACTTCATCTCTTGAACTGCTGTCCTCAACTCTGCCCACTCTATGCAGACAATGCTTCACTGTGTCTACTACTTCTTCATCCTCACAATCAGCAGACATATTGAACAAGGTTTTCTCAGAAACCTAAACTGACAGACATGACAAAAGGCCATTGACTTCACCACCACCACCACCACCACCATCATTACTTTCTAACTACAAAAAGTCGACTTCTCTGACCATTTCACTCAACTCCCTTCCCTTTAGTTTCCCCCTAACTATCCCCCTCCCACCCCCATTCCCTCCTTTTCTCGCAATTTCTTTTTCTTTTTATATATATATATATATATATATATATATATATATATATATATATATATATATATATATATACACACAGCGTGACATCACCAGGTAAGAGCAAACACCCAACACATAAAACAAAAGCCCTACAGGTACATGGATTAAAGGGGGGGAGGGGGTCACAGGTTTTCGTCACACCAAACTCAACATCCCTCTTCATTCCACCTATCCCTGAAAAGGTTTTTTCTTTTTTGCAGATCGTGTCGTCATGTCCTTAGCTTCTGCCTAATTCTGTGATAGACGCCCCATGTCAACGACACAACAACAACGACAAAGAAGACAGACACTGTCACCTGACATCATGGTGAGATGGATGACGCAACGCATGATTAACAAAGTTAGCCCTAAACACTGAACATGGGAGGCTGCTACTGTTAAAAAAATAATGTTACCAAAAAAAGAATAAAAAACTGGAAAAAAAAATACCATCAACTCGTTTCATCACTGTTTTAGTCATGACCTTTTTTCAGGACCACTTCCCTGGATGGATGCTGCAAGCACTTGTATGTTTAGTGACAGTTTGTATGTCTATGAACACTGTGTATGTTTATTGACAGTTTGTATGTCTATGAACACTGTGTATGTTTATTGACAGTTTGTATGTCTATGAACACTGTGTATGTCTGCTGACAGCCTGTATGTCTATGAACACTGTGTATGTCTGCTGACAGCCTGTATGTCTATGAACACTGTGCATGTCTGCTGACAGTTTGTATGTCTATGAACACTGTGTATGTCTGCTGACAGTTTGTATGTCTATGAACACTGTGTATGCCTGCTGACAGTTTGTATGTCTATGAACACTGTGTATGTCTGCTGACAGTTTGTATGTCTATGAACACTGTGTATGTCTGCTGACAGTTTGTATGTCTATGAACACTGTGTAAGTCTGCTGACAGCTTGTATGTCTATGAACACTGTGTAAGTCTGCTGTCAGCCTGTGTGTCTATGAACACTGTGTATGTCTGCTGACAGCCTGTATGTCTATGAACACTGTGTATGTCTGCTGTCAGCCTGTATGTCTATGAACACTGTGTATGTCTGCTGACAGCTTGTATGTCTATGAACACTGTGTATGTCTGCTGACAGCTTGTATGTCTATGAACACTGTGTATGCCTGCTGACAGTTTGTATGTCTATGAACACTGTGTATGTCTGCTGACAGTTTGAATGTCTATGAACACTGTGTATGTCTGCTGACAGCTTGTATGTCTATGAACACTGTGTATGTCTGCTGACAGTTTGTATGTCTATGAACACTGTGTATGTCTGCTGACAGTTTGTATGTCTATGAACACTGTGTATGTCTGCTGACAGCTTGTATGTCTATGAACACTGTGTAAATCTGTTGACAGCCTGTATGTTCATTGACAGTTTGTCTATTTGTATGTCTATAGACAAAGGTCTGCTGATATCACATGGGGGGGGAGGGGGCACGAGTCATTAAACTACACAATCTGACAACAAAACTTTATCTGCTTTGGAAAAAAAAAAATTGAAAAAAATATATATACAAATTTGAAAAAATAAAAGTCATCCGCACAAAGATGATATGAACAGAACTGAATGGAAGAAGCAGACATCCCTGAAGGAACTGACACAAAAACACCGACAGAGAACAAAGAAAACAAAGACATAACCGAAAAAAGGGAAGCAAGAAATATGGCCTTCATGTTGTTGGTCTTCTGTACACTACAGGCAAGCCCAGCTGAGAAAATCTCTTTAAAAAAAATAATTAAATTTTAAAAATAAATAAATAAATAAAATAAGTTTTTAAAAAAATATATAAATAATAATTTTTTTTAAAAACAAAAAAAACACCAAAAAATATTTTTTAAAAACTGTAAAGAAAAAAAAACTAAAAAAACCACCCTCTCAGTTATCACACATGACTGAAGTCACCGTCACTTTCAAGCATCACTAGTGCACAAGCATATATGGAAAAATTGTACAGGCTTTATCATCTCTCCCACAGTACATATGCCTCAATACCCAAATGTACATGTATACATACATACATACACAAACCTATACACAATATAACACACAGTCGTCGACATATAAAATTAAATACACACACACACACACACACACACACACACACAACAACACACACACACACACACACACACTTACTTGCATACATGAGTATATATATGTACACATTCCACACCTTTCTCATATCAAATCATTCAGCTTAAAAAAAAAAAATCCTTTCAAGTCAGATTTTATTACTTTTTTTTTTTTTAAATGAGTACACATTTTTCACCTGAAGCATCATAACCAAAGACACACACAAAAGAACAACCAACAACCACCTAAACCCCCACACTTGCTCATACACTGCCCCTTCCACCCCCAACCACCCCCCCCTACAGAGCAATGACAGACAGACTGACAGACAGACAGGCAGACAGACAGACAGACAGACAGACAGACAGACAGACAGACAGACAGACAGACAGACAGACAGACAGACAGACAGACAGACACAGACAGGCAGAGAAGCACTGTAAGTCACGAGCTCTAAATTTGCATATGCAGCAGTACGGTGTCTCTCACACCACCAACACCACCACCTTCTCCACCCCCCACACCCCTGGAAGAAGACGCCAACAAAACAACAACGAACAATGAACAGACGACATGTGTCTGAATCGAATCGTCCTTCCCATTTCATCCTTTGGGCAACACTGCGATCTGGCTAATGGCTGTGGAGGTTTTGACACTCTATACACCAGGCACACATTCATTCATTCATTCATTCATTCATTCATTCATTCATTCATTCATCCAGCCAGCCATTCATTCATTCATCCATCATTCATTCATTCATTTACTTGTTCATTCACTCATTCAGTCATTAAGCACGGTGGGGAGGAAGGTGGGGAGGAAGGACTATGACATCTGGCAGATATGTGGGGGAGGGGCAGGAGGAGGAGGGGGAAAAGTCCGGATATTAACCAACCAGATCAGGTCTTTGCACTAAACTCAATGGACTTAGGCAGTTCTGTTCCTGGTATGTCTACATCACAGCAGGCAAATCCAGCATAACTTAGTTAAGGGTTTGGGGCCCAGTGCTAATAGTCCTTCCATTTACCAAGTCCAAGTGTGGTCAGTTCCTGCTATAATTAGCACCAGCTGGGATGGAATGGATAGCAGCTGAGAGGAGCTGAAAGTGGGGGACACTGACAGCTGTGACAGTATGTGTTGCCCGATGCTGAAACAACTGAAGGAAGGACAAGCAAGCCTGCAGGTTGAGCAGCATCAGTGGGGTCTGGTCCCTTCCCTGTCCATAGAGGAGGGAGGCCTCATTCACAATTCTAAGACTCCACACTGGGCACAACAGGCTAAACCACCATATGTCCACAAAGCTGAAACTTGCTCCTTCTCCCCTGTGTGCCTGTGGTAAAGAAAACCAGACAGGCGAGCACATCCTTCAAGGGTGTACGCTATTCAGCGACCTGAGGAAGAAAACGTGGCCGACGGAGATAACCCTACAGACTAAGCTGTACGGCCCATGAGAGGAGCTGGAAAGGACATGCTATTATTTTTCCCAGACATGTCTGACAGTGAAAAGCGAACGTGAGAAGAAGAAGAAGAAGACTACAGCCTTCCCTGTACATGGGTATTTCACACCTGCCACTGACATCACCTCATCCAGCTATTCCTGTGCCTCTGGTCTGATAACCAGTTGTGTGTTAAGTTGGGGAAAGTTCTTCACAACAACAATAACAACAACAGTAATGTTTCATGTTCAGAATGGCAGAGTGAAGCCACTGTGTGCTGAAAGCTCTGAAAACTAATCATGACTGTGACTGTGCCTCCTCCTCTTCTCTACATTCTACTCCCACTTAGTTTTCCTTCTTTCTCTCCATAGACCTCAAAAACACCCACATACAGTCAGTGAATACTCCCTCCCTCTTCATGTCACTCTCTCTCCCTCTATACCACACACACACACACACACACACACACACACACACACACACACACACACACACACACACACACACACACACACACACACATACCACTAGTTTGGCAATGCTGAAGTCTCTGTTTTAACAAACAAACAAGCAAGCAAACATCATTCCCTAAACTTAATCCCCCCACAAAACAAAATGAGGATGGCTTCAAATTAAGTCCATGTCATCAATATAAACAGATACAAAACGGGGAGCAGGGGGTGGGGGGTGGGGCAGAAGAAGTGGAGAAGAAAGAAAGGAAAAAAGAAAGGAAGGAAGGAAGGAAGGAAGGAAAGAAGGAAAGAAAGAAGAAAAGGAAGGAAGGAAGGAAGGAAGGAAGAACAAAAAAAGGAAGGAAGAAAGGAAAGAACGAACGAACGAAGGAAAGAAGAAAAGAAGGAAGAAAGGAAGGAAGGAAAGAAAAAAGGAAGGAAGGAAGAACAAAGAAAGGAAGGAAGGAAGGAAGGAAGGAAGGGAGAAGCCTCAAGCTTCCGAGTCGCCCCAGTTGCTGTTCTGTGACTTGACAGGAATGTTGATGCGTCGTTTGGCTGGCTGGGGGGCTGCCTTCTTCCCTGCCCCCGCCACCGTCAGGGGCCGACTACCCCCACTCCAGGCCCCCTCACTCTCACTCTGCAACCACCCACAGACACACCACGGGTCACCAACAGTCACACACACACAACAGATCGTTAGAACAGAATCATTAGAAACAATGTTTTCAGGCCCCCTCACTCTCACTCTGCAACCACCACAGACCACGGGTCACCAACACAGCCACACACACAACTGATCGTTAGAACAGAATCATTAGAAACAGTGTTTTCATGGCCATCATCAACAATGCTTAAAACACACGGTTCACCCACACACACATACACAAATGATCATTAGAACAGACCTGATTCATCATAAGAAGCAATGTTTAGAGGGCCATCATGAACAATGCTTAAAACACATGGTTCCCGTTTTATATTGCAGAATGAATGAAAGAAAAACACAGGCATCATCACATCTCAAACAACAGACATCTATAGGCATTTAAGAAATGAGGCTTAGTCTGTTCTGTGCCAGGTACAAATTACACTTAGCGCACATCAATAAACCCACAACAAAGAGACTTGTCCTGACAAAAATTCTTCAAGAAAATGCCAGTCTGGTAGAGAGAGAAAGAAACACATCGAATCAGGTCAGGTCAGGTCAGGTCAGGTCGGCACTATGACAACACACTGCGGACAGAAGACATACAACAACAGGTGCAATTGTCAAGGAAGTAGACAGGCCAGCAGAACAGCCAGGTGTGGTAAAAAAAGACAACAGACAGTGGAAGGAAAGAGACAGAAGACAGCTCAGTACAGACAGGTGACCACAGAGAAGGTCCATGAACAGACTGCAATGTCTGTAGAGAGAAAGCTGAGCAGTGCGTGGGGAGGGAGTGACTGTGGGCAGATCATATCTGGTGGATGGGTGACACAGTAGAGACAGACAGACAGACAGACAGACAGACAGACGGAGAATGTTTGCCAACCATGTGATATGGCAGAAATAGACAGACAGACAGAGGGAGAATATTTGCCAACCATGTGGTTTGGCACAGACAGACAGGCATTTGCCAACCATGTGGTTTGGCACAGACAGACATTTGCCAACCATGTGGTTTGGCACAGACAGACATTTGCCAACCATGTGGTTTGGCACAGACAGACATTTGCCAACCATGTGGTTTGGCACAGACAGGCATTTGCCAACCCTGTGGTTTGGCACAGACAGACATTTGCCAACCATGTGGTTTGGCACAGACAGGCATTTGCCAACCATGTGGTTTGGCACAGACAGGCATTTGCCAACCATGTGGTTTGGCACAGACAGACATTTGCCAACCATGTGGTTTGGCACAGACAGACATTTGCCAACCATGTGGTTTGGCACAGACAGACAGGCATTTGCCAATCATGTGGTTTGGCACAGACAGACAGGCATTTGCCAATCATGTGGTTTGGCACAGACAGACATTTGCCAACCATGTGGTTTGGCACAGACAGGCATTTGTCAACCATGTGGTTTGGCACAGACATTTGCCAACCATGTGGTTTGGCACAGACAGACAGACATTTGCCAACTATGTGTTTGGCACAGACAGACAGACATTTGCCAACTATGTGGTTTGGCACAGACAGACAGACATTTGCCAACTATGTGGTGTTTGTTTTTTTTCACAGGAGAAGCCACTCCCTACAACAAACTGTGTGGCTGTATGATTTAACATATTTTTGTTGTTATATTTGATGTACAATTTTGGGTTTGTTTCATGTGTTTTTTTTATAATTAAAATCAAATAAAAGGATTTTATCCTTGACATCTTTGATTAACAATGGTCTTCTCATAACATGTGGAAACAGTGGTCTTTTGAATTCAATATGTGTGTGTGGGGTGGGGGAGGGGGGGGGGGGGTTGAAGGTGGGTGGGTGGGTGCATAGGTGTGGGTCTACTTTAAAAGTTTTGGTCTTTTAATCAGAACAAATGAAGGGAGAAAGGGCAGGGAGAAGTACTGAGTGTGAACAAGCATTGAGTGAACAGACTATAAGGGAACAAACTGTGTGAGTGGACTGACCGTGACTGCTACAGAAACCAGTCTACAGCAATGGGAAGAACACAGTGAAATACCATTTTAAAAACCCTGTCCTGCCCTGAGGACTACAGAAGCACACAAGCCAACAGACTTTCACTCCACAAACATGTTGATAAATGATTCCACACAAAGCATCCCAACCATCTTTATCATGGCACCAACAGCTACAACTGTTCACCACATAACAACAACAACATATCAAATTTGCCACACACAAAACATCTCCACCATCCCTATCCCAATACCAAAAGCTACTGCTGTTGCTCACATAGAACAACATAAAATTATCAAATTTGCCTGTCACAACTCAAATCACCCACTAGATCTCCAATTTCCATGCAAAGGAGAATAAAAAAATTAAAAGGAAAAAAATGGCAAGAGAAGAAAATGAAAAAAAGGAAAAATTATATAATTCATGCAAGAAAAAAATACTAATAGTAGTATTCTTTTTATTTATAACAAAATCTGCTTGTGAAAAAAGCCTTAATGTTTTTAATAAATGCTGTTACAAGCAAACACTAAAATCTGTTTTTAAAAAAGAAATTTTGTTTAAAAAAAAAAATGCAGCAAAATAAACCACTACAAACAAACATTTTTATGCAACCTGTTTCTCAACTCTACAACACTGAAAGTGTCATTAATCTAAAGAGTTTTCTTTTTCATTTAAACCAAAAAAAAATTTTAAAAGCTGGAAAAAAATGCTACTATAGTTAAATGTTAGACATCATACTAACAAGACTATAAATACTGTTTAAAAAAAAAAAGGACATACAATCAAAATCTGCAAATCCAATCAAGGAGAGCTGATCAATGCATTCCTGATAATTCACATACAGCAGGTCCTCCATGCAATGCTGTGTTGAAAGGAAATGGTACACAGAAGGACGATCCTACAGACCCACTCACATCACTGTTCTACATGTCACCTCCTCTGTCTCTGATGTTATTCACACTTCTACATGTCACCTCTGTCTCTATGTTACTACATTTCACCTCTGTCTATGTCTCTGTCTCTGATGTTACTACATTTCACCTCCTGTGTCTCTGATGTTACTGCATTTCACCTCCTATGTCTCTGATGTTGCTACATTTCACCTGTCTCTGATGTTACTACATTTCACCTCTGTCTCTGATGTTACTACATGTCACCTCTGTCTCTATGTTACTACATTTCACCTCTGTCTATGTCTCTGTCTCTGATGTTACTACATTTCACCTCCTGTGTCTCTGATGTTACTACATTTCACCACCTCTGTCTCTGATGTTGCTACATTTCACCTGTCTCTGATGTTACTACATTTCACCTCTGTCTCTGATGTCACTACATTTCACCTGTCTCTGATGTTACTACATTTAACATCTGATGTTACTGCATTTCACCTCCTATGTCTCTGATGTTACTACATTTCACCTCTGATGTTACTTCATTTCACCTCTGATGTTACTTCATTTCACCTCTGATGTTACTTCATTTCACCTCTGATGTTACTTCATTTTACCTGTCTCTGATGTTACTGCATTTCACCTGTCTCTGATGTCACTACATTTCACCTCTGATGTTACTTCATTTCACCTCTGATGTTACTTCATTTCACCTCTGATGTTACTTCATTTCACCTCTGATGTTACTACATTTCACCTCTGTCTCTGTCTCTGATGTTACTGCATTTCACCTGTCTGATGTTACTACATTTCACCTGTCTCTGATGTTACTGCATTTCACCTGTCTCTGATGTCACTACATTTCACCACCTCTGTCTCTGATGTCACTACATTTCACCTCCTGTGTCTCTGATGTTACTACATTTCACCTCTGTCTCTATGTTACATTTCACCTCTGTCTATGTCTCTGATGTCACTACATTTCACCTCTGTCTCTGATGTTACTACATTTCACCTCTGTCTCTGATGTTACTACATTTCACCTCTGTCTCTGATGTCACTACATTTCACCTCTGTCTATGTCTCTGATGTTACTACATTTCACCTCTGTCTCTGATGTTACTACATTTCACCTCTGTCTCTGATGTTACTACATTTCATCTCTGATGTCACTACATTTCACCTCTGTCTCTGATGTCACTACATTCCACCTCTGTCTCTGATGTTACTACATTTCACCTGTCTCTGATGTTACTACATTTCACCTCTGTCTGATGTCACTACATTTCACCTCTGTCTCTGATGTTACTGCATTTCACCTCTGTCTCTGATGTTACTACATTTCACCTCTGTCTCTGATGTTACTACATTTCACCTCTGTCTGATGTCACTACATTTCACCTCTGTCTCTGATGTCACTACATTTCACCTCTGTCTCTGATGTCACTACATTTCACCTCTGTCTCTGATGTCACTACATTTCACCTCTGTCTCTGATGTCACTACATTTCACCACCTCTGTCTCTGATGTCACTACATTTCACCACCTCTGTCTCTGATGTCACTACATTTCACCTCCTGTGTCTCTGATGTCACTACATTTCACCACCTCTGTCTCTGATGTCACTACATTTCACCTGTCTCTGATGTCACTACATTTCATCTGTCTCTGATGTCACTACATTTCACCACCTCTGTCTCTGATGTCACTACATTTCACCACCTCTGTCTCTGATGTCACTACATTTCACCACCTCTGTCTCTGATGTTACTACATTTCACCTGTCTCTGATGTTACTACATTTCACCTCTCTCTCTGATGTCACTACATTTCACCTCCTCTGTCTCTGCTGTTACTACATTTCACCTCTGATGTTACTACATTTCACCACCTCTGTCTCTGATGTTACTACATTTCACCTCCTGTGTCTCTGATGTTACTACATTTCACCTCTGATGTTACTACATTTCACCACCTCTGTCTCTGATGTTACTACATTTCACCTCCTCTGTCTCTGCTGTTACTACATTTCACCTCTGATGTTACTACATTTCACCACCTCTGTCTCTGATGTTACTACATTTCACCTCCTGTGTCTCTGATGTTACTACATTTCACCTCCTGTGTCTCTGATGTTACTACATTTCACCTCTGTCTCTGATGTTACTACATTTCACCTCTGTCTCTGATGTTACTACATTTCACCTGTCTCTGATGTCACTACATTTCACCTCTGTCTCTGATGTCACTACATTTCACCACCTCTGTCTCTGATGTTACTACATTTCACCTCCTGTGTCTCTGCTGTTACTACATTTCACCTCCTGTGTCTCTGATGTTACTACATTTCACCACCTCTGTCTCTGATGTTACTACATTTCACCTCCTGTGTCTCTGCTGTTACTACATTTCACCTCCTGTGTCTCTGATGTTACTACATTTCACCTCCTGTGTCTCTGATGTTACTACATTTCACCTCCTGTGTCTCTGATGTTACTGGGTCATTCTCCTGAAAACTGGCCAGATGGGGGTCACTATTTTTAGAGCCAAATAAAATATCTTCTAACACAAAAATCTTAAAATGTTTTACATCTTTTGTGTGGACTATGTTTGGAGAAATGAAGGAAATGAAATCATTTGTGTGTGTGCATTATTTTACTTGCCTCAAGCCATTTATGTGCAAAATTTACAGGATTTCCTGTACCCAGTTTGTGACATGGTTTCGAGCAGACATTTCAATCGTTGATATTTCCCTAGATTTTCAGTGTAAAGAATCAAATTTGTTATCAAAGCAAAGGTATGATGAAGAACTTTGTTTCTGGGTAAGTTAAAGTATATAACATGATTGCATCATAAAGAAATACCAGGAAGAAAATCAGCGTCTTGCGCGTTACACTCGGCGTCTTTGCCACGTTCAATCGATAAAGCTGCATTGTCTAAAAATAGAGAACATGACCTTTACCCCAAAGTGTTGTGTCAAGAGTAATGCTTTTTGTCCTATTATTCACCAAGTTGGATGAAGAAAGGATAATGCTATCCTGAGAAATGAGCTACCTATTACGATTTTCACACGTGGTGTCTTTCAAAAGCTGTAATGTTCGAGCAAACAAAGGGACAATTTTATCAGTCACAGCGAACTTTTACCAACCTTCGCGTATGAATCTCAGTACGTTTGCACTGGGGAAGCTTTCTGATTCGTTGTCTGCTGTGAGAGAGTGTGTGCTGAGGTACACATGCACTCTAAACCTGTGGTGTCTTGTTCACTTTCTTTGTGTAACTCGCGATACGCCATCAAGCAACAGCCCCTGTTGAGGTCTTGGAGGAAAGATTGTTTATTCTTTCTGAATACTATGCATAAAAAGATTGTTACTACAGATTCAAGAGATGTTTATTCATCATTTCTTCGTGATGATTTCAGATTGTCACAGGCTTTAGCAGCTGTTAGATTGATCGATTCTAGCAACATGGGACGTTTGTCAAAAGGCGTGGAATCATCGGCTTGGCTCAAAAACAGAAATGTACTCCAGATAATGAAATTAAGGTCATGATTTGAAGGTTTTGTACGCAGGGAAATATGCTGGACTTCTTATTTTTGCATACAGCTTCTACTGTCGTAAATACTTAGTGTTCATTTAGTGACATCATTGACCTGTTCTCTCGATCGTTACTAACGACGCCATGTGTTTGGCGTCTTGAAATGTGGCGTGATACGGAAAAAATAAAAATAAAAGTTGTTGTAAGTGCAGCTTTCCATTGCTTCTCGTAAGTGAAATAATGTAGTTTATGAAACCAACTGGTGTCTGAAGCTCCTGTTTCTGTTTACTTGTCTTTCGCTTTTCTGTTACAAACAAATTTAGCCCTGCACGTTACCAAAGACACCACTACCATGTGTCTGAGTCACATTCGTTACATATCTGATTTATACTTTATTTTTAATAGATGAAGGCTTCGACAAATCTTGATAAAATATTTGAATGTGCAAGCCAAACCAACTGGGATGTGCTATAACAACTTATGAATTAAAATATTAGCTCCAATGATAAAACTTGTATAAAACTTTACAACCATTGTCCTGCACATTACACCTTCTACCATAAGCTAGGTGTCTATGCAATGTGTGTGACGGATTTAATTAGATTCATAGTACTTAACAAAGGGCTTGAGATAATGTGTGATATGTCCATTTTTGTGTTACACACAAAAATGTGTCTAACACAAAAATTATTTCGGGTGAGAGGCAGTACTTCTTTCATTTGAATTGAATTCAATCTCAATTGATTTTTTCCATTACAATCCCTGTACTAGCTTGGAAAAAATGTGAATTGTGATGCTTGTGATGCTTAAGTTTCTATCTGTAACTGCACAAAATGATTCTGACATCTTGAGCCCAGGACAATATTTCTTTCGTCTAGACTTAAAAGCTTCAAATCTAGCAGTACATTACAGTCTTACTGCATTTTCAACTGAAGTGGAAGTGTAGGCCGAAACCTACTCCATGTGATCATATTTCTTTCCAGAGTTAGTGTCAAGCTTCACAATTACTGGGAAGGTAACTGTGCCATGAATTTGATGAAGCAGCAAGACAGAGAAAGTAGTTCATGGAGATTCATGGTTTTGATGTTCTCCTGTTAGTGATTCTGGGTTTTATTGTTAGTGGAATCCTTAAACATATGTAAAACAGTTATAGTTTCCTTGTTTGACTTGTTAAGTTGCTGTCAAACAACTCAGTTCTTGTATTGTCAACATGATGGCGTCTGTGTAACATGCGAGACGTGTCTACGTAATGCGCAAGACATGTAATTAATTACTGAAATTGCCTTGATTGTTAAAAAACAAAAGCAATGTTTACTCACCATTTTGAAAAGATGAAGTCTGTTGAATATTTACCACATTTCAGTGTCTGTTTAGTGTATAAAACAAGTCTGATAGAAAGAAATAAAAAACTGAAAAATTTACGTTTGGTTTGATCATTTCAGCAACATTGATAAGATAGGGCCATAAATACAAAAAAACTTTCTGTTGTGTAGTAAAAGCCAATATATAGTGGATTTGTGTGTAAAACTACCAAAAATTTACAATAAAAAATCCTCTAAACAAGGTTATTTTTGTCTTTTTGGTGTCTTCTGTAATGCACGAGACAGTGTTGAATGATGTAACAAAATTCATTATTCATCAAGTTCTGAGCATTGTGCCATTTTGTGCTTTATATGTATGCTAAGAATAGATATCAAGCTTTCATTCCCAACCAACATTAAGGGAAATGTTGCATTTCAAAATTTTAGCTGTCATGTCACAAATCTGTCCAGTTTTCAGGAGAATGACCCTACTACATTTCACCTCTGTCTCTGATGTCACTACATTTCACCTCTGTCTCTGATGTCACTACATTTCACCTGTCTCTGATGTTACTACATTTCACCTCTGTCTCTGATGTCACTACATTTCACCTCTGTCTCTGATGTTACTACATTTCACCTCTGTCTCTGATGTTACTACATTTCACCTCTCTCTCTGATGTCACTACATTTCACCTCCTCTGTCTCTGCTGTTACTACATTTCACCTCCTCTGTCTCTGCTGTTACTACATTTCACCTCTGTCTCTGATGTCACTACATTTCACCTCTGTCTCTGCTGTTACTACATTTCACCTCTGATGTTACTACATTTCACCACCTCTGTCTCTGATGTTACTACATTTCACCTCCTGTGTCTCTGATGTTACTACATTTCACCTCCTGTGTCTCTGATGTTACTACATTTCACCTCTGTCTCTGATGTTACTACATTTCACCTCTGTCTCCGATGTCACTACATTTCACCTCTGTCTCTGATGTTACTACATTTCACCTCTGTCTCTGATGTTACTACATTTCACCTCTGTCTCTGATGTTACTACATTTCACCTGTCTCTGATGTTACTACATTTCACCTGTCTCTGATGTTACTATCATTTCACCTGTCTCTGATGTCACTACATTTCACCTCTGTCTCTGATGTTACTACATTTCACCTCTGTCTCTGATGTTACTACATTTCACCTCTGTCTCTGATGTTACTACATTTCACCTGTCTCTGATGTCACTACATTTCACCTCTGATTGTGTACTACATTTCACCACCTCTGTCTCCTGATGTTACTACATTTACACCTCCTGTGTCTCTGCTGTTACTACATTTCACCTCCTGTGTCTCTGATGTTACTACATTTCACCTCCTGTTCTCTGATGTTACTACATTTCACCTCCTGTGTCTCTGATGTTACTACATTTCACCTCTGTCTCTGATGTCACTACATTTCACCTCTGTCTCTGATGTCACTACATTTCACCTCTGTCTCTGATGTCACTACATTTCACCTCTGTCTCTGATGTTACTACATTTCACCTCTGTCTCTGATGTTACTATACATTTCACCTCTGTCTCTGATGTTACTACATTTCACCTCTGTCTCTGCCCCTGTCTCTGATGTTACTACATTTCACCTCCTGTGTCTCTGATGTTACTACATTTCACCTCCTGTGTCTCTGATGTTACTACATTTCACTCCTGTCTCTGATGTTACTACATTTCACCTGTCTCTGATGTTACTACATTTCACCTCTGTCTCTGATGTTACTACATTTCACCTCTGTCTCTGATGTTACTACATTTCACCTCTGTCTCTGATGTTACTACATTTCACCTCTGTCTCTGATGTTACTACATTTCACCTCTGTCTCTGCCCCTGTCTCTGATGTTACTACATTTCACCTCTGTCTCTGATGTTACTACATTTCACCTCTGTCTCTGATGTTACTACATTTCACCTCTGTCTCTGATGTTACTACATTTCACCACCTCTGTCTCTGATGTTACTACATTTCACCTCTGTCTCTGCCTTCTCTGATGTTACTACATTTCACCTCTGTCTCTGATGTTACTACATTTCACCACCTCTGTCTCTGATGTTACTACATTTCACCTCTGTCTCTGATGTTACTACATTTCACCTCTGATGTCACTACATTTCACCTCTGTCTCTGATGTTACTACATTTCACCTCTGTCTCTGATGTTACTACATTTCACCTCTGTCTCTGATGTTACTACATTTCACCTCTGTCTCTGATGTTACTACATTTCACCTGTCCTGATGTACTACATTTCACCTGTCTCTGATGTTACTACATTTCACCTCTGTCTC
Organism: Stramonita haemastoma; assembly: GCA_030674155.1. Lineage (NCBI taxonomy): Eukaryota > Metazoa > Mollusca > Gastropoda > Neogastropoda > Muricidae > Stramonita > Stramonita haemastoma. Next base: position 61,160,406 of record CM060322.1, read on the forward strand.
TGATGTTACTACATTTCACCTCTGTCCTGATGTTACTACATTCACCTTGTCTCTGATGTTACTACATTTCACCTGTCTCTGATGTTACTACATTTCACCTGTCTCTGATGTTACTACATTTCACACCTGTCTCTGATGTTACTACATTTCACCTCTGATGTCACTACATTTCACCTCTGTCTCTGATGTTACTACATTTCACCTGTCTCTGATGTTACTACATTTCACCTCTGTCTCTGATGTTACTACATTTCACCTGTCTCTGATGTTACTACAATTTCACCTGTCTCTGATGTTACTACATTTCACCTCTGATGTCACTAACATTTCACCTCTGTCTCTGATGTTACTACATTTCACCTCTGTCTCTGATGTTACTACATTTCACCTGTCTCTGATGTTACTACATTTCACCGTCTCTGATGTTACTACATTTCACCTCTGATGTCACTACATTTCACCTGTCTCTGATGTTACTACATTTCACCTCTGTCTCTGATGTTACTACATTTCACCTGTCTCTGATGTTACTACATTTCACCTCCTGTGTCTGATGTCACTACATTTCACCTGTCTCTGATGTTACTACATTTCACCTCTGTCTCTGATGTCACTACATTTCACCTGTCTCTGATGTTACTAACATTTCACCTCTGTCTCTGATGTCACTACATTTCACCTGTCTCTGATGTTACAACATTTCACCCGTCTCTGATGTTACTACAATTCACCTGTCTCTGATGTTACACATTTCCCTCTGAATGTCACTACATTTCACCTGTCTGAATGTACTACATTTCACCTCCTATGTCTCTGATGTCACTACATTTCACCCCTGTGTCTTGAGTCACTACATTTCACCTCCTCTGTCTCTGCTGTTACTAACATTTCACCTCCTGTGTCTCTGATGTTACTACATTTCACCTCCTATGTCTCTGATGTTACTACATTTCACCACCTCTGTCTCTGATGTTACTACATTTCACCTCCTGTGTCTCTGATGTTACTCTGGCTTTGATGCAAAACCATTCTTCTTCTTTACATAAGTGGGCAAACCATATGATCATGATGGTCTCAAAACACTTCAGTTACAAAGTCACACCAGTGGTCAATAAGATGCCGGCCATCTCAGGCAGAACGACCTGACTTCTCAGCTCACTCCTTGGGGAGTCACTGGGACCCTGCCCTGAAGTTTCCTGTCTGCCAGGGTATATAGGGAAGTATGAACTTGGCAGAGCTAATCCCTCACCAAGAGCTTGAGTGCATGCTGGGTCATGTTCCAGTCTCTCATACCAATAATGTTTCATACAAACTACACCACAGTATATAAAAATCACTGAGGTTGTTTTTTTGCCAGTTTACTAACAACAGACTACAGCAATGCTAAGTCTGAAAGCTGCGACTACATTTTAGACAATTTTAACCCAAAAAATGTATTCCAAAAAAAAGGGGAGGGGGGGGGAACTGAAGGAACAAGCACGTGACATGAAGGGAACTATACAGCAAAATAAATAAAAAATTAAAAATTAGAATAAAAAGAAAAGTGCGTGGGGAGGTGAAGACAGCACACTCATGCGGCTTGCTACGAAGAGACAATACAGGAGGGGGAGAAACGGGCACCTAGAACTGCGTGGTTTGTGGCGCGGCTCTTCAGTGGTCTGCCCCCCATAGTGACGACTCCTCTGTCGACTGCTGGCCCCACAGCAGCATACATACATACACAGTCCCGTCATTAGCACATTAGCAGTTTTTGGGGGGTTTTAAGACTGTGTTCAATATCTTAACAGAACAGTGTACAAATTTAATTGGTATTTGTCTTATCATACAATATGTTATAACAATATGGTTTATGTCTTAAAATGTGTGTGCGCGTGTGTGAACGTTTTTAATATTGTGTGTGTATGTGTGCATGTATGTATATATACGTGAGCCATGTGTGAGTGTGTGGGCATACTGGTGCCTACACGAATGTTTGTGATATTACGTAGCTGAGTTTACAATTGGGTGAGGTATTGCTGTCTTGTGGGTGCTCTTTATACTGTGATGGGTGCGTGCTGATGTTAAGAACCTGTGTTGTGCTATATTGATTTTATTTTTATGTGCTTTTTGTTCTTATATAGGGCTTGTAACCCACTGGAATTTCTCCGTTTTAGATATAATAAAGTACTTTGAATTTGAATTGAATTTGAATAGCACAGTTCCCCACAGCAGCATACACACACAGTCCGTCATTAGCACAGTCACAACACCACCATCTGAACTAGGGCTAGCTAGCCTTACTTACTTACTTACAGTACACTCTGCTGCCTGTATGCTGGCTATACTTCTGTGTTTCCCTGTTATCACTCGGATTCATGTACTAGGCGTATTCAAGCACACACGCGTGCATACACACAAGCATACACACACACAAGTTGGTCTAAATCACTTGACTTAACAATGTGACACCTGATAATAAAAAATGTCGACTTCGACTTTGACGAGAACAGATAGTAAACTGATGATACACATATGCCTACATGTACCAAAAACACACACAAGCACACACATACATATGCACACGTGCACACACACACACACACACACCAAACCACCTATAATACCAAAAAAAAAAAATCAAAACTGTAAACTCAACACTCGCATTTATAATCACACTATACTGTCTACAGTACAGAGACAAATTCACACACACATGATCCAGACACTAACTCCTGTGGATCTGTGGATATTATTCGTCTAATATCACTATGAGTGAAGAGATGTTACATTGAAGAAAGCTAATTCCTGTGGATCTGTGGATATTATTCGTCTAATATCACTATGAGTGAAGAGACGTTACATTGAAGAAAGCTATTCCTGTGGATCTGTGGATCTTATTCGTCTAATATCACTATCAGTGAAGAGACGTTACATTGAAGAAAGCTATTCCTGTGGATCTGTGGATCTTATTCGTCTAATATCACTATGAGTGAAGAGACGTTACATTGAAGAAAGCTAATTCCTGTGGATCTGTGGATCTTATTCGTCTAATATCACTATGAGTGAAGAGACGTTACATTGAAGAAAGCTATTCCTGTGGATCTGTGGATATTATTCATCTAATATCACTATGAGTGAAGAGACGTTAAATTGAAGAAAGCTATTCCTGTGGATCTGTGGATCTTATTCGTCTAATATCACTATGAGTGAAGAGACGTTACATTGAAGAAAGCTAATTCCTGTGGATCTGTGGATCTTATTCGTCTAATATCACTATGAGTGAAGAGACGTTACATTGAAGAAAGCTAATTCCTGTGGATCTGTGGATATTATTCGTCTAATATCACTATGAGTGAAGAGACGTTACATTGAAGAAAGCTATTCCTGTGGATCTGTGGATCTTATTCGTCTAATATCACTATGAGTGAAGAGACGTTACATTGAAGAAAGCTCATTCCTGTGGATATTATTCGTCTAATATCACTATGAGTGAAGAGACGTTACATTGAAGAAAGCTATTCCTGTGGATCTGTGGATCTTATTCGTCTAATATCACTATGAGTGAAGAGACGTTACATTGAAGAAAGCTCATTCCTGTGGATATTATTCGTCTAATATCACTATGAGTGAAGAGACGTTACATTGAAGAAAGCTATTCCTGTGGATCTGTGGATCTTATTCGTCTAATATCACTATGAGTGAAGAGACGTTACATTGAAGAAAGCTCATTCCTGTGGATATTATTCGTCTAATATCACTATGAGTGAAGAGACGTTACATTGAAGAAAGCTATTCCTGTGGATCTGTGGATCTTATTCGTCTAATATCACTATGAGTGAAGAGACGTTACATTGAAGAAAGCTCATTCCTGTGGATATTATTCGTCTAATATCACTATGAGTGAAGAGACGTTACATTGAAGAAAGCTATTCCTGTGGATCTGTGGATCTTATTCGTCTAATATCACTATGAGTGAAGAGACGTTACATTGAAGAAAGCTCATTCCTGTGGATATTATTCGTCTAATATCACTATGAGTGAAGAGACGTTACATTGAAGAAAGCTATTCCTGTGGATCTGTGGATCTTATTCGTCTAATATCACTATGAGTGAAGAGACGTTACATTGAAGAAAGCTCATTCCTGTGGATATTATTCGTCTAATATCACTATGAGTGAAGAGACGTTACATTGAAGAAAGCTATTCCTGTGGATCAACACACCGACAATCACCCTACATAAAAGAATAAATCAAATCAAATCAAATCAAATCAAATCAAATCAAATCAAACCCTCGCAACGCACCATCCACACCGAATCTCCCACACTGCTCAGCACTCACCTTCCCGAAGTCGTTGAAGTTGGCAAACGCGTCAAAGGAGTTGCTGTTGGGCGTGGTTTTCCCCCCACCCCCACCCCACCCCCGGAGAAGGGGTCACTGCCGGCAAAGGGGTCAGCCCCAAAGTCTCCAAAGGGGTCGGCCTTGGGTTTGTTGGGGGCGGGGCTCTTGGACTTGGGGGGAGCAGGGCGGGGAGGGGGCTGTTTCTTGCCCTGTTTGGGGGGAAGGGCGGGGGTGGGGGAGGTGGAGGGGCGGGCGGGGGAGGAGGGGGCGAAGGGGTCGTTGCCGAAAGCGTCCCCACCCAGCGCCTGTGAGAAACAGGTCAAGGTGTCAGAGAGGTGTTTGGAACTTAACAATGGATACAGATATAGACACATAAAAACATAAGAGATCTGGATTTAACAACTGATACACAGATAGAGACACATCAAGATGTCAGAGATGTGATCTGGATTTAATTAACAACTGATATAGAGATAGAGATACATGAAGACACCATAGACCTGATCTGGATTTAACAACTGATACACATGAAGACATCAGTGATCTGATCTCTGAGTAAAAATAGATCTAGATTTAACCACTGATACACTGATAAGACACATCAACACGTCAGAGATCTGTTCTTTAAGTAAAACCAGAGCTGGATCCTGAACTAAAATGACAGAAAAATGGTTTCCATGCAGTCTAGTGTATTCACCGTAATCTACCAAATGAAAAAAAGAGAGAGAAAACCTAAAACAGAAAAAAAAACTTTGAAAAAGAACAGAAAACTTCTTACCAAAGAAAACATTTAAGACACATCTGGTTAAACAAACTACAAACAGCAGTCCAATATTGAGAGAGAGAAAAAAAAAGGTTATTCATGCTGGCATACCAATTCAAACCACATCATATTCAGAAAGTCAGACATATGATATTCACATAACACACAAAAGACCATCAACAAACCCAAAGCTGATAGTGTGCTCAACAGCAAAGATATGTTCAACTTCTATAGACATCAGACACCTGGTAGAATTCAATACTGACACTTCAGCTGAAACACTTTGGGCAATCATCACATGTGATTTTTTTTTTTTAAGTTATCTTAGAATGTTTGAATATGGAATATAGCTATCTTGTGTCCTTTGGTTATGATTCGTATCAATGTACCTGTCAGCACTGTAACTGCCCTTCATGGGATGATTAAAGTGTTTTTGACTTGACTTGACTTGACATTCAAAATTATCTTCAAAGGTCACTACACTTAGGTATGTTTTTAAAGAGAAAAGGATAAGAATGGCATGTAAGCTGAGAAATAAATAAGTAAAGATTAAAAAACAAAACATACGGTATGTTTCCTTTGCCACTGTTGCATAAGAATGATTATTTCTATTTATCTATTTTATTTATCTATTTATTCTTTTATATCGAGGATAACAGAATAAGCAATCATGTGCTTTTTTTCATCCGGTCCCCATAACAAACAATGACAGTCACCATGGGGTTTTTCTGTATGTGAGAAAGCTTTCAACTTATTCCCCAATACCATATTTTCCAGGAAGGTTAGCTTCGTTTCTTGCTTTGTATTGTGTGTGGTGTGGTGTGTGTGGGGGGGGGGGGGGGGGGGGGGGGGTTGGTTTGGTTACAGTCATGAAAGATTTCTCTGCATGAATTTCAGGCTACTCTCCCTGAGGAGAGCACATTGCCAAAAGAGAAGGGCTACCCATCTTTATTTAACATATTTTTCTCTGCATGCATGTGTGTCTGTGTGTAAGTGTCTGTGTGTGTGAGTGTTTATTACTATTTATTTTTGTTATTCATTCTTTTATATCGAGGATAATGAAATAAGCACTCATTTGCTTTTTTACATCCAGTCCCCATGTGTATGCAGTTTTGTAAATTTTGTCGCCTGTTCCCACTGGAACACATTACTTACAAAAAGCGGAACAGGATTTAATGTGTGCACAAGATGTTCTGAGTGCATTTGATCACAGGGCCTCGGTTTATAGTCTTATCCAAAGGGCTTGCAATATGGAAATATAGTCATAGCATCATCGTTATCATTATCATATTCATGCTATTGTTAAATGACTGAGTGGAAAACTCAATAACCACTATTTTCAAAAAGTATCACTTTTTTTTTCTTTAGCTGGGTTTGGGTCCTTTTCTTATTCTGCTTTTTTTTGTTTGTTTGTTTCTTTTGTCATATTTAGTCTCATGGGGTTACTCGCTGGATTATAACAACAAGCAGAGGATGCAGGTTGTATGCTCCAAATGCACACATGCACATATGTTTGCATGCATACACACACATAAATACATATTATTATATAACAAGAAATGCTCTCTCTGTCTCTGTCAGTCTGTCTCTCTTGCCCTCTCTCATGCTCGCGCGCCGCACGCACACACACACACACACACACTAACACTTTTTTTTTTTTTTTTACATGTGTTGTACTCTGCATCAAACTGGTGAAATGCTTGTTGAACTCATACCATACTTTATGTGCTGCTGTTATGTTGCTGTGATCTAACAAAGTTCTGTTTACACCACACTGCTGGAACATTCAGAGAGCAGTTCATGATCAACTTTGCTAAGAAATACTGTAGATGTCACCATGTGTGTGTGTGTGTGTGTGTGTGTGTGTGTGTGTGTGTGTGTGTGTGTGTGTGTGTGTGTGTGTCTCTCTCCTCTGCTCGTCGTCGTCTCTCTCGTCTCTCTTCTCTCTTCTCTCTCACACACACACACGACACACTCACACACCCCACATCACTCACTATCATCATCCTGCACTCACTCACTCTCATCACTCACTCACTCACTACTCACTACACTCATCACTCACTCACTCACTCACTCACTCACTCACCACTCACCACTACTCATCACTCACTCACTCACTCACCATCACTCACTCACTCACATCACCACATCACTCACTCACTCACTCACTCACTCACTCACCACTCACTCACTCACCACTCACTCATCACACTCACTCACTCACCACTCACTCACTCACTCACTCACTCACTCACTCACTCACTTCACTCACTCACCACTCACTACACTCACTCACTCACTCACTCACTCACACGTGCATAAACCACCCGCACACACACACACACACACACACGACACACACACACACACACACACACACACACACACACACACACACCACACGACACACACAAACAACCCAAAACACCCCCCAAAACTGATCTAAAACAGCCCTCTTTCCACAAGCGAAACAACAAACCTCACACAAGCCCTCCATCTCACCACAGACAGACAGACAATAGTCAAGTAAAAAAAAACATATAAACCCAAACCATCCAAACAGATAAGAAAAATTTCAAAATTCCTTTTCCTCAATCCTGCCTGCAGTTGTGGAGTGGCGTGGCGAGAACCCTGTCAGTTAGCCAAGCCGAGCCAGGCCAAGCCGAGCCAGGCCAAGCCCAGACCAGCCAAGCCAGGCCAGCCAGGCCAGGCCAGACCAAGCCAGCCAGCCAGGCCAAGCCGAGCTAAGCCAGGCCAGGCCAGACCAGGCCAAGCCGAGCTAAGCCAGGCCAGGCCAGACCAGGCCAAGCCGAGCCAAGCCAGGCCAGGCCAGACCAGCCAACCGAGCAAGCCATACCAGGCCAAGCGAGCTAAGCCAGGCCAGGCCAAGCCGAGCTGAGCCAGGCCAGGCCAGGCCAGGCCTTCCTTACCTGTTGACTAGAATTGGGGGCGGGCCATGTGGATCCGAAGGCATTGAAGGCATCGCCGTCGCTAGCAGTGGAGGAGGGGAAGGCCGAGCCAAAGGGGTCAGAGTTCCCAAAGGGGTCGTCCTGAACCGGCCATAACACACACCACACCACACAACCCCGCGTCAAACCCTCGCTACATACACCACAACCACAACTGAAGATCAAAACTCAAGAGCAAAACAGAGAGAGAGAGAGAGGCCAAACGAGGGACAGGAGAAGTGAGAGAACAGATTATAACTCCCAGACACACACAGGGAGTGCATTCAACACACACACCTGCATGCCAGCACACATGCACGCTCGCATGCTTTCAAGTATGCATGTATGGTATATGCGTGCACAAGCACACATACACATACATGCATACAGGCGCACATGCGCACCACACACACACACACATGCAAACAGGCGCACGCACACACACACACGCACACACATACAGAGAGTATATGCAAAAGGAAAACAAAATCAATGAACAGAAGAAACTGCACTCAAATCATACCGCAAACCATGCAACTGAAAACAAGTCATGCCCCTTCCTGCTCATAAAACAGGCTAAGAAGTGAGCATTAAACTAAAACACCCTAAACCAAACATAACATAACACAACACATGTCTACTGTCCCATTCTCCTGCCTTGGCTGACTGACTGATTAATTAACTGATGACTTAACTGATCAGTTAACTTACTGATTAACTGACCGACTGGTTAATTAACTGACTGATTAATTAACTGACTGCGACTGACTGACTGACTGTGTGGCTGGTTGACTAGCTGACTGATTGCAGCCTCACTCCTAAAGAAACCACAGGGCATTGCACAGCAATTTTCAAGCAATGTCTATGGGCGAGTTGAAACCGGCGGAGCCCGTCCCTTTCTGAGAAGAAGACTGCATGCTTGGTATGTGCTCATCATCCATGCCTCCTGGCATGCTCTACAAGAGGGGGGTGTGGCTGTGTTTCTTTTCTGAGGGCACCAGATGCTGTGCTACACACAGGGCCTGTATCACTTTACAGTCTGTAACTACCAGAGGTAGGTGTGCTGTGTTATTTTCTGAGGGCACAATGCACACATGGGTCTGTATCACTTTACAGTCTGTAACTACCAGAGGTGGCTGTGTTTTCTGTGGCACAATGCACACATGACCTGTACCAGTTTACAGCCTATAACTACCAGAGGTAGGTGTGGCTGTGGTTATTTTCTGAGGGCACAAGATGCTGTGCTTGTGTTTCTTTTCTGAGGGTAAAAAATGCTGTGCTCACACACACACACAGCGGACCTGCGTCAGTTTACAGCCTCATCCAAAGGACTCGTGGGGGAATGGATGACATACACTTTGTCACCTGTCTCTAAACGCCCTGACATGTTAAACAGTCACTGTCACCTATCAACACCCTGACATGTCAAACAGTCACTGCCACCTGTCTATCAACACCCTGACATGTCAAACAGTCACTGCCACCTGTCTATCAACACCATAACATGTCAAACAGTCACTGCCACCTGTCTATCAACACCCTGACATGTCAAACAGTCACTGCCACCTGTCTATCAACACCCTGACACGTCAAACAGTCACTGCCACCTGTCTATCAACACCCTGACATGTTAAACAGTCACTGTCACCTGTCAACAATCTATCATGAACTGTACAAAACACTACAGTCACTGACTTCTGTAAACAATCTATCTATCATGAACTGTATAAAACCAACACTACAGTCACTGTCTGCTATCAACAACAACAACAACAATCTATCCATCATGAACTGTATAAAACCAACACTACAGTCACTGTCTGCTATCAACAACAACAACAACAATCTATCATGAACTGTATAAAACCAACACTACAGTCACTGTCTGCTATCAACAACAACAACAACAACAACAATCTATCATGAACTATATAAAACCAACACTACAGTCACTGTCTGCTATCAACAACAACAACAACAACAATAATCTATCATGAACTATATAAACCAACACTACAGTCACTGTCTGCTATCAACAACAACAACAACAACAACAATCTATCATGAACTATATAAAACCAACACTACAGTCACTGTCTGCTATCAACAACAACAACAACAATCTATCTATCATGAACTATATAAAACCAACACTTATCTGTCCACAGTGAACCAACGCAATGCTGTAATATCCAAAAAAGAAGACAAATAAAAAAAAATTTAAAGGGTGATAAATGCTGTAAAGAAAAAAAATAACCAAACTTCAAACCCTACAGAATATAAATACAGACTGAACATAAACAACCAAAGAAGAAGAAGATATAAAATATGCAGAATCTCTAAGCTCCATCCCCCAGAATAACGGACCCCACAGCTCCCCTCCCCCCCTCTCACCTTGGTAGCAGTGCCCCCACCAGGGAAGGCGTCTTTGAACATGTCCTCTGACGCAAAAGGGTCCGATGAAAACGCTCCTTCTGACTTGAATGGGTCACCTGACACACAACACACAATCGTTTTTTATAAGAGTAGGCCATCGTGTGCGGGTGGGAACAGATGACAAAGATTTACAAAACTGCATACACACGAGGGACTGGATGTAAAAAAGCACATGTGTGCTTATTCCATTATCCTCGATATAAAAAAAAAAAATTAATCAAATAAATAAATAAAGAATAAAATAAATCTGATGAAATCATCTGAGTGACATTCACTTCACTGGTTTAACTTATGCACATCAATTGATTGATTGATTTATTTATTGGTTAATTAACCCTCTTAGTCCCGATCCGGGATTTGCCAGGATTTACACACAGTAGCTTTCCATCACACTGTGACCATCACTAATTGCTACCACATGTCAAAGCTCTATCAGGCCAGAAGGAGAAACCCTGTAGAGTGTCTGGAAGTAATTATAGCTGCTGGTATGTATGCCTACTTAGAAGGAGGAAAAGGCCAGCCAGCATGTGTGCCTGACCTGATTTTGTGATGGAATGTGAAATCTAGGGGCAGTTTGTGTTTAGAGATACCAAATGCAAGAGGGTTAATTAATTAATTGATTAATTGATTGGGTAATTAATTAATTAATCAATGAATCAATCAATTATGGAAGTCAAACCATAAAACATGACTGAACAAGTCTGTAACAAGATTAATTTAGCAAAAACAGGAATTTCGGTTTGTTTGTTTTTTTTAAAATAGTAAATATTTCAGAAAATATGTCCACCTTTATGCTTCTGCCACCCACATCACAGCAGAAACACGACAGGGGATGAACGACAGTTTCCATGTTAACAGTTCATGACATTTAGACAACGCTTTACTTCAGCAACAGAAGTACTCAGAAACAGTTGGGAAATCATGTTATTGATGTACGTGACCTTTTCATGGATGCCTTGTAACAAAACAAGACTCTCTCTCTCTCTCTCTCTCTCTCTCTCTCTCTCTCTCTCTCTCTCTCTCTCTCTCTCAGTAACACACTCATAACCATGCACACAAACACCTTCATGCATGTTTGTACACACACACACACACACACACACACACACACATACACACACACACATACACACACACACACACACCCACCACCCCCCACCCACACCCCACCCACACACACACCACCTCACACACACACCCCCACACCCACACCACACACCCCCACCCCCCATTCCACACACCCCCACCCACACACCCCCACCCACACACAACCACCAGCACTACTGACTATCTTTGAAGGGGTCTTCACTGTTGAATGGGTCAGCAGGGACAGGGGCGGCAGAGCCAGCGAAGGGGTCGTTGTCCTTGAAGGGGTCACTGTCCTTGAACCCGTCCGCGTTGGAGCTGAGGCTGAAACTGCTGACAGTGCTGTTCTCACTGCCCACCTGCAACACACACACACACAGGGTCAGAGGTCAGGGGGCAGAGGGCAGGGGTCAGGGTCATGTCACCGTCACCCTCAGCCTAACCACACAACACACTCTGACACACACAGACACGCAGACACGCAGACACGCATACATGCATACATACATACACTTTTGTTTTTCTCTGCTGCATTTGTCAACATGCATGGCTTTTAATGCAGATTTAACTTAATTCTTTCTACTATTTGTACTTTTTGTCTATCCATGTGTCTCTCTCCATTTGATTTGCCTGTCTCTGTCTCTCTCTCCCTCTCCTATCTACTATTTGTATACCTTTTTTTTTTATCCCTGTGTCTGTCTCCATTAGCCTGTCTCTGTTTCTCTCCCCCCCCCCCCCCCCACCCCCCCCCCCTCTCCCTGACTGCAGGACAACTAACTGACTGACTCACGTGGCTTTGGAGCTGAACTGGTCGATGTCGGAAACAGGTGGAATTGCCGTTGAGCTGAGTGACGGAGAAACCTGGAGGGATCCCCCCCTGAAAGGCCTCTGTGCTGATCCTGTAGACTCTGTACCCTGGTCTGGGTCTGTTTAACAACAATGATGATAATAGATGATAATATAATGATAATAATGATAATAGATGAGCTAATAAAATGAAAAATGATGATATAATATAAAGATACCCTGACAGGCCTCTGTGCTGATCCTGTAGGCTCTGTACCCTGGTCTGGGTCTGTTATAACAACAATGATGATAATGATATGATAATAATAATGATGATAAAAATATGAAAATGATATAATAACATCCCTGACAGGCCTCTGTGCTGATCCTGTAGGACTCTGTACCCTGGTCTGGGTCTGTTATAACAACAAGGATGATAATATTATGATAATAATAATGATGATAATAACATCCCTGACAGGCCTCTGTGCTGGTCCTGTAGCTCTGTACCCTGGTCTGGGTCTGTTATAAACAACAATGATGATAATGATTATGATAATAATAATGGATGATAATAACATCCCTGACAGGCCTCTGTGCTGGTCCTGTAGGCTCTGTACCCTGGTCTGGGTCTGTTATAACAACAAGATGATAATAATATGATAATAATAATGATGAAATGAATAACATCCCTGACAGGCCTCTGTGCTGGTCCTGTAGGCTCTGTACCCTGGTCTGGGTCTGTTATAACCAATGATGATAAATGATAATTATGATGATAGTAACATCCCTGACAGGCCTCTGTGCTGGGTCCTGTAGGCTCTGTACCCTGGTCTGGGTCTGTTATAACAACATGATGATAATGATAAAATGATGATAATAACATCCCTGACAGGCCTCTGTGCTGTCCTGTAGGCTCTGTACCCTGGTCTGGGCCTGTGACAACAATGATGATAATGATGATGATGATAACAATGATGATGATAATGATAAGTGATAATGATGATAATGATAATAATTTGATAATAATACCCCCTGACAGGCCTCTGTGCTGGTCCTGTAGGCTCTGTATTCTACTCTGGGTCTGTCATAACAATAATTATCAATAATGGTAATAATGATAATAATGATGATAATGATGATAATAATGATAACCCTGTAGACTCTGTACTCTAGTCTGGGTCTGTTATAATAATACCAATACTGATGATAATGAATGATAAGAGGATAAAACCGTACAGTGGATCACATATGCATCGTCATCAAATAATAATAATAATATATAATATATAATAATAAATATGGGATTTATATAGCGTGAATCTTGTAGATACACAAATCAAAGCGCTTCCCTGTTGAGTATCTGTACACCACTCTGGGTCTGTACTAACAATTATTTTATGTCTGAAGAGAAAGATGTCAGCACAGCACAGCACAGCACACAGGCTGGAATGCACGACTCTATACAAGGTAACCCTGCAATACCTGATTCTTTTACCTTTAGTCAGCTCGGGATTTAAAAGAATTGTTGCTATTTTTTGGGGGGGTGGCCCGAGGTGCTGAAATGAGATGACCAACAGCCACAATCCCTAAATCGGAGTACCTCCGCTAGGACTTTAAAACTATCTCAACAACAACAACAACGTATATCACCTGGTTGATCTGGGAGGTGAGGTCTTTGTGCGAAGAGGTCAGCTGGGCGAGCTGTTGGCGTGAGGACTCCACCTGCTGTTCCAGGCTCTGCTCCTCCTCCCTCAGCTTCTGCAGGTCTTGCCGTAGCTGGTCCACCTCCCCCTCCTGGTTCTGAAAACCCCCATCATTGTCATTGTTATCATTGTCATCATCATCATCATCATCATCACCGTCATCATCATCATTGTCGTCGTCATCATCACCATCACATCATTGTCATTGTTATCATCATCAATGTCATCATCATCATCTTTCTTTGTAGCACTGTTGTTGTTGTTAATTATTATTACTATTATTATCTTTATTATCTTTCTGATCATCATCATCTTATTTTATTATCATCATTACCATTACCATTATCATCATTATCATTATTGTCATCGTTGTAATTATTATTATTATTATTATTATTATTATAAATCATCTAACCCTGTCTGGGTTTTTTCCACTTATGGGTAATGTATATCAGGGAAAAGAAAATGGGGCCTAGAGAAAAAGATTTTGTGTTTATTGATTTTAAGTCAATAAAACATCTATGTTATTAAAAAATAAAATTATCATTATTGTCATAATCATTATTTTCTGTTGAGGTAGGGGTAGTAGTGGTGGTGGTGATTATTAGAACTCTCATCATCATTATGGTGATGGTTATCATCATTGTTATGGTGATAATGATTATCATCCGTTATCATCATGACTGCCTGAAATGTTAACTCTAGGGTGAAGCAGCCTATAATATAAATCAAGAATCCTAGATATGCCTGCCTGCTGGAATAAGGCATTACCATGTTGTTTATATGACTTCCAGCAGTCATCAAAATACAACCGCTTCCTTCACTTTAAAGTCTTTTCTCATTTCCATGTTTTTCTCTTTATTTCTTCTTCTTTTTTTTTAGGTGTATACAGAGGGGATTTTAACACTAACTTAGTAAATACACCCTAAGGTCAAGCCCCCTTTTTCAGCTTTCCCTAAATCCCCAAAGAATAAACAAATCTCTGTAAATAATACATTCCACATAGTTCTACTACCAAACTGAATGTCAACCAAACCATAAAAAAAACAACTAAAATAGCAGAATAATAAAGAATATACTGAAAACTGACCCCCCCAAAATTCAGAAAACTTATCCAGTTTAATGTGGTATATATTATCTTTTTTATTTTAAAGTAAATAAAGAATGCAGACCCCATTGATAAAGCAGCATGCACATTCCAGCTGACCCCTGCATGCCCCCCCCCCCCCCCCCACCCCCGACCCCCCCTCAGCCAAATGAGAAGTGCAGACCAGCTCAGATTGAACAGAAGAAATCCAAGACAAAGCCTCTGAATACACCGCACAAACACATGCATCCTCCTCCTCCTCCTTCTCTCTACTTCCAAATCAACACTCAACAAAAAGGAATGCCAGTACAACTGTTAGTCAAAGGAGAAAGAAATAAAACCCAAGGAAACCCCACATACACGTGATATTTTTTTTTTAAATAATGATACACAGCAAACAAGTACAAAAAAAAGAAATTTAGAATAAAAGAAAAGTTAAATTTGGATCAATACAAAACAAAATGTTATCAATCAAAACAAGGTAGAAAGCAAAACAAACACTGTTACAATAAAGTCTGAGGTGGTGATCAATTTCAAATAATCAGAGGCTGAAACCATTTAAAAATTAATGAGTAGTGACGGGAGGTTAATTTACATGCTTTTTGTTGTCAGTTCGGGAGGGGTATAATACATTACGATCAATACTCTTTTTTTTTTTTTAATCACAGTGGAAATCTATACTTAACTTGCAGTCCCTGAAAACAGGGCAGTGTGCCAACACAGGAACAAGCCACAGTCAATGTTGCAGATAACAGAAAATCATTCAGGCCAGCTAATCCAAGGAAAACAACTATGGTCCATCTCCATGAAGTTGTCTCCCATGGACCATACACTTTGTGGACTGCCCTATGTCAGTGCTCAGTGTTTTGTGGTAGATCAACAATCTCTTTTAGGCAGAAGAACAGATGTTGGTCATAAAATTATCATTAGTTATATGATTAGCATAGTGTAACATGAGTCCTTACATGATTCATGAACACAAAACCGTACTGACCAGTGGTTGTTTAGCTGAGGGTATACTACATCTCAAAATCAAAAGGACTTGCAAAAACAATACTAGCAAGGCACTGTCCAAGGAGGAATAAAAACAGGCAGTCAAGGAAAGATGGGAGGACAACATCAGCGAATGGACAGGCCTAGAACTCAACAAAACCCTGAGAAAGGCAGAACAGAGAGAGGAATGGAGGGAACTGGTTGTCAAGTCTTCATGGGTGCCTCCACGGTTAGCAATACTAAGGGTAGATAGATAATAGATACTGCATTGTGTTCAATATTTGGTAACTGTTGTTTTTCACAAATATAAGAGAGGCATCAGTGAAAAGCTGGCTTTCACATAATAAATGGCGGCTTACTACACTTGTGATCTATTTTACTTTAATACTTCTGATCTTTTTTACTTTAATACTTCTGTGCCACTATACAAGTCCCCCTTTTGAAATTTTCCAATGAAACAAAAAGCTTCTCTAAGACCTCACCAAGCATAACTTCAGCCATGCGCCACCCACACCCCTCCACTCTTTTTTTTTAAAAGCAAAACAATGTAAAATCTTACAGCCAATCATTAAAAAAAAAAAAAAAAAGCACATGAATTGCTGTGACATAAAGCCAGTTAACACACTGAGTACAGAACATTCATTCCACTGACACACGCACTTCCAGAACAGTTCCCAGCCTGGGGCTCTGCATGACCTGACTGATCTAAACAGTCACTTAGTCTGAATATGAAAAAAAAAAATCTCTTCACTAAGGTCAACTGGCTTATGCTGTACGATCTTTTTCATCAAAAGTGATGTCCGATGAGTAATCATGGGTTTTGGAACTGCATTTCAAAATCAGTATTTTTATTAGCATTACTATTGTTGTCGACTAAATTCATGATCAGTCAAAACCAACCAACAGGAAAAAAAAAAAAGTAGGCAAGCCCACCACCCAGCGAGACCAGCCAATGCATGCAGCAGCACGCAGCAGAGGACCATGATTCCTCCAGCATCCATCAGACACACCACAGCCTCCCAGCCACAGCAGAAATACCAGCACACAGAACACAGAAATACACAGCACACAGACACAGAAATACACAGCACAAAAACACAGAAATACACAGCAACAACAAGAAATACACAGCACAAAGAACACAGAAATACACAGCACACAGAAATACACAGCACAAAGAACACAGAAATACACAGCACAAACAACACAGAAATACACAGCACAAACAACACAGAAATACACAGCACACAGAACACAGAAATACACAGCACACAGAAAACACAGAAATACACAGCACACAGAAATACACAGCACAAAAACACAGAAATACACAGCACAAAAACAACACAGAAATACACAGCACAAAGAACACAGAAATACACAGCACACAGAAAACAGACAACACAGAAATACACAGCACAAAGAACACAGAAATACACAGCACACAAACAAGAAATACACAGCACACAAACACAGAAATACACAGCACAAAACACAGAAATACACAGCACAAACAACACAAACACACACACACAAAAACAACACACACACACACACACACACACACACACACACACACACACACACACACACACACACACACACACAAACACACACACACATCAACACACACAGAACATGCAAGCATGCATGACTCAGCAACTTAATAACGCCGTTCCGTTTTGCTTGTCTTTTGGAATTGTTCACTGTTTACTCTGTTCATGTCAGTTTTCTTTGTTCCTTTGTCTGATTTGTTCTGTTCCCCCTGCCTGAACTTTTTTTAAAGCACTATGCCTTTCTTGCGGTTTGCAATGTACTAGTTAAGTGCTTAAAGATCGATGATTGCTCATCCACAAAGAGCAGAAAATTATGCACAGTAAAACATATTATGCTGATTAGAGAAAGACCAACACATTATTCATTTATTTACTGCACATTCTGCTTACAAATATAAAAAAACCATTTAACTAGACTGGGATCTTATTCACGAATCAAACACACAAAGCTCATGAGCATTATCATACTCTACATGTTTTATGACAAAAAGTTATGTCACTGAAAATCTCTTTTTTTAATTATCACTATGATAGTCTTGCTGTCTATGTGCATTATGTTGTATGTATGTATGTAGTATGTATGTATGTATGTATGATGTATATATGTATGTATGTATGTATGTATGTATGTATGTATGTACTCAGACTCCTGGCATGTATAGACATTTACAGAACTAACCTACAGGCCCCTGTGTGTGTGTGTTGTGTTGTGTGTGTGTGTGTGTGTGTGTGTGTGTGTGTGTGTGTGTGTGTGTGTGTGTGTGTGTGTGTGTGTCTTGTCTCTGTGTGTGTATGTGCGTGCATGTGTGTATGTGTGTGTCTAAGCCACCACACAAAGTTTCTACAGGTGCAAACAAGCCACAGGCATGCACCTCCACCTGTCTCCCCTGCTATACTACCTGTCCTCACCTAGTGGCTCACATCTGCTCTACCCAGCACAGCTCACAGAGTTAAAGTTAGCAAGACAGACAGACAGACAAGCGACACCCAGTTAGTAGAAATAAGCGTTAGCACAGCATTCACTCCTGAATTAATTACTCAGCGCATTAATGAATTAAGAGCAAGGCGCTACAGCAAGCATGGTACTGCCCAGCCAACAAGGAAAGCAGGAGGGGGGGGGGGGGGGAGGGTAGGGGGGATAGGGGGGAGGGGGCAGAGCCCTGTCCATTGTCCATACCTTGACCAGCCTGTCCTGATTACTGATCTGTGATTTCAGTTTGTTCACCTGGAAACGCATAGCACACACTGGGTTGGGTTCACAGGTAACACACAATGGGTTCGCAGGTAACACACAACACACAGTACACATTAGGTTCACAGGTAACATACAACACAATACACAATGGGTTCACAGGTAACACACACACAATGTTCACAAGTAACACACAACAAGGGTTCACAGGTAACACACACAACACAACACACAATGGGTTCACAGGTAACACACAACACAATACACATTGGGCTCATAGGTACTACAACACAATAAAACAGAGTACACATGTAACACACCATAACAAAACACACTGGCTACTACACAGGTGACACAACACACCTCAGAACAGCCAAGAACACACTGGGTGTGCAGGAACTCATTTTCACACATCACACCATAAGTACGCTCGGTAATATGGAAACACTTTCTCCTAAAAAAAAAATTTTTTAATAATTAAAAAATGAAGCTTTCTTACACAGAGCGAACCTCAACATGAGCCTTACTTCAACGCTGCTTTTTTACCCCATTCCTTTTCAACAGTCGATAGTGTTTCATCACCCACTTTGATCTAAACACGATAACTGGTCATCTATCACACATTATATTGCTGTTTTGATTGACTGACTGATTCTCCATGCTGATCGATCAGAAGGGGGGGGGCGACGGTAACGCTGGGTCAGGGAAGAAAAATACAGAAAATTTCAAGTCTGTTAATCTTATTTGTGAACAGTCGCATGCGAGTAATAAGATCCAAATGCAAGCGCTTTGATTTGTTTGCTTTACAAGATTCAGCGCTATAAAAAAAAAAAAAATCCATTTATCATTATTATCATTACCAAAACCACTGCCATCTTTGCAGCTTTCTAAAACTTTCTATGCAATACAGTCTAGTAAACAGCCTTTACTTTTCTTTTTTTTAGGTACAGCCTAGGACAGCCATTTGCTTGAGGTACAATACAGAGCCTTTTATTATACTGAGAATGAACTTCTTCTCTTCGGTTTGACAATCCACGGATTTCAATTGATTCAACATTCAGCAGATTTTTTTGCGCTCATCAAAATACTGAAACAATTGCATACACATGTTTCCAAAGAGTAGCATTCTTCTCACTATAAGTAAAAACATTTTGCCTTGATGCAAGCAACATGGTGAGGTTCTCTGAATAAACACTCGCTATATAAACTCAGAATGAACTCAACAAAACTACCCACTGAGTGGGACTTCAAACATGAAACAAAATTCTCTCAACACACAAATCTTTCGCCACAGTCTACGCTTTCTTTCACACACAAAGGTACCAACACACAGATGGAAAGTTCCAGAACATTCCTAACACCAACACAAAAGTGCAAGGAGGTGTGGGGAGGAGGGGGAAAGGGAAAGAAAAGGTGTGAAAGGAGGGGGGGGGGGGGGAAATGACAATGACAGGACAACACAAGCAGATATGGCACAAACACACACCACACACACTCACACAACACTCACAACAAACCACACACACACACACAAACACACACACATACACACACCCCAACACAACACACACAAAACCCCATCTTCCCTCATCCTAAAAACCACAATTTTCAAAGATAGCTAGGTCAGTTTATAGCGGTAGTCACAATTTTTTTTCCCCTGTACCTCAGCTGAGTATCGAAACTTTGCATACCCCACTGTTTTTGCCCAAAATTAAGAAACATTCCAACTTCAGGGATGAGGGATGCAAGAACATACCAGGCAGCACCCCGGGACAGAGCCCAGCTCTCCAATTCCACTTTCTAGACAAAACGCCTACAGATTCCCTGCGTGCTCACAGCACCCCCCCTCACAGGAAGGGGAGACACATGAACCCACAAACCTTAACATCTTGTTCCCCGCTTCACTTCACCTGCCTGTCTCTGTGGGACCTTGCAAAACATCAACAACCGTCGTTACAACGACAGCTGAACAAAGTCGAGACAACGGGAAGACACCCAAACAAGGAGCAAACATCACACACACACACACACCGGGTGTGCTGGAAACACACAGCAGTAAACAACGCGGGTGAAATGATCACACAGCCATGGGTCGCATTTCAATTTCTTCCCCAATTCTTATCAAACCCAAAGGACCACCCACAGGACAGGAGGACGGCACACAGCAGACAGACAGGACGGGCAAAAACAGACAGACAGACAGACGACAGACAGACAGACAGACAAGAACAGGGCTGTTCTGACAGTGAGTCAGGGAGTGAGACCTCTAACAGTCACACAGGCATACCTCCATCTGTTTCCTTCGATGTCTTGATTCATTTCTTTTAGGTTCCTTCCAGGTTGGATTTCTGCAAACAATGAAATCTTTCCATAGAGATTGCACCCCTTTGGCTTCAACACAATAACTAATATCCTGTTAATAGTAGAGGCTTCTGCATTCATTGAAACCTTCCAAAAGATATGCACCCAAAAGCTTTCAAATATGCAATAACACCTTTTTAACACAATCAGATCTTTTCAAAAGAGATTTCACCAAGAGGGTTTCAACACAATCACTAAGCAGTCTCTATATGCAGTTATTTTCGCATTCAATGAAACCTTTCCAATAGAGATTGCACCAAGGGCTTTCAACACAATCATAGTCTCTAAATGTGCGGGAGCGATTTTAGAAAAAATTCATGTGCACATGCGCATGTTCACCCCAACACACACCAAAACACAGTATGCAATTTGAAAAAACATACAAGTCCTTTGGATGAGACTATACACCAAGGTGCTGTGTGCTAACACACACAGAGCATCTTGCCCACATTTAAACCGCTCCAGAAAGTATGCCACGGGATCGGGAGGGAAAACAATGACAAATTTTTTTAAAACATACGCATAATGGCTTGTGTAAGATATAAACCCCAAACTAAAAACAAAAAAAATCCCATGTAATAGATATACCCAATCAATGAACCAGATGCATAAAAAGTCCTTGTTTCTAAAGAAAACATAAGCATTCATTTCACCAACACAACAGCCCCTCAACTTCGTCAAACAGAACACTGTAAAACACAGGGAAGAATTCTGGATACTTCAAAATGTTTACATAAAACGGCGATGACAATCATTTCCCGTAACACTAACAGGTCATCTACCTAGAAACAGGGCCCGAGCTTGTCATCTAACATGTCATTTACCTCACCAAGAAAAAGAGGACCCGACCTTGTCATCTATCTCATCATTACCTTTACCCAAGGGAACAAGAAAGACAGAAAAAACAAAGAGGCCCCGACCTTATCATCACCTCACCCAGAGGAGAAAAAACAGAGAGAACTCTACCTTGTCATCCCAAAAGTCATCTAGAGGAAAAGAAAGAGAGAGAACTTTTACCTGTCATCAACTCGCATTAAGGTAAAAAGAACTCTACCTTGTCCTTAACCCCAAAATTTTTAAAAAAGTTTTTTGGACAAAAAAAGGGTTTTTTGGTTTTTCCCAAAAACTTTTTTTTGGGAAAACGGGAAAAAAAAAAAAGAAACTGTTAAACTTCTCCGGGGGAATAACCTGGGTTTCTCACCATCTCTAAAACTGTAACCCAGGTCCTGTGGCCAACGCATTTAAGAACATTGCCAAATTTTTAAAACCCGTTCCGCTTTTAGGGAAAAGTACGTTTGCACTGATGGGGGAATGCAACATTTACAAAAGTGCATGCATCAGGGGTGGGTGTAAAAAAAAAAAAAATTTTTTCCTTTTTAAAAAGAAACGAAGGGAAAAAAAAGGGAAAAAAAAGAAAAGAAAAAAAAAAAAGAAAAAAAAAAAAAGGGGGGAAAATTTTAAAATACCATACAAAATGCAAATCCCCCCCCCCCCCCCCCCCCCCAAAAAAAAAAAAAGGGCCGGGCCTCGGGGCCCGTGTTCGGAGGGGGGGGGGCCCCTCATTTCTGGGGGGAGCGGGCGGGTGGATCCACCCCCCCCTCTTTTGCTGGATAGGTGCTGGCCACGCAAACTGCTCCCTGTTCAGCTTTTCCCGACCCCGACCATCGCACAGCGTCCTGAGAAACAGACATCACATGTTTAACCCCCTTGCATTCGGGTTCTCTGAACACAAACTGCCCCCAATTTTGCATTCCATCACGAAATCAGGTCAGGACACATGCCGCTGGCCTTTTCCTCCTTCTTATACATACCACAGCTTAATTATTCCAACCTCACGGGGTTTTTATTCTAGCCGATAGGGGTTTGACATTGGGAGCAATTAGTGATGGTACAGCGTGATCAAATTCTGTGTGTAAAACCCGGAAATTCTGGTTCAGGATTCAAGGGGGGCAATTATTCAATCCCGGCAATCCCGTAGAGACTAAGAGGGCAAAACACGCACCTGAGAACATCCACCCACATGTACTAAAACAAACCCACCAGGGAAATTCCACTTTATTCTATTTAAAAACCCCATCCCCCCCAAAAACCAAAAAGGTTTTTTTCCTTTTTTTTTTTTTAAAAAGGGGAAAAAAGAAGAAGGGGGAAAGGAAAAAAAAAAAAAAGAAAAAAAAAAAAAAAAAAAAAAAAAAAAAAAAAAAAAAAAAAAAAAAAAAAAAAAAAAAAAAAAAAAAAAAAAAAAAAAAAAAAAAAAAAAAAAAAAAAAAAAAAAAAAAAAAAAAAAAAAAAAAAAAAAAAAAAAAAAAAAAAAAAAAAAAAAAAAAAAAAAAAAAAAAAAAAAAAAAAAAAAAAAAAAAAAAAAAAAAAAAAAAAAAAAAAAAAAAAAAAAAAAAAAAAAAAAAAAAAAAAAAAAAAAAAAAAAAAAAAAAAAAAAAAAAAAAAAAAAAAAAAAAAAAAAAAAAAAAAAAAAAAAAAAAAAAAAAAAAAAAAAAAAAAAAAAAAAAAAAAAAAACCCCCCCCCCCCCCCCCCCCCCCCCCCCCCCCCCCCCCCCCCCCCCCCCCCCCCCCCCCCCCCCCCCCCCCCCCCCCCCCCCCCCCCCCCCCCCCCCCCCCCCCCCCCCCCCCCCCCCCCCCCCCCCCCCCCCCCCCCCCCCCCCCCCCCCCCCCCCCCCCCCCCCCCCCCCCCCCCCCCCCCCCCCCCCCCCCCCCCCCCCCCCCCCCCCCCCCCCCCCCCCCCCCCCCCCCCCCCCCCCCCCCCCCCCCCCCCCCCCCCCCCCCCCCCCCCCCCCCCCCCCCCCCCCCCCCCCCCCCCCCCCCCCACACGCATGCACGTCGCACACCAAACACACAAACACACACACACACACACACACACAACACACACACACACAACCACACACAACACAAAGACGCAGGGGTTTTTCCCCTGGAGTTAACATAAGTGCTGACTCCACTCTCCCCTAAAGTTTTTCGGATGAACTAAAACCGAGGCCCCGTAGCAACACACGCAGAATATCTTGCGCATGCGTTAAATCCTGTTCTGCTTTTTGTAAAGTAGGACATTGTGTGCCGGTGGGAACAATGACAAGATTTACAAAAGTGCATGCCCGCGGGGAAATGGGTGTAAAAAAGCACATGAGTGCTTATTCCATTATCCTCGATATAAAAGAAATAAATAAAATAAAACACACACACACACACACACACACAGTGCAATGGCTTAATTCAACAACAAAAAGTATTTAATTCTTTATTCAAGCAATATGGAATAAGCACTCATGTGCTTTTTTTACACCCATTCCGGTGTTATGCAGTTTTGTAAATTTTGTCACTGTTCCCACCTGCACACAATGCCTACCTTCCGAAAAGCGGAATGGTTTGAATGTTTGCGAAAAATGTTCTACATCATTCGCACACGGGACTCAGTTTATAAATCTCATCTGAAGGGCTTTTTTTGGGGGATGGAGTCGGCACTGATGTTAACTCCTAAGGAAAAAATCCTCTTGAATAGATTTGAAAGGCACAATCACAATTTTTTCACGACCCTCCCATGCACACCTTTTTTTTTAAACGAACTCTGGAAACACTACTTGTCATTCGAAACATTTGCCATTTTCCACTACAAAAGAACGAGGCATTCTGACAACTCAGATTGAAATCACAGAAAGGGGATTACTCCCTTCCTTCACATCCCTGTCATCTACCCGTTTTTTTAAATATTAGCCTAACTGTTTGGGGACGAGATGAAAATAAATAAATAAATAAAAAAATAAAAAAATAAATAAAATAATATATATATTTTAAAATAATAATTTTAAAACATACAGAGGGTAAAATCGCAATAAACACCCCCTGAGGAAGCTACAGCCAAAAAATTGGGAACCATATATTTGCTGGTTTTTTTCTTTTGCTTGGGTTTTTTTTTTTTTTTTTAATATATATATATATATAAACTATGTACCAAACACTTTAAAAAGAAGCTTATGTTCCCGTCATGAACTTGAAAAAAAAAAAAACAAACAAAAAAAAAACAAACTTTTACCCTTTCAATGATACATTTAGCATAGCAAACAATTTTAACAAACCTGGAAATGTTACTCTGTTCACTCAGCGGGGTTTTAAAAAAAATCAACCAATTCAACTCATTTTCCATCACAACATCAAGATTTCACTGGAACTTACACTATGCTCAAGAAATGAAAAAACAATGATTTAAAAAAAGAATCATCAAAAAAAAATTAATTAAATAAAGCAAAACAAAACAAAAAAAATTTACAGAGAACAAAATGAAAAATACATAGAAAAATAATTTCTTAACTTATTGACATTTCTCTTTCTAAAAAACACAATATCAAAAAAAGTTTTTGCTATCACACATCACAGGTTTTTCACACAAGAAAAACCCATCCCATGGGGACGGTCGGCTGGGCCCCCCCCTGGGCCTACAGTGGGGGCAGGGGTAAGAGGGCAGAAACCCGGCACTGCTCCCACCAATGCGGGCCCCGCTTTTTCCGTTTGGAGGGGGGCAAAAGAGGGGGGGGGCAGGGCCCCTGGGGGTCTGGTCCCCCTCCCTGGCTCGGGTACACCAGATGCTCGCCTCACACAGGGGGGGGGGGGGAGTTTAGCCAAGTCATCGAGGACAAAGGAATAAGCAATCATATGCTTTTTACATCCAATCCCAGTGTGTATGCAGTTTTGTAAATGTCATCTGTCATCTGTCAGCAAGCCAAGTCAAGTCCAGTCAAGTCAAAACCACTTTAACCCTCTTTCATTCAGATTCTCTGAACACAAATTGCACCTAGATTTTGCATTCCATCACGAAATCAGGTCAGGCACACAGCTGCTCGCTGGCCTTTTCCTCCTCCTAAGCACATACCAGCAGCTATAATTACTTCCAGAGTCTCAGCAGGCCTCTTGTACCTCTAGCCTGATAGAGCTTTGACATATGGTAGCATTAGATATAATAATGGGTAGGCGCTGCACTTGTGGTGAAGTGCTCTCCCCGGGGAGAGTAGCCCGAATTTCACGCAGAGACATCTGCTGTGACATAAAGTGGTATAAAATAAAATAAAAAATAAAATAAATAGTGATGGTCACTGTGTGATGGAAATCTACTGCGTGTAAATCCCTGCAAATCCTGGTTTGGGATTCAGGGGGGGGGGGGGTAATTATTCAATCCTGGAAAATCCTGGTTCAGGACTAAGAGGGTTTTAATCATCACCTGAAGGGCAATTACAATACAATACTGGCATATTGATACAAATCTTAATCAATTTAAGTCTTGAATGACTGTGTGCTTTCCGCTTTTTGTCACCCTCAGACAGACAGACAACACGTGACAACAGTGACAGCACAGACAGAGACAGGGGAGTCAGTGAGGAAGAAGCATGATAGGAAATTAACCACAGCAACACACACACACACACACACACACACACACACACACACACACACACACACACACACACACCACACACACACACCCAAACACACACACACACACACACACAAACACACACGCCAAACACACACAACACCACACACACACACAACACACACACACACACACGCCAAACACACACACACACACACACACACACACACCACACACACACACACACACACACAGAGTTATGTGATGAAAAATGACACCTAAAAGAATATCACAGTAAGAGTACATACAGATAAAGACAGACAAAAAACAAAAAAAATTCACACACAGCCAATACAAACATTGATAGAGAGGAGAGAAGAATAACAGAAAAGCAGCAGGACACAGCCAGCCAGCCATTAGCCAATAGCCAGCCAATAGCCAGCAGGCAGAGAGAAAGGTCAGTGAGGGAGAAGAAGGACAGAAGAGTGACAGACAGACAGACTGACCACAGCAAACTACAGAAAGGTCAGTGAGGGAGAGGGGGGAGGACAGAAGATGACTGACCACAGCAAACTACAGAACGGTCAGGGAGGGAGAGGGGGGAGGACAGAAGATGACTGACCACAGCAAACTACAGAAAGGTCAGGGAGGGAGAGGGGGGAGGACAGAAGATGACTGACCACAGCAAACTACAGAACGGTCAGTGAGGGAGAGGGGGGAGGACAGAAGATGACTGACCACAGCAAACTACAGAACGGTCAGTGAGGGAGAGGGGGGAGGACAGAAGACTGACTGACCACAGCAAACTACAGAACGGTCAGGGAGGGAGAGGGGGGAGGACAGAAGACTGACTGACCACAGCAAACTACAGAACGGTCAGTGAGGGAGAGGGGGGAGGACAGAAGATGACTGACCACAGCAAACTACAGAACGGTCAGTGAGGGAGAGGGGGGAGGACAGAAGATGACTGACCACAGCAAACTACAGAACGGTCAGTGAGGGAGAGGGGGGAGGACAGAAGATGACTGACCACAGCAAACTACAGAACGGTCAGTGAGGGAGAGGGGGAGGACAGAAGATGACTGACCACAGCAAACTACAGAACGGTCAGTGAGGGAGAGGGGGGAGGACAGAAGATGACTGACCACAGCAAACTACAGAACGGTCAGTGAGGGAGAGGGGGGAGGACAGAAGATGACTGACCACAGCAAACTACAGAACGGTCAGTGAGGGAGAGGGGGGAGGACAGAAGATGACTGACCACAGCAAACTACAGAAAGGTCAGGGAGGGAGAGGGGGGAGGACAGAAGATGACTGACCACAGCAAACTCCTCCCTGTCCAGGAAGCCATCTTTGTCCACATCACTCAGGTCCCAGATCCTGCCCAGCACCTCCATGGGCAGCTTGGAGTTGAGCAACACCTGCACAGGTACACACCAACACCGCCATCACTCCATCCATCTCTCCATGCCCATGCCAAAACCTACGTCCGTTACTGATGTATGTATGATGCAGAGTGCCAAGGCCTGCATTAAACTGTTGTTGTACTGTGACATGTTATGGTTAGATTGTCTTCATCAAAAAGAAAAAAAAGAAAAAATTCATTAATTAAAAAATAAAGTTTTAGAAAAAGGTCGTCTTCATGACCAGCTCTGAATTCTGTGATCATGTTTCTGGGTGTGGGGGTTTTTTCTGCTCTTTATAAAATCATCGATCAATTCCAAACAGACAGCCTGTGCTATCCATTAAAGGAGAAAAAAATCCTCTGAAGTCAAGCATGGCAGCTTGAATGATGAGGTAAAGGAAAACAGTCGTACACACAATCTTCTTTGTTGTGGCAATGACACACACAAACAGACACAGCATTGTATTCCAGTAAGGCCAAGAGACACAGACACAGTGACAACAACAGACAGACAGACAGACAGACAGACACACCAGTGCCCCGAACACTCACCGGTTTGACCTTGTCTCCAGCCAGCATGTCATTCACTGGGCCCAGACTGTTGAACACCTGATCGTACTTGGACTTCTCTGATGGCTGCACACACACACACACACACACACACACACACACACACACACACACACACACACACACACACACACACACACACACACACACGGCACAACGGCGTTAACTTGGGGACTACTACATCTGTTTTGCCCACACACTTACATCACAAACATACCAGCCAGACCCCATCATCAGATAAAGAGTACAGGAAAGGGTGTCCCATGCCCTGAGCAGTCACCTGGACGAACATGATGAGGGTGGTGCCCATCCATTATCCTCGATATAAAAGAATAAAATAAAATAATAAAATAAAGTAAATCTCCTCTCCCTCACTGCCTTCTTCCCCCTGTTCTACAGAGAGCAGGAACTACAGACAGCTAAGAGGACTGGGCCACTGAACTAAAGCCAAGGCCACAGTCACAATGTACAAGGCAACCAACACCCTGTGCTTACACACAGCGTTCACCTTCACTGTTCTATCACAAAGTTAATTTACAAAAAAAAAAAGAGACACATAAACAAAACAACAACAAACAAAAAAACGGTGAACACACATCCCATTTACTTTAAAATAACGCTCCTGGTTCCCACAGGCAGGGAAAACAGAGGCAGAACAGACAAATGTTGACACTGACCATGAAACAACTGCCAGTTGACTACAGCACTACAGCAAGACATTGTGTGACAATGAATGAATGATTTTGAGCACACACGACAGAAGTCAGTATTCCAGCATGGGTGATGCTGACTTTGGCTGTGGCAGGAAAACACTGACGTGAAAACTGTCCGTTTTATTGGGCCGACACAGGCCAACACAGGCCGACACAGGCTGACACAGGCCATGATTGCAGCAGTGGTGTGGTGACAGCAGTCAGTCTTTCACTGTCCAGTCAGTCAGTCAGTCAGTCAGTCAGTCAGTCAGGCACGCACACACACAGGCAGGCAGGCAGTCAATCAGTCAGTCAGTCAATCAGTCAGTCAGTCAATCAGTCAGTCAGTCAGGCCAATAAACACTGGTGGATGAACACAGCAGGCACAGACTGAGCCATCCTACAGCAGGCAGAATGAAGGCATTGGCAAAGTAGTCTACATGTATACATAGGTAAAGCTAAAGGTGTCCCATAACCTGTGTGGTCGTAGGGGAGCAAGGCATCAGAGACCTCAGCTTCTCCCGGGGCCAGCATGTTGAGGGCGGTGCCCATCTCCTCTCCCTCACTGCTTTACCTTCCCTGACCCTACAGAGGGCAGGTACCCATTTACAACTGGGTGAACTGGGAGAACTGTACTGAAGCCAAACAGTCACCCATCCAATTGGCAACCACGCTGAACGCTGCTTAGCCTTGACTAGGGGAAAGCGAGCGCTCTGACCACTGAGCTATCCCGTCCCCTTACATGTATACCTGCATAAATACATATATCTATATATCCACGGCCAACCCACCACTCACCTTTATATCCCAGGCCCCTGCTGCTCCTGCTGCACCTGGGGGAGGCTCTTCCACTATTTCGTACGGCCCCTGCAATACACAGTGTCAATATATATATCATTCATACTGTAATGACAGCAATAATGATTCGTACTGCCCTTGTAATGACAGCAATAATGATTCGTACTGCCCTTGTAATGACAGCAATAATGATTCGTACTGCCCTTGTAATGACAGCAATAATGATTCGTACTGCCCTTGTAATGACAGCAATAATGATTCATACTGCCCTTGTAATGACACTAATAATAATAATAATAACAATACTACTACTACTACTACTACTACTACTACTACTACTACTAATAATAATAATAATAATAATACATGGAATTTATATAGCGCTACATCTTGCAAAAACAAATCAAAGCACTTGCATTTGACCTATACAACACACAAGCAATCAAAGACAATAATTCTAGCAAATTTGAATATACATACGCACGCACACGCGCGCATACACACACACACAAAAAAAACACACAACACACACACACGCATTAATTAATCAATAATTATTCACCCTTTACAGCGTGCCTTCTCTATGAATCAAATCAAAGTGCATGATACAATATTCAAAACAGACATCCATATATATATATATATATATATATATATATATATATATATATATATATATATATACTATAAGAGACAGAGACAACAAGAAACAGACATGGACACAGAGAGACAGAGACAGCGAGAGAGAGACAACATGAAACAGACATGGACACAGAGAGACAGAGACAGCGAGAGTGAGACAACAAGAAACAGACATGGACACAAAGAGACAGCGACAGAAAAAAAAAACAGACATGGACACATGGAGACAGAGAGACAAAGAGACAACAAAAAACAGACATGGACACAGAGAGACAACAAGAAACAGACATGGACACAGACACAGAGAGAGAAACAGAGACAACAAAAAAACCAGACAAGGACACAGAGAGACAGAGACAGAGACAGAGAGCTAGTGACATACCACAGTGGGCTGAGGGGTCTCTGTGGTGAAACAGACATGGACACAGACACAGACAGAGAAACAGAGACAACAAAAAAACAGACACAGAGTGGACAGAGACAGAGCCAGAGACAGAGAGCTAGTGACAGACATACCACATTGGGCTGAGGGGTCTCTGTGGTCAGCTTGGCCACATTGAGGTCCTGGCCACACTGCACCAAGGCGATCAGCTTCAGGGCCACATAGAAGCCAGGCTTCTCCAGGTAACCCCGCCCTGTGGGGTCCGACAGCTCCCAGATCTGAAAACACACCATCACACAGGCTTCAGGGCACAGAAACTCAGGCTTCAGGGCACAGAAACTCAGGCTTCAGGGCACAGAAACTCAGGCTTCAGGGCACACAAACACAGGCTTCAGGGCACTGAAACACTGGCTTCAGGGCACTGAAACACTGGCTTCAGGGCACAGAAACACAGGCTTCAGGGCACAGAAACACAGGCTTCGTTCAGGGCACAGAAACACAGGCTTCAGGGCACAGAAACACAGGCTTTGTTCAGGGCACAGAAACACAGGCTTCAGGGCACAGAAACACAGGCTTCGTTCAGGGCACAGAAACACAGGCTTCAGGGCACAGAAACACAGGCTTCGCTCAGGGCACAGAAACAGGCTTCAGGGCACAGAAACACAGGCTTCGTTCAGGGCACAGAAACACAGGCTTCAGGGCACACAAACCCAGGCTTCAGGGCACAGAAACACAGGCTTCACACACCAACTCCTTCTAACACTTTTAGTTCGGCAGTGGGAGAGAAAAGAAGGCAGAGGCCGAAAAACTTAACAAACCAGCATCACTTCTCACCTCCTCTCATCCCCCAATGCCAGAGTCAAAATCGACGTTGCAAATTTGCAACGCGAGAATAGCTAAAAGTCTCTCTTAGTCCCAGTCAAACAGCGCTATTTTTGCACCGAGGTTAAGTAGCTCCTTACACAGTAGCCTACCAGACTAACACCCCTAAAAGCACGTAGCCCGCCCCCCCCCCCCCCCCCCCCCCCCCCCCCCCCCCCCCCCCCCCCCCCCCTCCCTGTGGAACGGCCAGATTTCCGGAGATGTGATATAACACAGATGTCTACCATATGTGGCGGTCCACAAAATAGCCTATCTGTAGGTCTTAAGGTCTATGCGTTCTAATTATTTTGTTGCTGTTATGATACTGATGGTCAGTGCACAAAGTACAAATCTCTTTATGTACTTCCCTTTTAAAGATATAACTAACATTACTTTTCAACGCAAAGATTTAAGGCAGTAATTATTCCATAAAACCAAAAAGCACGCCCGACATTTTACTTTAAGGTAGGTGTGTGCGCGCGCGAGCGCACACACACATACACACACACACGCACGCACGTGCGCGTGCGCACACACACACACACATGCCCTAGTGCTGTTTTTCTGGGTTTTTTTATTATTGCTATATTTGCATATATTTCCTATCTTTGATTCTCTTCATTCATCCATTTATTTTTTATTATTATTTTTATTTTTTTTATTTTATTCATTTATTTTTTATTTATTTATTTATTTATTTATTTTTATTATTTTTTTTTTATTATTATTTTTTTTTAATGCTCCCCCCCACCCCCTGTCCGGTATCACTTTATGTGGAAGGACGTAAAATTGAAGACTACTACACACACACACCAGAGAGAGAGAGAGAGAGAGAGAGAGAGAGAGAGAGAGAGAGAGAGAGAGAGAGAGAGAGAGAGAGAGAGAGAGAGAGAGAGAGAGAGAGAGAATGCTGTCATTGAAATTTAATTTTAGACACAATGTGCTTTTCCTAAGCTTTTTTTTCTTTCTTTTCTTTCTTTCGTTTTGTTTGTTTGTTAATTTGTTCTTCACTGGATCTATATGAATAGAAAAGTGACCAGAGGATAGAAGACAATCACAAAAAATCCCTAAACCACTCTTACACTGAACATGGTATGCACACACACATGCACGCACGCACACGCATGCACACACGCACACACGCACACACACACACACACACACACACACACACACACACACACACACACACACACTCTTACACTGCTAACACAACACACACTAACAGAGATGCTCTACACATGAAGCAGACACAGACAACGAACACTGAATAACACAAATGAGGAACTTCAAGCTGTTACATTTACTACTTACAGATCATTTTACAGCACCATTCTTTCACAGAGTAATCCATGTATATCGAGCAACTCTGGGCACTTATAAACATTCACATAGAAACATAACTTTAGATTTTATGAAAACTTTTGTCGCATTAATCGGAAAGCGTGGGTTTCTCAAATACAGAGAAATAGTAGGGAGCCTGAGCCAGCCTGCCTGCTGTGCTATGGAATTTCGCTTACAGTGTAGCCGAATGGATAGGGTCAGTCACAGAATAACAGAACCAGCGTTGCGCTAACTAAAGAGTCAGATTTTGGGAAGGGTAAACTGCCGTGTTCAGGGCACAGAAACACAGGCTTCAGGCCACAGAAACACAGGCTTCGTTCAGGGCACAGAAACACAGGCTTCGTTCAGGGCACAGAAACACAGGCTTCAGGGCACAGAAACACAGGCTTCAGGGCACAGAAACACAGGCTTCGTTCAGGGCACAGAAACTCAGGCTTCAGGGCACAGAAACACAGGCTTCATTTATTAATGCAGGGACATTTCCATTTTCATTATTGCATTGGGTGTGCTTGTGTGCGTGTGTGTGTGTGCGTGTGCATGTGCATGTGTATGTGTGTGTGTGCATGTGAATGTGTGAGAGTGAGTGAGTGGAGAGAGAGCGAGAGAGAGAGAGAGCAAGAGAGAGAGAGAGAGAGAGAGACACAGAGAGAGAGAGAGACAGAGAGAGAGAGAGACAGAGAGAGAGAGAGAGAGAAAGAGAGAGAGAGTGTGTGTGAGTGAGTGAGTGAGAGAGAGAGAAAGAGGAAGAGAAAGAGTGAGTGAGTGAGTGAGTGAGTGAGTGACAAAAAAACAGACAGACAGAGACAGACAGACGCAAGAATGCATGTGTGTATGGCTATGCAAGCATGCCTGCATATGGAAGGAAGTAAGCCTGTGGTATGTGCAAATAGTATATGCAGCCAGCACTAGGGCATGCCTGCTTTGTGTGTGAAAATGGCAGGAAGCAAAAGTTGCAGAAGGAGGAGGGAGGAGGATGGAGGGAGGGTCTGCCTACCTGTGACAGCACAGGCTGGTTCAGGCCTGACTTCTTCATGAAGGCTGCAGCATCCAGGGCCCCCACACTGCCTGTGCCTTTAGGGTCCACCTGAACATGTACATAGTATGTATTATTATATATAGATATCACATAGCCCTTCTGTTTGCGACACTGTTGTTGTTATATGAATATACGTCATTTCATTATTAACACAAATCACACTGTTACTGACAATGTTATTGTTATATGAATCTACATCATTCCATTATTACCACACAACATACTGTTACTGACGATGATGTTGTTATATCAATGTCATTCCATTATTAATGCACAACACATTGTTACTGACAATGTTATTTGAATCATTGTCATTCTGTTATTAATATAACAAGCATCACCCTTTTACTGACGATGTTATTATATGTATCAATGTCATTCCATTATTAACACACAACACGCTGTTACTGACAATACTGTTTTTATATCCATGTCATTCCATTATTAACACACAACACACTGGTAATGACAATTTTGTTATATATGAGTCTACATCATTTCTTTATTAACACACTGTTACTGACAAAGTTGTTATATGAATCAACATTTTTCTATTATTATCAGTGTATCACACAACACACTGTTAGTGTTACTGATAATGTTGTTGTTATATCAATCAATGTCATTTCATTATTATCACACATCACACTGTTACTACCGTCCCTGGCAAAAAGCTGTGACAGTTATTGATGTCTGCTAATTGCCAAGGCCAACACTAAAACGTCATTATGTTGTAAAATGTTGTTTTGAGATTGCCTTCAGCCATGACAAGCTCTTAGCATAACAATCCGCACTCTCCTTTAAAGGAGAAAAAAATAATCTGAAGTCGGAGTATGGCTGCCTATATGGCAAGGTACTTGAAAACAGTCATACACGCAAACTTCTCATTCAGAGTGCAAATTCAATCTCACAGCGATTCCCAGGTGAGATGAATCAGTCACAGTCCACATTCTGGGTGACCCCCAAGAGTGTTAAGCTGGGGAACGCACAACAACAACACAACAACATTGTTACTGACAATGCTATTATATGAGAAGAGGACCAGGTGCTGTTCTTTTGGATGAGACAATAAAATTGGCATCCAATGTGCCAAAATACTTTTGGCAGACTGATACATGAAAGAACTCTTGACAACAAGGACAGCTGTCTCGGGAGGTAGGCGGGCCTCCGTCAGTCGGTGTCCACTATGGAATTCGCGCCAAAAAAAAGGTCATTTGTTCAGCGACAACGCCGGCTGTGGCTGGTCAGTCCAATGCGAGAGTCTCTTTTTCTCCTGGGAAATAGTGTGGAAATACCCACTCTAATTCAATTGGGAAACAGATACAGCTTTTGACAAAGCAAGATCTACACAAAGAAAGACAAAATGTCACCATGAAAACAATCTGTAAATAATGACAAACTTTAAATCCTCTCAGACTCCACAGTCAGGGCGGCTTAACTAAATAAATGGATATCTAGTCTTTCTTCTGTTGAAAGCAAATCAAACTTTTCCTTCTGGCATTTAAATGTAATCTTTTCTGGTTACTGATCACTTACTTTAATACTGTGAAAACTGAAATA
The DNA here is from genome assembly GCA_030674155.1 of Stramonita haemastoma. Classification (NCBI taxonomy): domain Eukaryota; kingdom Metazoa; phylum Mollusca; class Gastropoda; order Neogastropoda; family Muricidae; genus Stramonita; species Stramonita haemastoma. The sequence continues at coordinate 61,196,307 of CM060322.1, forward strand.
TTCAAAACTTTGTCTCCAATAGTAATAGTACTAATACTTATTCAAGATGTTGCAAAACACAGATGAGTCTAAATCATCAGATACAGGTTCATATCTTATCAGTTAGACTCTGCAGACATTATCTCAAAAGCTCATCAGATGAACTCTGCAGATATTCTGCAAGTTCTGCCATCTATTTAGCTTAAATGCATACTCCAAAGATCTGAAAGCCTGACAGACTCTTTTAGAACTGATGCCTGCACAGTGGCTGATAGACCGAGTCCCTATCATCCAGCCAATGCAACAAATAATGTAAACATGGAGAGTTTTGAATGGCTGTGCAAGGTGAGTGTCATCCTTACCTGTCTGTAGTATGCTTCATAGACTGGCCCATGGTTTCCACAAATCTGGAACAAACCCATAATGAAACATAAGATCCCCAAACATCATCTTCTGCACATGGTAACACCTATTCCGCTTTTTGAGAGTAGGCCATTGTTGGCAGTGGGAATAGATAATAAAAATTTACAAAACCGCATACACATACTGATATAGGGACTGGATGTAAGAAAGTACATGTGCTTAATTCCATTATCCTTGAAAAAAAAAAGAATAAATATAAGACATGAATATTTTAAAAAATCACACACACACACACACACACACACACACACATACACACACACACACACACACACACACACACACACACACCACATACAGTGATACACACACACACACACACACACACACACACACACACACACACACACACAGTTTCATGAAACAGTAAAGTTAAAAACATGTTCTATAATAATAATAATAATAATAATAATGATGATGATGATGATGATGATGATGATGATGATGATAATAATAATAATAATAATAATAATAATAATGATAATAATAATAATAATAATAATGATGATGATGATGATGATGATGATAATAATAATAATAATAATAATAATAATAATAATAACAATAATGATAATAAGGAAAGGTCTGGGAACAGGTGATTTTTTTTCCAAACTTTTTTCAGCGGCGGGAAGAAAGAGAAAGACGTCTGTGTATAATGCTCTTTTTCAAACTTTACAGTAAGCCAACACATGCTCACATAATCATATGATGACCAAATCAGGCAAATGACTTTGTAATTGACTAATCAGGAAGTGAAAGCCAAAAGAGTCATCTTCAATCTTAACAGGAAATAAACCAAGCACCTGAACAGCTGAAGGTGTATAACGTTTTTCCCTAAATTAAGACAACTTAGACAACAGACACCACTGAACACTCTTGTTCACGTTTTTACCGGAGTCATAAAAAGAAAATCAAAATCACTGAAATAGGAGGGCCAGTCCAAGAGTCATTTGTCCGCAGACAGTACAATTATACCAACTTCAGTATCTTATAATTTTATATCATGTAGCACTAGCAGGTTTATTTGTATCTTGAAGAAGTCTGAGCTTTTATTTTGTTGATCAGAAATACGGGTAATGCACTGAGGAAAAACAATGCCAGTACATGAACAACACTTAATAGAGAATTAAAAAGACATCTGGCTTGTCCTAGCTGTGTTATCTACAGGAACAATTATGATCATTTCTAACCATCTGTATATACATCACGAGAAAATGCAGGCATTGTCAATTACACAGGTCCACAAGTTGGTTTGTTGGGTTTATTGTTGGGTCGTTTTTTGTGTGTTGTTTTGGTTTTCATAAACATTTCTGGGCTTCATTCATTTTAAGCACACGGAGACGTATGTCGGTATGTATTGTTGGAAACACTGTATCAAAACAACAAACACAAAAAAGAGTAAAGAGCTGTTCCACTATTTTCAGTTTTCAGTAACATCAAAAATCAGATACTTAAATGGAGATATAAGAGGAACAACCACAAAATGCAGACCTATCTATTGATCGCGAAGTAGGCGACATCCAGTATCCACCCACAAACAAATCGTTCTGCGATTACAGATGGCAAACAAAATCATTGCTTGTCTGGTACAAACACAGACTCCCACGCCAACTGCCTCAACGCTAAAGGAGTTTACATCATGTTTATTTGCTTTTTCACGACCTGCCGAGTAAAGACAGAAAGGAAAGACTTTGGTTATGTGCTGACCGAACTCTGTCAACTGAAAACTGGCGCAGATCCGACCAAAGGGCCTAATCTGTCCCACAAAATTACTCGCAAAGAAAATGCAAAATCAGTCAGGTACACTGATAAAAGCAAACAGTTGTGCCAAACTCATACTACCACACACTCTATAAATTAATGCAACCACCTGTAAGCTTTAAAATTGATCTCCTAGACAAATAACATTGATCCTACCTGATTCAGTGGTGGAAACGCCGCCATCTTTGCAATTGTAATGACAACATCGCACAGAAAATGTCCTGTATTTTGATTGGACAAATACAGTGTCAAAAGGGGCGGGGCACACAACAGGTTCTGTTCCTCTGCTAACGAGCGTGCCAATCTGATAGAGATCGAAAGTCACAACAGGCATTAATTGTACGCTAATTCGATTTTCTCCAGCAAGAAATCTAACATTGTTTTCAAGCAAGAAAATCGGCTGCACTATTCCTACCAACTATCATTACCATTGCAAGTGGGAAAATCTGCAAAAAAGGAAGTTTATAATTCATATGTTTGTCCCTCGTTTTCGGCAATAACCTCCAAAACGGCAGATCAGGCAGCTGCTGTTTCGGAAACTGGACAGAAATTTGATTATAGTGGAGATGCCTTGCCCACAGTACATCACAGCACATAAGGACTGTGCAAGTCAAGCCTCCTAGTCAAACTCCTAGTCAAAGAGACATAGTCGATCACTAAAGGACTAAGCTGTAAAGTGGAATTCCATGAGTCATAAAGTGGAATTCCACTGATCATTCAGCCTCTCACTTTGCTGTTGCCCCCAGCGTCAATGGTTTGATCGAGAACTGTGATAAAGCCCAGGCGCTGCATCTTGAAGCTGGCTTTTTTTTTTCTTCTTTCTTTCTTTCTTTAGGCTAAGGGATGGGCTACGCCAGAATCAACATGTCTGCGACACACTACCTGAAAATATCGGTGCAATACCCAAACCACTTCATAATAAAAGCTTGGACATGTAGAGGGAGAGTTGCTTGGTAGTGGTGAAAATTGATACAGTCCCTACATCGGATAATTCTGCTAGGACTTTAACATAGTCAAAGAGAGAGAGAGAGAGAAAAAAAAAAAAACAGGAAATAGTCAAGTCACTCCAAGTCAAGACAGGAGGGGAAAGCATTGTAGTTGTAAACAGATTTGCTACACGACACTAACATACTAGACTATGATGTTTTTTCATTCTTTTATATTGAGGATAATGGAATAAGCACTCGTGTACTTTTTTTTACGTCCAGTCCCTGTGTGTATGCAGTTTTGTCAATTTAGTCATCTGTTCCCACCGGCACACGATGGCCTACTCTTTCGAAAAGTGGAACAGGCTTTAACGTGTGGGCAAGATGTTCTGCGTGCGTTCGCACACGAGACCTCAGTTTATAGTCTCATACGAAGGACTTTTGGGAGGAGTGGAGTCTGCACTGATGTTAACTCCAGGGGGAAAATCCCCTCGAACGGGATTCGAACCCGGGTCGTCAGATTGCGAGCGCAATGTTCTAACCACTAGGCTATCCTTTCCCCATGATTGCATAAAATAGCCTACTGTGTGTGAACCAACAAAGGCAGAAATAGCCTACTCCCGACAAGAAAAGGGCAGATAGACAAAGGGGGGGGGGGGGGGACAAACCTTGAAAAGGTGACCCTCCTGCCTTTGCTTTGCTTTGCCGCGAGAGTAATGATGTCTTGAGTTTCGCCCTGTGTGTTCTATTTTTAGTTAATTTCTGGTTGGTATCTGTACTATTATCCAGGCTATCAGTGTTGCAGCTGCTAGTTTCATTTAGTTCCGTGTTCTGGGAGCTTGTCGGCCTGTTTGCTCCGTAACAAGTGCATTCCAACGCTGAAGAAAGAAAATAATGGGTAGGCGCTGCACTTGTGGCGACGCGACGCGCTCTCCCTGGGGAGAGCAGCTCGAATGTCAGCACAGAAATCTGCTGTGATATAAAGTGGTATAAAAGATAAAAAGGGGAGGGGGGTTGAAAGCCCTTTTGTTTGCTGTTTGTTGTGTTTTGTTTGCATGTTGCTGGTTTTTTGGAGGGGGGTGGGTCTTGTGTGTGTGTGTGTGTGTTGTGTGTGTGTGTGTGTGTGTGTGTGTGTGTGTGTGTGTGTTTATTCTTTTATATCCAGGATAATGGGATAAGCACTCATGTGCTTTTTTTCATTCAGTCCCGTGTGTATGCAGTTGTGTAAATATTGTCATCTGTTCCCACCAGCACACAATGGCCTACTCTTAAGAAAAGCGGAACAGGATTTAACGTGTGCGCAAGATGTTCTGCGTGCGTTCGCACGCGGGGCCTCGGTTTACAGTCTCATCCGAAAGACTTTTGGGGAGAGTGGAGTCAGCACTGATGTTAACTCCAGGGGAAAAATCCTCTCCAACGGGAGTCGAACTCGGCGAATTGCCAGCGCAATGTTTAGTCGGCCGGTGTGTGTGTGTGTGTGTGTGTGTGTGTGTGTGTGTGTGTGTGTGTGTGTGTGTGTGTGTGTGTGTGTTTATAGACAGAAAATGTTTGTGTGTGTGCTGTTTTTTTTTTTATCGAGGATTTGAAAATCGTTTTGTAAATCTTGTCATCTGTTCCCACCGGCACACAATGGCCTACTCTTACGAAAAGCGGAACATGATTTAACGTGTGCGCAGGATTTAACGTGTGTGTGTGTGTGTGTGTGTGTGTGTGTGTGTGGTGAACGTACATTTGCATATACATTCATTCCTTGGAATGAGCTGTAAAAGTGTAGGTGTGAAGTCGAATCAAGCCTTTTTTTTTTTAGGTTAAAAACAAGTTTGCACAACTGACTTTAAAAATTGTGTATTTATCTTATATTTATTATCTTATTCTTTTATTTCGAAGATGATGGAAGAAGAACTTGTGTGCATTTTTTCTGCATCCAGTCTCCGTGCGTACGGGGGGGGTTGCAAAAATAAAATTAATCTTTTATCATAGAAATTTAAAAAAACAAACCTCAATTACTTTGCGACATTCTCATAAGTTTGGGGTTTTGTAAATTTTGCTATCCGTTCCCACCGGCACATAATGATCTACTTCTATGAAAGGCGGAACGGGTTTTAACGTGTGCGTAAGATGTTCTGCGTAAAAAAAGCACATGAGTGCTTATTCCATTATCCTCGAAATAAAAGAATAAAATGCACACACACACACACACACACACACACACACACACACACACACACACACACACACACACACACACACAAGCACACAAATCGGTTTCAAAGTATATTGTGCCAACAGCTAGCAATTTTCCCTGCCAACTAAATTAAACACCAGTAATAAAACTTATGAATTTCATACATCTTAAAAGTACGTGGACATTACTACCATGGGCAAAGGACAAACAAGCTATAGAGCTTGTTTTTAGTTGAAAGAAATACCGCTTCTAACAACATAATGCCAGTAATGAGTCAAGAGCTCACAAAATAAGCATGAATAAAATATAAACATCACAATATTGGGGGGAGGGGGCATGTCCCCTCTAAACACAAGTTGACTTTGGCCATACATCATGTAAACCAAAGTAAATCAAATCAATAAAACATTTTCTTGTAAGATTAACACATCTATTATAGAATAAATTCTGCCTGTCTTTAAACCAAGCTACTGTAAATCTTCTTCCAACGCTGATTTTCATCTCACAAATATATTTAAAAAAAAAAAAAGTTCTGTCTTTCAATAAACCTACTCACTCTGAATCTTCCAAGGTTACTTTACCTATCGCAGCAAATAGGAAAAAAGTGTCCTGCCTTTTAGTAAAGCCAGTCACTCTCTTTCACCCAGATTTACAGAGATCAGTGATGCTGTTATCCTGAAAAGAAATGGCATCACATTATTAAGAGCATACTTCAGACTGCCTTTTCCGAGAAGATGTGGTATGAAGTATGTGGTTTGCTGTATGAAATCTGATACCAAATGCTTTCAAAAAAAATGTGATAACTTTCTGTAAGCTACTACTGCTAATTCAGTTTTCAAAATGCATGAGCTGACATTACCAAGCAGCTTTGAGTTATACACATATCAGCACCAAATTATTCAAATAAATTTGATAGCAACATTAATACTCGACTTTCCATAATCTGATAGTGACTTTGCATCACTCTGCATAGGTATAAAATCCATGCTCTGGGGCAACTTGATTTACAATGGGTTGAGGAGTGCTTGAGCGTTCCTGGAGGCATTTGAGTACCTCTGCATACGGTCAGTGAGTTGAGCCCATTTGAAGGTAATAGGCCTAAACGGGGGAGAGGGTGAGACACTAGAGAAGAGTAGCGCAAGAGAGAAGCAGAGAAAAGGTGTACATGTATCTAAGATCTTGTTTGCACAATGTACACAGTCATTCAAGTCGAGTCAAAACAAAAACACTTTAATCATCCCTTGAAGGGCAATTGCAATACTGACAGGCATGTTGATACGAATTATAGGTGCATTTGAAATTTGTTCAAGGTTCTAAGATAACTTTAAAAAACACACACTGGCATGCACAAGTCAACACGTGCACGCGCGCTGCGCGCGCGCGCGCGCCACACACACACACACACACACACACACACACACACACACACACACACACACACACACCTTAATGTAGGAATACAATGTTATTAAGCCAATTGACAAGAAAAGACAAACTATTATTATATACGCATGTACGTACACACACTCGCGCACACAGGTATGCACACATGCACGCATGTTTGCTCACACACACACACACACACACACACACACACACACACCCCACACACACACACACACACACACACACACACATGCAATGTCATAATACCATTGGCTAGAAAAGAACTTATAAACAATTCGAAAAATTAATTAAAGCAAAAAATAAGATTTTATGTATTTTATGTATATACATTGACTACACTCATAACAGTGACAATCAGGTAAGTAATTCAGAGAAGTGTAAAAACTGGGTAGTCAGTGTTATGAATTTAGAATTCAGATGGCTACTAACACAGAAAAATGCAACGAACTCTGAACAAAGACCTTGGTCAAGTTGTTTTATTTATGGGTTATTTTTGTATCAACTTATGAATTTTTCTAGTGGAATAAATAATTATATTCAAAGATTAGAAATAACCAGCATTTTGGAGTCATGGCAAGTTGTCATGAAGTTCATTTTGTTCTATTTCAGCTGCGAGCCGGCTACCCAACTCTAACTCCAGCTTTTTTTCTTCTTTTGTTTTTGCTGAAGGGGAGGTAGGCTTTTCCCAATGCTCTGACCAGCAGTGACACAATGACCAACCACCTGACTTTTGAATTCTTACACCATCTTTTGAAATAGTTCAGACCACATTGTGTTCAATCCAATATGCTTTTAAAACACAGAAGTGACAAAAAGCTTAACTCCAGCCACGTTACCTTTACAGCCAGAAAGTACAGACACCCTGTGTAAGTATGTGCCAAATACCAGCTTGTAAGTTGTGCAAAACTTGTATTTTTCTCAATAAAAAAAGTCAATTGGGTAGTCAAGTGCCAGCGGTGTGCGCTCACCACCTAACCTTTTTTCGGGGACAATTTTGACTAAGGCTGCCATGACATACATGAAAAATGAAAGCAATACTGGTTACAGGAACATTTTTGTTGATCTCGTAAAGTAAACATTTCTCCATTAGTTTAAAAGCACAAAAAATATACATGCTACTGGCAAATGGTTTCCAGTTCATCTTTCACGGAAATAGAATCAACTGGAAAGAAGCTCCAAATGTATATTTCAAAATAATGCACATAAAATTGATTTTGACTCTGAAGTAATAAAATATGGGGAGGGGGCAGCAAGCAAAGTGGAAGATATAAACTGCATTGTTTAAACAAGTCTACCAGACACAATGCAAAACTACGAAGAACTTCACACAAAAAGGATTGTTCAAAAACATGGCTAAGCCACGACCTTCAGGTTGTTAAAAGACATAATACAGGCAGCAAGTTACACACATACATCATCCTTCATCTGAAGGTGAACACTATGGGCAATGCTCGGAATGGTTACATGCAACTAATTACACACAAATTACAGAAATACCCCCCAAAAAATAAAACTTCCAAAATATTAAAACATCAAATACCAAAAAACATCATTACCGAAAAAACATGTACATGCAAAGCACCGCCTAACTCATTCAAGAAAGGGCAATGCTATGCTTGGAAGAAAAATTTACAGTGTCGCATTTCGTGTACTATGCTTGCAGTTTATGCAGGGGAAAAAAGTGAAAAGCAAGCTAATGGTGGAAGAGAAACCACACAACAAACTCGTGTCCCTTACAGCTGGGGAACAGATAAGCCCAATACAGGCAAATGCTTCAGGAGCAAAATCATTGTTACTACAAAAACTATTAATGTCAGGCTATGTTCGGATGTTTTATAATTAAGAGTTGGTAACACCGCCATTGACATTACTTTTTTAAAAAATTTTATAATAATAATAATAATAATAATAATAATAATAATAATAATTAATAATAATATCATTATTATTAAAATGGTATTTATATTCCGCTGAATCTTGTGAAGCAAACAAATCGAAGCGCTTGCATTCAAATCATTTACACACATGCAACTGTCCTCAAAATATCAGAATTAACATGTATAAACAAAATCATCTCTCTCTCTCTCTCTCTCTCTCTCTCACACACACACACACACACACACACACACACACCACACACACACACACACACACACACACACACACACACACACACACACACACACACACACACACACACGCAATAATGCCACAATGAGAAGGCACCCAACAAAAAGTAACTCTTATGCCTTTCAGGGACAATAGATGAACAACATGTCTGACTTCAGTAATCATTGTTAGTCGAGTACTTTGATTTAGGGAATTTAAACCATACAACATGATTTAGAATCAACACAGAGTGCAATTTTTAATTGGACTGTCAAAGCGTGATCACACACGCACACGCGCGCGCACATACTCACACACACACACACTCACGCACGCATTCACGCACGCACACACACAGACACACGCACGCGCGCGTACACACAACACAGACAAAACGCACGCGCGCGTACACACACACACACACACACTTGCCTGTCTGATATCACTATTTTAGTATTTAGTGGAAGGACGTTCAACTGAACAACAACAACAACAACAACACACACACACACACACACACACACACACACACACACACACACAACACACACACACACACACACACACACGTTCAAATCAGTGAGAAGATAATTGCGAATTGGGCTTATGGGCCGTAATTGAAAGTAACAGTACTGGCATGAGTGGGTGCTATTTTTTTTTTTAACATAGTGTGTTGTCGAGAACTACACCTGAATACTTAAATACATGAAGAGGAAAATGGCGTCAGCAATAAATTCCTTCACTTTGTGCTCGGTAATTTTCGAAATCGATTCATCAAAAAAGCAAGAATGAAACACTTTCGTAGGTCCAAGAAAGCTATTGTAAATGTTTCCATACAAAAAAAATAATGTCAAAATATATGATGGAAAAGGAGATGAGTGAAAAAAAGCAAGTACTTTAAATACAAGACTGACTGTCCACCAGCATTCCTTGCTAACACGCTTTTTATTAGTTTAAACCACACGCAAAAAAACATTCATACAGCTAAGTGTTTCGTACAATGGTTTGTTTAGAGTTTACGACCAGCCACTAAAACAATCCCACACATGCTCAATTTTCTTGTTTCACCCAATCCAGGTTTTTTGAAAACAGAAAATTTAGCAAGAAGGGCTGAACAAGAAAACAAAAACAAAAACACCCCTGTACCACACTGAGGGATTTGCTAGAATACATTTTCACATTTTGTACACTGGAATTTTGGAATATACACATTTGAAGTGAAGTTTTACTTGCAGTAAAACATGTACAGAACAGATACAGTAAAAAGGTAGGACAAATCCAAGAAAGCAGATTAGAGATCATGCAGCAATAAGCAATGATTGATGAGAAATCTGTCATTTTAGTCTTGCCAATACAACCAGTTTTGTGTGGGGCCTCCAATCTCTTTACCCATTTCATATCGTTTTCTTTTATTTTTAAATTTAAAAAAGCACATTGGGCCTCAACTTTTTTATTCCATTTCCTTTCCAGATTGCCTCCATTAAAAAAAAAAGTACATTGGCGGCCTAATATTGATGGGCTCCCTGTGGACTCCTGACCCTGAGGATGAGATAACAAATTTGGGCATGGCCGTGGCAGGGAGATTAAAATGAGTGGCGTAGGAACAGCAGGACGGGGACGTTGCAGAAAACGAGGCAGCAAAAAGAAAGAGTAGTCAATCAATGGGCTGGGAGTGCAATGACCTGGGTAACGAGCATGTCCCTGAGCTACAGCAAAGCAAAAGACAAGGAAATCAGGGAACAGGACATCAATAACACACCTACAATTATATAAATCTACGTATAACAAAGGCAAACATTTATCATACCTCATTTTATAGTATAAAAGGTAAAGGTAAAAGTGTTTCCATAACCTATGTGGTCGTTGGGGAGGGAGGTATCAGAGACATCAGCTTCTCTAGGGGCCAGCATATTGAGGGCGGTGCCCATCTCCTCTCACTCACTGCTCTATCCGTCTCGTTCCCAAAAGAAGGCAGGTACCCATTTATGGCTGGGTGACCACTGAAGCCAAGGGCACAAATTAAGGGTTTCTCATCTGCTTGGTAAACATGCTCAATGCAGCTTAACCTTGGCTTGGGGAAAGTGAATGTTCTAACCACTGAGCTATGCTATACCCCAATAACTAAAGGAAGAAATATTAACTCAATGTTTGATATATGCAGATTTTTTTTTTACAAATCAAAATACATGCTATTTCAATACTTCCTACACCTCCAGCCTTTAAAAAACAATGGCAAGTTTTTTAAAATTAGTGTGGTTACAGAAGCAAAGCCAGCTATTTCTTTAAACTACAGACATACAGAATTTTAATTTTCATGTTCTTTGGGTAACTGCTATTCTCCACTTATCTCCACCCCCCAAAATATAAAACCACACACAAGGGTGTGCAGCTTTTGGGTAGGCAGTACAATGTAGCATACACTGGTGATGATAAATACCTGAGGTATACCATTCCTAGATAACCCTGTCACACAAATCCTATCATACACTGGTGATGATAATACCCGAGGTATACCATTCTATACACACATGTCCTATCAAACATGCAGCAAACACACACACACACACACACACACACACACACACACACACACACACACACACACAACACACACACACACACACACACACCCCCCCCTGAACAGATGATCTACCTTGCTTTTAAATAATGCCCCATTTCCTAATGCATTATCAGTTTCCCACCACCTTCCCCCAATGATTATTCATTAATGCATTCTAAAGCCAGCTGCCTCCTACTTCTATCTTTAAATAAATTCTAAAATGTACACCCTTGAAATGATTATTACATCATGTGTTCTAAACCAAACACCTTCCCACTTCTGTTTTTAGTACACTTTTTTTTTCTCAAAGGCTCCCCACCTCCACCCACCCCTAAAGCTAATCAGAAGTTTGCCTGTCCCCTATCCCCATCCTCAGTCTTTACACCTCTTTCCCCATCACTACTACCAGAACATTATAACACCCCTCCCCCTTCCTAGCATCCTTTAAAAAAATTCTTGCACTCCTACCAACCCGAAGAAAAAATGTTTAGCCACTGTGTCAGCATATACCATTATCCACCTGCCTTTTGTGTCCACATGTGGGGCCAGGGTTAGTGTTTAGGTTATTGTTAGAGTTAGTGTTAAAAGTTAACAGGGGTAAGGGTTGTCTGTCAGATGGTCTGTCTGTTAGAATTTGTGTGGACACAATAGCACGTGAACAACTGGTATGTAGCTAAAGACACAATGTTAGACACATATTAAAAGGACCCCATTTCAGAGGAGTAGACTATTGTGGGCCATTCAGAATGGAACTGGCGAACCTAGTACACAGAGGGACTGGATGTAAAAAAAAAAATGTTTTGAAGCATACCAGCACTTATTCGATTATCCTTGAAATAAAAGTTTTTGTTTTTTTTTAAATGGTGTGTAGCTGCAATAGAAGGAAGCTTTAAATCGGAATCCCCAGTTCTATCAAAAGCCCAGGCTACATTGGTGTCCACAAATTTCCAGTTTAGCTGTCAAAATATTTCAGGCCTCAGGCATTTTTTAATCCATTAAAAGATATGAGGCCCCCCCCCCCCCCCCCCCCCTCAAAAAAAAGCATGCAAGAATAAAATCTTACCAGTAAGTCTTTTTGTGTCCCCACTGCTCTAAATGTGTATCTGAACCTCCACTAAACACCCGGTTCCCTTCCCTCTCCTTCCAACCTGTCTCCTCCCCGTAACTACCCTGTGTCACACACACACACACACACACACACACACACACACACACACACACACACACACACACACACACACACACACACACACACACACACCTATACAACACTAATATTTATGAAATGAATTATTTTTTTAAAAGCCTACCACTACTATAATCTGACATGTACTTGATACCACACAGGAACGGTCTACTCCTGGCAAATCACAGATTTGCTCACGATACTGGAAAACTTGTCAATTCTACCCACACAAAAAATTCTGAACTGCTGCCATATTAGTGGTGGTGAACGTGCAGATTTCACAACAAGAATGAATAATCTTGATGACAAGGATACTTTCCAAAATAAAAATTATTTTAAGGATTTTTTTTAGCAAGTCTGTATACTTCAGCCAAAATCAAAGTCTATTTTATTGCCTATTTTTCAATGCTTTATTATTATTTTTTTATTAGGTATCTGACACTTCACTTCCCAACAACCATTTAGTTTATGGAACACATTTACTTATTTTCTAATGACTGAGAAAAAATTGATAAAAAATATTAACAGGCATTGACATTTAGCATATGAGCCATGAGCATAGACACTGACAAATGTTCTTTTTTATTGGCTTTAAAAAAAATAAAGTTTACTAATTTAATTTTGCCATCCTTCTTCACAAGACTTCAGTAGTACAAAAACACTCTCTCTCCTCGAAAAAAAAACCCCAACCCTTAAGCACATTTCCAATAGATATTGATCAGCTATTCTTTTGCCACCTTGCCACATATTGGAGGGGGGGGGGGGTCTTTTAAGAGTAATCCGAGAAAATTCTTGTAAAATCATTCAATTCTTGTCCAAAAAGCATCTTTTTACCATAGACGTCTCAGTGCGAATAGCATCATTAAAAAAACAAAACAACATGTAGCCAAATATTTATGACATGTACTCATAAAAAGCATTTAAATGACTAAATAAGTAAACACATCTTACTCCAATCTATTATACTTCTGTCCCAACTTGAAGAGCTGCTCGCAGAAGAGCATCTTGCGCACACGTTAAATCCCGATCCGCTTTTTGAAAGAGTACGCCATTGTGTGCCAGTGTGAACAGACGGCAAATTTACAAAATGGCATACACATGGGGGCAGGATGTAAAAAAGCACACGAGTGCTTAATCTATTATTCTCTGTATAAAAGAATAAATGAACAAAACAAATAAATAAATACGTTAACTAGAGAGAATAAACTGTATTAAATACTCTTTAGCTGTTTACGATTATCTTTCAAATCAATCAGATTTTTTCTTAAACAGTTGGTCTTTGTACAATAATGTTACAACACAATGATAAAACAGTTTTTAAAAATCTGTCTGCACAGCCCAGTAAAAGCAGACATGTTAAAGTATGCACAAATGGGGAAGTGTTCTCCCATAGAAGAAATCTGAGCTTAAATACCAAAAATATTTAAAAAAGATAATAAAAAGCTAGTCACACCTAACAGTTTAAACAAAAACTTGAAAAAAGTTTTTTGATAATAATAATATGATAAAGTAATAACAATACAATAATACTATACTAATAATACCACACTAACTAAAATAATAAAAATAATTAAAAACAATAAGAGCTCATCACTGGAGAATTATGTAATAATAATAATACTTCATAGAACTTATATAGCGCTATATCTTGCAATAACAAATCAAGCGCTTGCCTTCGACCTACACACACACACAGTCCACACACACAGCACACACACACACACACACACACACACACACTGTTCCTATTCACACACACACACACACCTCTCACTCATCTTCTCTCTCTCTCTCTCTCTCTCTCTCTCTCTCTCTCTCTTCTCTCTCTCTCTCTCTCTCTCTCTCTCTCTCTCTCTCGAAACTGTTCGTATTGAAGTGCTACAGAAACCTGTTTTCCTCTGTCATTTAAAAGAAACCCTTAATTTATGACGAAGAAATTTAAATATTTCTGATTTTTGCATTTCCATCATGCCACAGTCAATACCAGCTGCAATAGTATACAAGGGGCAGACAAGCATGAAGATCATTTCCAATACAGGGGAGGGGGGGGTACCTTTGGCTTAACACTAAAGAACCCCCCCCCCCCCCAAAAAAAAAAAAAAAAAAGTTAACATATCTTACAAAACAAAACTCGGACGTAATTAAATGCTTCCAAATTTCTCAGCATCTGCACCCATCATCAAAGGTGACAACATTTTCAACATTAAAAACATGAACAATTTTGCATTGCTCCTCTTAATTGTTGCATTATTTGGGGCAGGTTCTAAAGCACTTTCTCTTTTCTTCTCATATTCTCTTCTTTGAATGGTTTTGGTTTCTACATGATCTATCCAATATACTTACAAAATAAGCCAAAAACATACTGTAACGGAGAGGCATTAAGTTACAGCTTCTTAACATAAAATCTCAAAATGTAGGCCTAACTGCAAATCTCAACACACCATTTGTACAGGACATGCATGAGACAACCAAACCAAGTAAATAAACATGAATTTTCAATTGCACCTGTCACAGTAGTAGATTTGGGTAAAATAAATGGTAAGTTTTCTTTACACGAGTTTTAAGCCAACTTATGATAAATAAAGTGTTGCACTCTATCAAGAAATCACTGCAATCTGTCTTAACTTGAACAGATAGGCCTCAGTTTTTTCCCCATTTCTTCGAGACTTAACAGAACTACACAAACCAAACACACAGAAATGTTGAGAAAAAAAAAACACGAATAAAAACAAAAAACCACCAATGTTCACACCACAGGAATCAACCGAGTCTTGTGTCTGAGAATTCCTAGATTCAACAACGTTTTGATACTTGCTTTTTTTCATCATTCAAATATTGCTGAACTTATTATGTATCCACCTAGCCTCATAAACGGATGGTAAATTTGAAGCCCGACTAAATACTTTTGAAAATAATGGCACACAGTTCTGCTGGAATGTTGCAATACACATCACTAATCTGTTGATACCAGTCCTATTGAACTGTATAAAAAAAAAAAATTAAAAACACCAGGGATGGGATGATTCCAACAACAAAAAACACACCTTTATGTAGTGGTAGAGATCAGATAGGGAGCGTGTTGATGTACAGTATGATGCATGCAGTTCAATGTCAATATGAAGTTTTGAGTCAACACCATGATCAGACAATTTTGTTTGAAAACTAATGAAATGCAGGTCCTGGGAAGATCTCCACTGGCGCCGGGGTCTTTTCTCTGGATGGACATGGAACAGTACCTGGCAATCGTCGACTTCGGTGGCACTCTCCCGGTTCTCAGGTACCTGGTAAATCAGATGTAATCATAACGTGAATGATAGGGAAATAGGTAAATGTAAAGGTGTCCCATAACCTGGACAGTCATTGGGGATCAAGGCATCAGAGACCTCAGCTTCTCTAGGGGCCAGCATAGTGAGGGCGGCGCCCATCTCCTCTCCCTCGCTGCCCTACCTTCCCTGACCCTAGAGGGCAGGTACCCATTTACAGCTGGTAAACTGGGGGGGGGGGGGGAGAGAGACTGTACTGAAGCCAAGGCACGCAAACGTCACCCATCCAACTGGTAACCACGCTCGACGCTGCTTATGTTGACTGGGGGAAAGCGAGCGCTCTGACCACTGAGCTATCCCTCCCCTAATAGGGAAATAAACAACAAACGGGGGGGGGGGGGGGAATTGGGTAGAAAAAAGAGGATTAAATTGAACAGAATCAAGACTAGACCATCAAAGATGTCATTAAGAAGAGAAGAACACGAGTGAGACGAGAGGTAAGAAAAGGAAAGGAGTAGGAACAGAGTCTTTAAAAAGAGAAAAATTGGCAAGTCTGACTCAAACGTCTTGAAGTTTAAGGAGCAGAAAAAAGCTACAATAGCAACAATGGACAAGTGACTCAGACAAAAACAGAATGGACTGGAAAAAAATCCCATCACAAAAAAACGACAGATGGACACGACACTGTAAAATGCCTTACCTTTCTTTCAGAAAGAGCAGGTCCTGATGGTTGTAACACTTGTCAGTCACAGGCACTTGATAAGGCAGGTCCTGATGGCTGCTCTCACACTGTGTCAGGTCACAGGCACTTGATGTAGAGGTCACAGGCCTGATGGCTGCTCACACTTGTCAGGTCACAGGCACTTGATAAGGCAGGTCTGATGGCTGCTCTCACACTTGTCAGTCACAGGCACTTGATGGCTGCTCACAATTGGCAGTCACAGGCACTTGATGGCTGCTCTCACACTTGTCTGGTCACAGGCACTACGATAGGCAGGTTCTGATGGCTGATCTCACACTTGTCAGTCACAGGCACTTGATGGCTGTCTCACACTTGTCAGGTCACAGGCACATGATAAGGCAGGTTCTGATGGCTGACCTCACACTTGGCAGGTCACAGGCACATGATAAGGCAGGTTCTGATGGCTGATTCACACTTGTCAGGTCACAGGCACATGATAAGGCAGGTTCTGATGGCTGATCTCACACTTGTCAGGTCACAGGCACATGATAAGGCAGGTCCTGATGGCTGATCTCACATTTGTCAGGTCACAGGCCCATAATGATCCACATGACTTTAACCATCCCAGTTAGGACCCATGTATCAAAGGATAAGGATGAATTTATCCCAAGGAAATTATATAAGAATGGAGTGACAAGTCAGTCCCTAATGATCACTGAAATGATGTAAGAATGGAGTTACAGCCCCTTGAGACTATTAAAAACAATCCAAGAATAAGACTGACAAAGAGTCACCCCCTCATGACCACTGTAAACGATTTAAGAATGGGGTGACAAGAGTCACAGGCCCACATGACTAATGATTTGAAAATGGAGAAACGAGACCAGCCCCTCATGACCACTGTATCAAAACCTTTGTAGATGGAGACACCAAGATCACTGGTACCAAGATTGCTCTCCTCTCAACTCCACCTTCCCCCTTCTTTGGTTCTAGGTTTATTCTATTTTGGTTTAGCTAATCATCATATTCTCTTAGGTTGTTTTTTTTTTAGTTTTATCTAAGTTTTGGTTTTATTTTGTTACATTTTAGTTTTATTTCATTTTTAAATCTATTCTCTCCTAACTTTGGGAGGAAGGTGAGGTTGTTTGGTTTTTTGTTAGATCTTTTTCAGTTTAAAATTCTAATTTATATTTAACTTTTAGTGAGGAGCATTGATGCAACCAGAAGCTTGGTGTCCAGTGATCATTTTGAAGACAACTGACTAGGAAACCATGAAAAATAAACATAGGATCTCCGAAAACTATAAAGCACAATAAATCTCTGAAAATACAAACCACAACACATCTCCGAAAACAACATATCTCCAAAATCGCTCGAGCCCAATATATCTCCCAAAACAACATCTCCAAAAACAATGGAGCCCAACAAATCTAAAACCACTCATCTCCGAAAATTATGAAGCACATCTCCAAAAACTATGGAACATATACCCCAAAACTATCAAGCACAACATATCTCTGAAAACATGTCTCTGAAAACTATGGAGCACAACATATCTCAAAGCTATCAGCGTCATATACAAAGCTATGGAGCACAAAATACCTCCAAAAGCTATGGAGCACAAAATACCTCCAAAAGCTAGGGGCCATAACATATCTGACAGCTATGAGCACAGCACATTTCCATACCAAAGCTGAAGATCTCATGATCTAATATTCCAGATTTAAAGAAGATTTCCTTTATCCTCCATTCTTAATCCTTTGATAACAAGGGCCTAATAAGGTTAAGTGATGTTTCACATTACAGGTATAAAATCGATGGGAAGTATCTGTCAAACAAAAACATAATTGTTATAGATATGACAATGTAAGGGAAAGTGTAATAGATATTTGTGGATGTCTATTGATAGATGCAGGTGTCTCAGAGAGAGAGAGAGATGAAGAGAGACAGAGAGGGAGGGAGGGAGGGAGGGAGGGAGAGAGACAGACAGAGTGGTAAGAGAGAGGGAGGGAGAGACAGAGACAGAAACAGACACCGATATATTATTTATTTATTTATATATAATATATATATATATTATGTATATATATATATATAGTATAATGTATATATATATATATATAATATATATATTGTGGTGTGTGTGAAGAGAGAGAGAGAGAGAGAGAGAAGAGAGAGAGAGAGAGAGAGAGAGAGAGAGGAGAGAGAGAGAGAGAGAGAGAGAAGAGAGAGAGAGAGAGAGAGAGAGAGAGAGAGGCCTCAACATGAATTCACTGGGTTTTTTTTTTTAAATACCCGTTTTTAAGATTTGTTATTATTATTTTTTATATCGATGAAAATGGAATAAGCACTCGTGTGCTTTTTGTACATCCAGTCCCCGTGTGTATGCAGTTCTGTAAATCTTATCTGTTCCCACCGGCACACAATGGCCTACTCATACGAAAAGCGGAACAGGATTTAACATGTGCCCAAGATACTGTGCTTGCGTTCGCACACAGGACAATGGAGAGAGAGAGAGAGAGAGAGAGAGAGAGAGAGAGAGAGAGAGAGAGAGAGAGAGAGAGAGAGAGAGAGAGAGACAGACAGACAGACAGACAGACAGAGAGAGAGAGAGAGAGAGAGAGAGAGACAGACAGACAGACAGACAGAGACAGAGACAGAGAGACACACACATTGACAGAAAGGCACACACACAGAGAGAGACAGAGACAGAGACAGATAGACAGACAGAGAGATTATCCTCGATATAAAAGAATGAAATAAAAAAAAATAAGTAAAACACGGGCCTGGGTTTATAGTCTCATCCGAAGAACTTTTGGGGGAGTGGAGTTGGCACTGATGTCAACTCCAGGAAAAACGGAATCGAACCGGGGTCGTGTATATATATATATATATATATATATATATATATATATATATAATATATATATATATATATATATATATATATCAAAAGCTAAAATGTAAACTGTTCAATTCTTGACATCAAATGTTAAATTCTAATCTGAGTTAAAATTAATGTCAAAATGGCGGATTATGCTTAAAGAAAAAGATTACTTCAAAGTTTAAGCTTGTACAACGAACATGCAAGTATGTTCTGAATAGTACGTACCCTAGTACGAATATTTGATCTGCGTGCGAACAATGGCTGTAATTGCGGCATTCCGAACTTGCTGGAAAACGGCAGAGAAGACTAGCCAGTGTTACAATTTACAAATCAAGTCTCAATCCCAGATCTATGCAAACTGACGCCATCTTCGCGCTCAAAACATACCGGTTTCCTGTCATGTCCCAAGGCAGGTAACTCCGCACATTGGAATAATCTGCACCCAGGTTTTTTTTTCCGATCTGCAAAAAACATTAGTATCCTGATATTTTCCTCCACGGTACTTGCCAAACTACAAGCACAGCAATAAATTGCAAGCAACTATTTAAATCGTACAAATTTTGGGGGAACACGTAATTTTTTTTTTCTCTTCTGGGGTTTTTGTTTCTGGTTGGCTGTTTTGTTGGTGGTGGTGGTTTTATGTTGTTGTTTTTTTGGGGGGAGGGGGGGGGCTTTATATTATTATAAACTGTGCAATTACTCATGCTTACAAGTTGCTTAACACAGCACTGGCACTACACCTATTGATAGATGCAAACTCCTCTATAACCACCCAACATTCCTGTTTACAAGGTTTATTCATTCAAAGATTTGCAGTGACAAAAGATTTCCAATTCAACCTGTCCGTTACCTTCTGCAAACCATAGAGTTTATTTAGCCAAACGTATTATATTCTAGATTTGTTTATAAAAAAAAAAACAACAACGGAGGACACAAAGCATCATCAGGTCAGTTGGTCATTGAACAGGAAGAAAAACTATTCACTGTGAACTGAACAAGAAATAGCCATACAATCTTAACACCTGCTGAAATATACAGTTAAAAGATACTGTTCAGATTTCTTTTGTTTGTATAGCTAAAAGAGGGGGTGGGTGGCAGGGTCTGCATAAACTTTTAAATGTTGGGGGGGGGGGGGGTTGCGAAATACTTTCGTAGTTTCAGCATAGCACTGGCAAAGAATTCAGTTTAGGGTAGCAGGATTCTGATA
>CM060322.1:61224381-61229381 GCA_030674155.1 Stramonita haemastoma
TGGGACATCTTTACCTTTTACCTTATAAGGTGGACACATGGAGAATGACAAGCATTCAACAACAGTCATAAATGCAACACTTCACCAAGTTAAAGATGATCCAGGTATCACTGTGATCTTCTGTACTGCTCATCACATCTGCTTTATCACGGAAGGTAAACAAATAAACAATCAAAAACCCAAGGCATCAGTGACACAACTCAACACTCCAATTTTTTCCTGGAGTCCTAGAACTGGTCTTTGATGTTCTGTTCTCACGTCAAGCTCAGCGTATATATGTCTGTTCGTTAGTAATTTTCTTCTCCCTTAACTCAGATGGAAGTCATCAGGGTACCGCACTGAAAAGCTTTCACCAGATTCATCCACTTTCGTGGGTTGTGTGCCAAAACCTGGACCTCCAGAGTTGTTTCCCTGTTCATTCAGTAATGCTGACTGCTCGCCATGTTTTTTCTCTGTTTCTCCAGGACAGTGTAGTTCCCTGGACAACTGTGGTATCAAGGCCATTGGATCTTGTAACATGGCCACACCAGCTTCGTTCTTGACTGACTGAAACACCTTCAGGCCATTATTCACACTGAAACCACCTTTCAGGCGGCCATTATTTCACACCTGAAACCACCTAGCGCCATTATTCACACTGAACACCTTCAGCAGCCTTTCACTGAACCACCCTTCACGGCATTATTCACACCTGAAACCACCCTTCAGCCATTTTCACACTGAAACACCCTTCAGCGGCCATTATTTCAAATGAAACACCATGAGCAGCATTTCAACCTGAAACCACTTTGGGGTCACTTTCACACTGAACCACCTTCAGCAGTCACTGTTCACACCTGAAACACCTATCAGCGGCCATTTTTCACCCCTGAAACACTTGTGCGGCCATTTCAAACGCCAAGGTGAAGTCTGCCAGTCACCGTACAGGACACAGCCTTTCCAGAAACCCTGATCTCCAAGTCATCACCACAGTCATCCACACTGCCCCTTGCTGTATGCACCTTGCTCACTTCTCGCTGTGTCACCAGCCACCATCAACACTTTCTCTGTTGCGCCTCTTTCACTTCTCGCTGTGTCAGCCACACACTATTACCCTACACAGTGGCCCTGTGGCTTTATGGTGGTGCGGGAACTGATGCTGAATGGATCAGACACTGACTTGGAAATGAATATTGTTAAAGTCAATGGCTCGTGTCTTGGCAATGTCTGGCGGATGAAGCGTTGGGGAGATGGAGTGGGGGGGAATGGAGGGGAATGGGGGGGAATGGGGGGGAAGAGTGGGGAAGGGGGGCTATCCTCCCTTATCAGTATCCTATGCATACAGCTACATGTTAAAACTCTAAATATAAATGTTATGATCCGGTCAGAACAAGTGCAACAAGAAAAATTGTCAGAGAACAAGAAGAACGTTGATTGTTGAACACAATGCCTACTGTCACTCATGTCAAGATTTTATGTGGCATTTGCGCGAAGACTACCTAACCCCTGTTTGATTGCAAAACAATATAAACAACACATTAGTCATCTGTCGGATCTATGATTCACATTACATCTATTATAGGGTTTGTACCCCACACCTGATTTTCTCTGTGTTTGAGTCTGTATCACAGTGACCTTTCACTACGTTACACCTCTTTCAGACTGCGTAAAACTCTTCATTCATTCTTGCTACTGCATTCTCCATTCCAACATGTACACAGGACATAATCTCTTCCTCCAGTTTCACCTCTGCCATACTTTTCCTTGTCCCCTCTCTGTGCCATCATCAGTTCAGGGAGGATGTTGAGTTCTACCCAAAAGTGCACACAGCACACAGCAAGGTGACTTGTCCTCTGATTATCTTGCTCGCCTGTCATTGTTTGCTTGTTTGCTTGCTTTTGTTTGTTTGCTTGTTCGTTTGCTTGTTTGTTTGCTTTTGCTTGTTTTGGTTGTTGCTGGTTTGCTGGTTTGTTTGTTTGTTCGCTTTTGTTTGTTGCTTTTTTGGCGTGCTTATTTGTGTGCTTGTTTGTTTGCTTTCTTCATGGTCCCCTGAGCTGACATCATCCCCTTTCCTTGTCTGGGTGCGTGATTGTGTTTACACGTGTTGATTGTACAGCTGAGAGGGTCTACCCACACTACAGACACTGCACCACTGTTAGGGATTATAACAGCTGAGAGGGGGGTCTAACCAACACTACACTGCACCACCAACATCACACAAACACGGGCAGTGACAGCAGCGCTCACACTGAGGTAACGGAGATCACACCTGCAACCTCTCGGGGCAAGATGGGTGCTTCACCAGAGAGCCTGCCCGGTGCCGGCAGATCTGTGTTTAGCCATGAATGGGTTAAGGTCCCTCCCCACCCGTGTCGGCTTCAGTGTTCTATCATTCCATGGTTATTCATGTCCATAATGATGTATCCCTGTCTGTGGTCTGTTAAAATTTTCCAATTGAATCATGCCATAGACAACTTGAGGAGTGATCAGCCATGTTGTGACTCTCAGAGTAAATGGTTACACGTAGCTTAAGATGTAGTTAGTAAAGAAAACACACACACACAAAAAAATTTCCTTGAACCTCACATTTTTACAGGGCGTGCTTGTATATATACGTCACGGACACAACTTGCCATGGAAAGATGATCCACACACCTTCAAATTCTCTCTCCAAGACATCGTCCATCCCAAGAGATAAAGGGGAGAGAATCTCTCTGCTACTCCCCGCACCCATAAGGCTTACTAAGGGCAATGAAAACGGCAGTTTTACATAGGGCCACTGAGATTCAAACTCAGACCCCTTCACAAGTCCTGCACCCTACCCCTCATGCTCTACAGGTGCCCAAAGGTCGGCAGTGGCAGAAGAAGTGTTTTGGAAACATCATTGCAGAACTGTTCCCATCAGGTTGGTGCCACAGGGAGAAAGAACAAGCTGGGCTGGAGAGATGGCTCGTTCCGGGATGATTGTGCGGCGATGGGGGGGGGGGGGGGGGCAAGACTTTGAGGGAAGAAGTGCAGCAGTGAAGTAGGGGAGGGAGGGGTGGACAGAGGGAGGGGGGTGGGTGGGAGCTTGCTGTTCTCCTGTGAGAGTCGTTGCTGTAGTTGGCAGACAGCAGTGAGTACATGACAACGACACACGTCACTTGTTTTCCATGGGCACCGCCATTCCTCACTCACTCACTCACTCACCCACTCACTGACTACCACTCACCTCTCACTCACTCACTCACCCACTCACACACACTCACTCACTCACCCACTCACTCACTGACTCCCTCCTTCCTCCTCACACTCACCCACTCACTGACTAACCCACTCACTCACTCACTCACCACTCACACACACTCACTCACTCACCCACTCACTCACTGACTCCCTCCCTTCCTCCCTCACACTCACCCACACTCACTCACCAACCCACCAGCACCCACCCACCCACCCACTCACTCACCCACCCACACACCCACTCACTCCTAATCCTCCTCCTCATCACCCTCCCCACTCTCTCACAGCACAAAAGGAACACGCGGCTTGCTCTTCTTGTTGGCCACGGGCGCTGTTCTGTCCCTGAAGTACACAATCACGGGGTTGTTCAGACGAAGGTTCTCCAGGTCTGTGTCCTTCAATCTCCCGAACTTGCGGCCATCCAGACCGTTACGAGTGCAGGTGAGTCACCAGCCGATCGTCCAGCCTCAGGTGGCGGAAAAAACTGGACATGCGTCGGTTGAAAACGAGGCCAGGCAGCCATCGTTGGGGATGGTGATTTCCACTTCCGGTATGGGGCATGCTGGGAAAGTGAGAGAGGAGAAGACTGGTTTAGAATCAAAAGCTGTATGTTAATGGGAAGGTGTCTATGTGTTTGTTTGTCTGTCTGTGCACGTGCACACAGTCGCGGATACACATTAAACACAACGCGCGCGCCACACACACACACACACACACACACACACACACACACACACACACACACACACACACACACACACACACACACACACACACACACACACACACATCCATTACTTGAATCATACTCGGATGAATATAAACTGAGCCCCCGTCTGCCAACGCAAAAAGAACATCTTGGACACATTAAAACTTGTTATGCCTTTCAGAAGAGTAGGCCATTGATCCGATAGAAGGATGACAAAATAAAACCATGTACACTGGTGTCTTGTTTCGACATCATCCCTGAAGTCGGATTGCTGATAGCCTGAATGGTGGAAAAAAATGGTCGCATGCACAAAAACCTCACCATTGGTGAACCTAGAAGCTCTAAGCTGAGGAAACACACCCCCTCCCCCCCAAAAAAAAATCCAACATCAAAAACCTTTTTTTTAAAAAACAGGCTGGGTCAGGAATGCACGAAATGGAGTGGCTACCTCTCTTAAGACATTCTATCATCACCTCTCCTTAGAGCTTTTTTTCCTCTTTTTCCACATCGTACTTTTATTATCTGTTTCTCTTTTTTTCCCCCTCATTTTTCTCTCCTGACCCTAGTCACACGCACAAAGAATACACAAAGTGGGAGTGGTTACCTCTCTGAAGACATTCTACCATCAACCTCTCCTTAGATCTTTTTCCCTCTTTTTTTCTTTTTTTGTTTTCTATTTCTCTTTTTTTTTTCTCCCTTATTCTTCTCTCTCCTGACTCTACTACACAGCTTTTTTCGTGTTTTATTTTTTCTTACTGAATCAAGCAGAGACATCATCAATGAATAATACCTCCACATCCACAAACACCAACACACGCACACACATTCTCAATCCTTGAGCCCTGAACAACAATGCCAGCCAAGCCAGTCAGTCAGTCAGGCAAAGGAATCATCCAGGTGTGACACGCAGTCACTGATTCGGAACGATGTACACCATTCTCCCCCCCCTCCCCTCTTCCCCCTCCCCCCCCCCCCCCCCCGAAAAAACACACACACGCAGTTCCCTGGAGAACACAGGGGGAGGGGGGGGGGGGTTCGATCTATCTCCCACTTTTGTAATGCCTAACTGTGACCTCAAGTCGTCAGT
>CM060322.1:61234381-61241881 GCA_030674155.1 Stramonita haemastoma
CAGACATACAGACAGACAGACAAGCAGACAGAGATACAAACAGACAGACAGAGAGAGAGAGAAACGAGAGAGGAAGCAGTGTCAGAGCACCAACACAGAAAATGGCCAGTGCTGAAGAGAAGTGAACAGGTGAGGGAATGTCTCCGTGGTTTGAACAAGGGATTGATCCTGTGATGGGCGGAGGGTTGAGTCAGGTCAGGGAAGAAGAAGAGAGAGAGAAGAAGAAGAAGAAGAAGAAGAAGAAGAAGAAGAAGAAGAAGAAGAAGAAAAGAAGAAGAAGAAGAAGAAGAAGAAAAAAGAAAGAAGAAGAAGGGGGAGAGGAGGAAGAGAAAGAGAAGAAGAATGCGAAGTAGTAGTAGTAGTAGTAGTAGTATAGTAGTAGTAAGTAAGTAGTAGTAGTAGTAGTATAGTAGTAGTAGTAGTAGTAGTAAGTAGAAGAAGAAGAAGAAGAAGAAGAAGAAGAAGAAGAAGAAGAAGAAGGGGAGGAGAGGAAGAGGAAGAGGAGAAGAAGAATGCGAAGTAATAGTATAGTATAGTAGTAGTAGTAGTAGTAGTAGTTAGTAGTAGTAGTAGAAGAAGAAGAAGAGAGAAGAAGAAGAAGAAGAAGAAGAAGAAGAAGAAGAAGAAGAAGAAGAAGAAGAAGAAGAGAGAAGAAGAAGAAGAAGAAGAAAAAGAAGAAGAAGAAGAAAAGAAAAAGAAGAAGAAGAAAGAGAAAAGGATACAGAGCAGGCCATAGACCCAAACCCTACTGCAATCAGACAGAGATCAGCGTCGGTCAGTCTATGAATTGATCTGGTTTTTCCACAGCTAAGAAACAAGGGGTAATTATTTGTTTTCGTGGTGATTTGTTTACTAATTTGTTTCGTTAGGGTTTATGTTTCAAGCATTTTAGTGTTGATTTGTTTCGTTCTGTTTATTGTTAAGTAAAAAACAGACAAACCAGAATTGTAGACATATGTTCCCACCTCAACTGTACATGTTTCCAGCTCCTTCTTTGCCTGGAATGATTATGTTTGCTTTACGGTTTTTAGTCAGTATGAAAAGAACCGCTACTCTTGTTTGGTTGTTTCTTTGTTCAAGAACCCTTTTCCTGACAGTTTTAGCATTGGGTCACCGGGAAACTGACAAAAATCTAACCTAGAACAGCACAACATGAGACAAATGAACAGGAAAGAGATCAGTAGTCCTTGAAAAAAAGTACAAACTTAAGTCAACCCAAAAGAAAGAATTATTCTGCTGGGATATTGAACTAAGCTGCAAATAATCAGACTTCTGTCCTCTATTTCTCCTCTGCTCTAGGACAGGTGTTTCAGGAACGCTCCCTGCTATAGCCCAGTACAGCAAACTACTGTATTCTATTTCTTTCTTCTCTGCTCTATCACAGGAGTTTCAGAACACCCCCCTCCCTGCTGTAGCCCAGAACAGCAGCCATGCCTCACCTGTGCAGGCCGTTAGGGACAGGGGGAAGTTCTCTACCGCTCCTGCCGCTGCTGCTGCTGCCACTGCTCACTCCATGCTTGGTGTAGGAGGTCTTAGGCGCTGACCCCCCTGCCTGCAGACAGGAGTCCACAGACCCGACCTGCCACCCCGGGTACCCTGCCCCGCTAATGACACCTGCCCCGCGCTGATACTCCGCTGCCTGAGCGCTCACTGGAGCTGCTTCTACTGCCTGCAGCTGCCCACCCTGCCCTGTCCCTGTGGTCAGGCCGTGCTGCCGCCCTGTACTTGTGCAGAAAGTCCTCTTCCGGGTCTGCTCCGTTCAGGGGCCTGCTGCTGTGTCCGTTGGTGGTTTGGGTCATGTCCTCCGCCATGGTGGGAGGATGGATTGGTGCTGGAGGAGGGATGGAGGTGTTTTGGTTGTTTGTTGAACTTTGGTTAACTTTTTTTTTTAAACTTTGGTTAACTTTTAACTTTGGTTATTTTTGGTTACACTGAATGAAACCAACCTGCTTGCAGAGCCCCAAACTTCTCAGCATATGAAGAAGGACCATCATCATCATAACGTTTGTTTAAAACTTGTCATTCCTCTTTCTTTGACTTGCTCTTTTTTTCCATGCCTTTTACCTACGTCTTTTTTAAATGTGATATCTTCCCGGAAATACGTGACCTAAGTTTTTCACATAAGTGGGAAATTTCTCTCATGTTCTGAACAATGTCTGTGTTCTGGCACACAGTCTTCGCTGTACACAGGCCACAACAATCCGTGAAACAATCAGTACTCTTCACTGCTGCACAGAATTGGGCACAAAAGACTGGAAACAGAGAAGTAAATCATGGAACAAAGCACTGAATATCACAAGCCATTTCCCCACATGTTCGGTGAAAAAGTCAACAGCACTTCCAGTCCAAACCTGTTACTTTCAATAACATGGGAACCTCCAAGGGACTGGATTTTTGCACTTCTTTGATCCGTTGGAACACACAACCAGCCGCCTCACTACTTAGTGCTTGCTTCAAGAACACTGGTATCCTTCACCACTGTCAGAACTAGGTCTTCGTTTCTCAGATCTGTCCACAGAACAACTCACTTCTCCACGATTCCAAACTGTTGCCAGATCAGTCACACTGCACTCTTTCTTGTAAGCTTTGTTCATCCACACTGGGTTCTACACCAATCCACGCAGAATTTCACGCAGAGAAATCTGCTGTGACATAAAGTGGTACAAAATACAAAATACAAAACTACAAAATACAATCCAGCAGACACCACAATCCTACAGCCACACACCACGAGTCTTCCTTGTTTGGCCTGGGCAAGGTTATTCCACCTGTTACTGTCCAAGAATCTGCCACGGCCAGCCACACACTACTGTAGGCCTAAATCCTCCACAGGCCTAAATCCTCCACACTAACCACCCTACAATGCCAGCCCAACACACACTAGGTCTAGCCTAGACTAGCCAGTGTCCACCTGTTATGTACCAGCGTGGCGTGGCTTGGCTTGGCATGGTCAGTCAATCTGGACACGGGAGAGTGCACAGCACTGGGTTACAATAACTAACTGCCCACATGACATGGAAGCAGCTTACAGGTACGGGTCTATGTGGCTGGCGTAATCAGCATACTACAGGCCCGCTCTTCAGGATCTAATGGACCGCTCCACACACGTGTGTACATAACCTGCCTGCAGTACCTAGCCTAGTAGATCAGACCTACTTCTGCTGCTGTTGTGCTTCGCTTCTGTCTTTTATTTACTTCTGGTCCAGAGACCCAGGGAATGCCCAGTCTGGGAGGAGAAGGGTGAGGTGGTGGTTGTGGTTTGGGGGAGGGAGGAGAGTCAGGGTTCTCGTTTGGACTTGTGGCAGGGGGGTGGTTGTGGGGGGGGGGGGGGTAAGCTGGGGGAGAGGGGTAGATGTTGGTGCTGACTTGTTCTAGCGTGGAAGGGTTGTTTTTTTTCTTTTTCACCCTTGTTGTTCGGGTTACAGCATGATTGATTGTAGGGTTGTGTGTGTGTGGTGGTGTGTGTGTGTGTGTGTGGTGTGTGTGTGTGTGTGTGTGTGTGTGTGTGTGTGGTGTAGAGTGTGTGTGTGTGTGGCGCGCGCGTGTGTACGTGTGTGTATGTGTGTGTGTATATGTGTGTGTGTGTGCGCGCGCGCGCGTCGCGCGTGCACGAGTCACAGTGCAGCGTGAATGCACGTGTGTGGTTCTTTGCCTGTGTGCGAGTGTGTGCAAATGTAATGGTGTGTGACGGTAGACATTGTACAGCTAAAGTGAACGTCCATGTGATTTGCACTGTGCCTTCCTGATGGGCAGTGAAAACATCAACTGTGCTTTTCTTGTTGATGCTGCTGCTGTTGTTGTTTTCCTTCTCTTTTTTTATTATCAAAAGTAGTAGTAGAAGTAGTAGTAGTAATAATAGTATAGTAGTAGTAGTAGTAGTAGTAGTAGTAGTAGTAGTAGTAGTAGTAGTAGTAGTTAGAAGTAGTAGTAGTAGTAGTAGTAGTAGTAGTAGTAGTAGTAGTAGTAGTAGTAGTGGTGGTGGTGGTGGTGGTGGTGGTGGTGGTGGTGGTGGTGGGTGGTGGTGGTGGTGGTGTGTGGTGGTCGTGTGTAGTGTAGTGTATGTAGTGTATAGTTGTAGTGTGTGCGGTAGTGTCAGTAGTAGTGCAGTAATGAGTAGTAGTAGAAGTAGTGTGTGAGTGTGTAAGTAATGTAGTAGTGAGTAGAATGTAGTAAGTAAAGTAGAACGGTGTGAGTTTGAGTGCTTCGATGGTAGTGTCGAGTGGTTGGTGTGTGTTGCGCTGTGTGTTCCTATCTTTGTAGTAGTAGGTAGTAGTAGTAGTAGTAGTAGTAGTAGTAGAAGTAGTAGTGGTAGTGTGCAGCGGCGGCGCGGCGAGGCGGCGCGGCGGCTAGCAGCAGCAGGTAGAGAGAGTAGTAGAGGAGTAGAGTAGGTAGGAGGAGAGTAGTAGTGTAGTATAGTAGTAGTATAGTAGTAGTAGTAGTAGTAGTAGCAGTAGAGATATAGTTGTGTATCATCATCATATATCACAGTCAGCATCATCAATTCATAATCTCACAAACGTCTCGTTCGATCATCATCATCAACTCGTCATCATCGTCACGCATCGTCTATCAGTCATCACATCATATCATCCCTCATCATCATCATCATCATCATCATCATCATCATCACTCATTTCGTGCTGTACAACATCATGATTCACCTGGCCCTACATTCCTACAAAACACAAAGGCATCAGCCTATCCATGTGATTTGTATGGATTTTTGTCCTGACACCATCACCCCATAACAGTCAGCAAGCCATGTCACGCGCTACAGATGAACCATCATTGTTAACTGTGAACCATATTGTAACACCATCACACTGTCAACGTGACACCATATCGCTCATCTACAATGTAAACCATCTATTAACTGTGACACCATAGTGTAACACCACCCTTGTTAACTGTGACACCATATCCACTTGTTAAATGTGACACCATAGTGTAACACCACTTTGTTAAATGTGACACCATAGTGTAACACCATTATTGTCAACTGTGACACCATATTGTAACACCATCACTGTTAACTGTGACACCATATTGTAACACAATCATTGTCAACTGTGACACCATATTGTGACACCAATCATGTTAACTGTGACCCATTGTGACCACCATCACTGTTTAACTGTGAAACCATCATTGTTAACTGTGACACCATCACTGACAACTGTGACACCACCATTATCAACTGTGAAACCATCATTGTTAACTGTGAACCATCACTGTCAACTGTGACACCATACTGTGACACCATTACTGCCAACTGTGACACCATACTGTGACCCATCACTGCAACTGTGACACCATACTGTGACACCATCACTGTCCAACTGTGACACCATCATTGTTAACTGTTGCTTTGTTTAATGCTTCACTGCTTGCCTTCTGATTATCCGACATGTTGTTCATTTCAAGAAAAAAAAACCTTTACCTTTTGGTTAAAATGACGCTTATTCAGAAAGAAGGGACACGGACACAACATACAAATCAATATTAAAAGCAACAACAAGCAAATAGCTTACAGCTGCTCTGAATTTTACCTGTTTCAAAATACACAGTGCACGAGAAAACAGCAAAGAAAAAAAAAACCCCTTATACTGGGGGCCTGTCAGCATGAATAACATCCCCACCTTCTGGAAATTCTGTGCTAGGAATTCCCTCTTTTCTATCCCTCTCTTTGTATCTGCCTTGTTCCTTTTCTTCCTGTCACCTTCTTGTCTATTTTCTGCCTTTCCTGCTTTTCTATCTTTTTCTATTTATTTATTATTCTTCTTCGAGATAAAGGAATAACTTAGTCTTTTTATCGGTCCCGTGTATGCAGTTTTGGACTTTCCCGTAAAGACATAAGTATAGCAACTCTCTCCCACGCCGAGTCGGATGCGCTGGGACAGACTTGTCAGGCGCTTAACGGCAGCACAACGCAACGCAATTTAATAATAATAATGACAATAAAAGGAATTTATATAGCGCTATATCTTGTAAGGGCAAATCAAAGCGCTTGCACTCAACCCATTCTTATACGGTCATATAACCAATAGCAATCAATTTTGCTCCTATGACTGACAATAGTTGCTGTCTGAGCGTTGTATGACGAAACGAAGAAGAAAAGAAAGACGCAGAATAATCAATGAACAAAATGACAACACGGAAGAGTAAGGGACAGGAGACTGGGGTGTGTGACGGTCAGACAAAAACAAGAAAATGACTCCAGTAATCTCAAAGGCATTAACAATGATGATTAACTGTAACACCAGCTTATAACAAGGTAAACTACACCTTTCGCGCGTTGTCCAATTCCGTCTGTACCCACAACCTGTTTTACGCCTGTGTAGCCACTCTGTTATTCCCGTGTCTGCTAATTAATGGGTGTGTGACCAAGATATATTTTACTTGTCCCAACTTCCTGCTCCATCCATCTGCCTGTCTGCTGCTGGCGTGTGTGTGTGTGTTTTGTGTGTGTGTGTGTGTGTGTGTGTGGTGGTGTGTGGTGGTGGTGTGTGTGTGTGTGTGTGTGTGTTAAGGAAGAGAGGCAGACAGATAGCCGCACAGAGAGGACAGACAGAGGACAGAAAGAGTGAGAGTGTGGTGAGAGTGGGAGGAGGGAGAGAACAAGACACACACACACACACCACACACACACACACACACACACACACACACACACAGCCAGACAGACAGACAGACAGATAGACAGACAGACAGACAGACAGACAGACAGACAGACAGACACAGAGACAGAGGAGTACAGAAGTGTAGTGTGTGTTGTCATTGTGACTAAAAGCTTTCTGACACAGGTGGAAGAATGGATGGCAGTGCCCAGACTGACACAACAGACACTGCTGCCTCCTGTCTTTTAGCTACAGACCCACTGTTTACCTCCAACAACATAGACACCTGTTCCTAGGGGAGACAGAGAGAGAGAGAGAGAGAGCGAAGTAGGAGAGAGAGAGAGAGAGAGAGAGAGAGAGAGAGAAGAGAGAGAGAGAGAGAGAGAGAGAGAGAGAGAGAGAGAGAGGAGAGAGAGAAGAGAGAGAGAGAGAGAGAGATTTGATTTTGATTTATTCTTTGATATCGAGGATAATGGGATAAGCACTCTTGTGCTTTTTTACATCCAGTCCCCGTGTGTATGCAGTTTTTGTAAATGTCATCTGTTCCCACCGGCACACGATGGCCTACTCTTACGAAAAGCGGAACAGGATTTAACGAGAGAGACAGACAGACAGACAGACAGACAGAGACACAGAGAGAGAGAGAGAGAGAGGGGGGGGGGAGACAGACAGAGACAGACGGACAGACAACAAGACAGACGTGTGATCATTACACGGACGATATTTAAGTCGAATCCGTCACACACACACACAACACACACACACACACACACACACACACACACACACACACACACACACACACACATACACACACACACACAACACACACACACACACACACACACCACACACACACACACACACACACACACACACACAC
>CM060322.1:61246881-61256881 GCA_030674155.1 Stramonita haemastoma
TCTCCTCCTCCTCCTTCTTCTCCTCCCTCCTTCCTCTTCTTCTTCTTCCTATTGATTCTGTTCTGTTCTGTTCTGTTCTGTTCCATTCCCCTATCGGGCCACTTCTGTACCTACACTGCTGCCAGCGTCACTTCAGATCTCGTCCTCTTGTCTCCAAAACTATCATCTGTTTCTCTAGCTCTGTGTGTGTGTGTGTGTGTGTGTGTGTGTGTGTGTGTGTGTGTGTGTGTGTGTGTGTGTGTGTGTGTGTGTCTGTGTCTGTGTCTGTGTCTGTGTCTGTGTCTGTGTGTCTGTCTGTTGGCCTGTCTGTCCATCTGTCTGAATGAATGAATGTCTGTTTGAATGACTGTCTGAATGAATGAATGAATGAATGACAGTCTTTTCTGTCTGTCTGAATGACTGAATAAATGAATGACTGTCTGTTTGAATGAGTCTGTCTGTCTGTCTGTCTGAATGGATGAATGAATGACTGGCTGGCTGTCTTTTCTGTCTGTCTATCAGTCTGTCTGTTTGCCTGTGTCTGTGTGCCTGTCTGTCTGTCTCCGTCTCTGTCTGTCTGTCTGTCTGTCTGTCTGTCTGTGTGTGTGTCTGTCTGTCTGTCTGTCTGTCTGTCTGTCTGTCTGTCTGTCTGTCTGTCTGTCTCTCTCTCTCTCTCTCTCTCTCTCTCTCTCTCTCTCTCTCTCCTCTCTCTCTCTCTCTCTTTGGAACAAAATATTAGTGAATAAACACTTCATAACAACAGCACACACACATACACACACATACACACACACACACACACACACACACACACACACACACACACACACACACACACACACACACACACACACACACACAAACACACACACAAACACTTGGCCATTGTGTACAGGTGGGTGTGGATGACAAAATTGACAAAACTGCATATTCCCGGGGACTGGATGTAAAGAAAAAGGGACATGACTGCTTATCCCATTATCCTCGAAATAAAAGAATAAAATATGATACAATAAAAATAAGATAAGCACACACCTTTTTTTTTATCTAAGCACTCTCTCTCTCTCTCTCTCTCTCTCTCTCTCTCTCTTCTCTCTCTCTCTCTCTCTCTCTCTCTCTCTCTCTCTCTCCACACACACACACACACACACACACACACACACACACACACACACACACACATTTACAAAAACTGCATACACTTGGGGACTGGATGAAAAAAGCAAAGTTCTTATTCCATTATCCTCGATATAAAAGAATAATTGAAAGACACACACACACACACACACACACACACACCACACACACACACACACACACACACACACACACACACACACACACACCACCACCACCACCACCACCACCACCATCACCACCGCCACCACCACCACCACCACTGCAACACACACACCCACCACCACCACCACCACCACCACCAACAACAACAACCCCCACCCCCCAAACTGCCCCCCCTCCCCCTCACTCACCCCACAATGACCGGATTCTCCGTCCCGCTCTCCTCCCCCAGTGTCCCCCCGTCACGCAGAATCAGCTGTCCGCTGCTGACGTCACTGCCCCCCTCCTCCCCCTCCCCATCCCCGCGCGCTGTCAGTGCGTTGGTCGGTCTGGACGCGTGCTCCTTGTTCCATCCTTGCGACCGTTCGCTGCTCATGGAGCTCTCTCGGCTGTGGGAGCTGTAACTGTCTCCGTTCGTGAAAGGTTCTCCGGCAATGAAATCCGCCATGGTTCATTCAGGGAGTGTAGACACAGTGCTGGCCACCACACCAGTAGGCTGTACCGATGATCTTGCTCTTTGGAGTAGAGGGTTCCTTCTAGCCTACTCCTCCGATGTGAATGAACTGAACGCCAGGCTAGCCTAGCAGGCGAGTCCCACAATAACGGCAAAAATGGTGGTGGTGGTAGTGGTGGTAGTGGGTGGTGGTGGTGGCGGCTTTTGGCTAAGCTGGAGTTTGATCGATAACTTCAGGTATCGCCGCCTTGACAATGCCTGGTCACTGGCTTAGAGAAAAGAGAGAAAGAGAGAGAGAAAGAAAGAAAGACAAGTCGGAAGGAAGGTTGGGCGTGCCTGTGCTATGCTAGGCCGACTAGTCACACAAATCAAGCGCTACTGGCAGTGTAGTCCAGGAAAATTTTGCCAAAAAAGGGCTCTGGCACAGAATAAATGCTTCAAAATTTTTTTCACTTGTTTTATGTTTTGGTGGGTGTACTTGACCATCCCAAATGTTGTTAACAAAAATTTAGTTGCGGGATAAGTTGTAATTCGTGTTTGAAAAGAGTAGGTGCAGTGCAGCTGAGCTGAAACGGTATTTCCCATTTGGGCTGCTTTGCAAGCTGTTCTTGCTGTCCAGTCAGGAATTTTTACACTAAATTGAAGCAGGCTTGTATAAATTTCATTTCTAAACTAAAACTTTTACACTCTGATGACCCAATGTCTTTTTACTGGGGGAAAACTAATGTAATTGCACTTCCGGTTTTCAAATTTGAGAAAAGTTTACAGATAACGTTACCGTAGGCAGCAAAATTTAAACATTGTGCAATCATTTTAAGTGTAATAATGTTAAACACTCAGAAACGCATTCATATGATGCAAAGAACATGATATTTGATACATGCTGTTGTCGCTATAACTTATTTGCTTACCCACCCCCCTAAAATTAGTAACCCAAGCGTTCAAACGAAGTACAATTTTCAGTCAAAACAAAACTACTGGCAACAGGCAATCACCTTGGTTATGTTTTTTTTGTTGTTGAATACATATTATCAGCTTTGTATTCATTAACAAAAACTACTCTTTTTCTCAATTTGACGACATTTAAGAGGTGCTTGTAAATTAATTTACCATTTTGCCAATGATTGGTTCACAAAATCACTTGTAACATCTCTTACAGATGTTCATAGATTCAGTTCCAATGTCATGAAGATGGCAGTTCAACAAAATGTAAATATCCAACATCTTAGCATGAGCTGTGCAGTGTGTCTTCCTAATTGGATAGTCCAGGACCTCCAGCAACTCTGAATGTGTGCAGCTTTGCCCTCTACATTGCCCACATGCAACTGAAGACACGAGGCCATGCTTACAGCATGTACACCTTGCTGTTCGGCATTCAGTCAGACAATGACATCTTACATTAATTTATTTTTTTAAAACATCTTACAATATACAGAGGAGCTTCAGGGGTTACGTCAAAATCTTTATAGTTGGAAACATCACTCCATGTTTTATTTCCCATCCCCAGTCCTGGGGATCTAACTGGAAACTATGTGAATTTAAATGCAACCATTCATGGACCTGGAAATAGGTCCTCATAGAATGGAACTTTGCAGCTGAGGATGTTGGGGGCAGTTTGTTTCGGTGTAATGATAACAGAAGTAGCTGGTTTCTGCATGTATCACACATATCGGAGCTTGTCCAAGGAATCTTTGTTCTTGCCACCATGCATCATTGCAGTGGTCTTTTCTCCTGCAGCTATCACTTGCTCTTTGCTGATGTTGGGTGTCATGAACACGCATGCATGCTCTCGATAAAATGCACATTCTAACTTTTTTCCACAGGCAGGATCTTTTCGTCTGAAAACATACTTCTCTGGCTTTCTCTAATGCTGTACCTACAATGAGGCAGTTAGCATCACCACAATTATACAGTGTTGAATCCAGACTTTGTCAATCCTTCACCGAGCAGTTGAATGAAGTGCAGTCTGTTGGCTGGATTTGCTATAAAGCACTTTCTGGACTCAGTCAGCACCATGCTACCAGCAAAATAATGACAGGTCCTGTGATCCCACCATTTCTTCTCAGATGAGCAGCATTTTTGGTTAGCAGTCCACTGCAATCAATCGCCATCAAATACAACAATATCCCTGTTGTAGATGCAGTTCATGAAGTTGCTATACATCTGCACCAGCTGGTTGTATATTGTTCCACAAGGCCAGACAAGTCGATGCAAAAGGGGACCACCACTAATGACCAAAGCAGTATGATCTGCAAGTTGAACACCCAGCTGTTTTGTGGCTGACCAGATATGACTGGCAAGTACTGCTTTGTTTGCTTGCCTGAGTAATTAATACTTACGTTAACTATAAACCAGGAACTAAACAGTTGATGCACTTTCGCAGCAAGCCCAATCTGTACAGGTGTGATGATAGTGTTGGGCCTGGTGCACTGGATGATGCCTTGCCTAATTGCTGATACTTTCTAATTCCCTTTAGATTTGTTGGTGACTTGCATCAAGATTTCAGAAACTGTAACTGGCAATGCTGTCTGCATCAGGACAGTTGTCTTGCAGAAACCAGTGACTTGATGTCATTGTGAATGATTGTTACTGCTGCTTTGGTAAGACACATCTGTTCATCTTTAGCACTGGATTCTCTTTTCTCTTGGTAGAACTTCTAAAAAATACAGTCTGGAGTTGTTCTGAGTGATATGATATCAAATATGTTATTGGAATGAGCAATCGCAATTTCATCACCATAGTGTTTTAAGAGTTCAACTTTCATCTGTTGTGCACAGTATGCATCATTCTAACAAACATTTTCTATTTTATATGCTTGACTGCAAATTTCTGCTTTTCTGAGGAAAGATTGTCCTTAGGGCTCCTTAACGCTAGCATCAATAACTGTTTTATTGGCGTACATGGCACGGCATTCCTTATGTACAGAGTTCCTCACACAGGCAACTTTGTTGTCTTTTAACTGACAACTGCAATGGTTGATCGTATTGCGCCTTTCTGGGTCACTGTACAAGGTGGCTTTTGTGGTGCTGGGGTCTTGCAGTTGATACAAATGTTTTCAATGATTTCTTGCAACAGACCAACATGTTAGTATGTAGGTGTCACTTATATTCACACACACACACACACACCACACACACACAACACACACACACCACACACACACACACACACACACACAACACACACACACACACACACACACACACAAGCAAACAAACAACACACACAAACAACACACACACAAACAACACACACACACACACACACACACACACACACACACACACACACACACACACACACACACACACACACACACCAGAGGAATAGATCATAAGACCACTTCTTTTATTCTTTAGATTATTCTGTGGCTGTAGCTTGTTTTATAAACTGTTATGTCTAGCCTTGTTATTTTGTTTTTCTTCACTATTTTTCTGTCTGAATCAAGCATATCATGCTGTCTTCTTTCGGTTATATTGTGAACAGTACATTTTCTCTGTTTCCATTCCTTTTTATACTGTATTATTTGTATCTAGATTAAGACTGTTTTGTTTTCCTATCCTTTATTAAGGTGTTTTTATATCCATTAAAAAAAATATTTTTGTGAGGGCAAAATGAAAACCATTGTGAAAACTTAGGTTTTACTTTCAGTAAAGATGTTTTTGACTAGGCCTACACACACACACACACACACACACACACACACACACACACACACACACACACACACACACACACACACACACACACACACAACCTGCTTATCAAAATTATTATTTTAAACACAATTTCTTCCGATTTTACAAAACAAACTGTATAGTAACTTTACTACTGCGCGCGGATGTGTCTGCTTACACCTGTGCTGTGGCGTCTGCTATGCCTTTCGTTTTGTCTTCCTCCGCGGATTTCTCATACATGTTTTATTCATTACTTTCAATCTTTCTGTGACTTTAGCAAGATTCACAAACAATATGGACTTTGGATCATCCATTTACAGCTATATAATGGTCAGCAAAGAAAGCTTATCTCCTGATTAATTCGTGGAGGGGTCTGACACAGAAACAGCGAGTGACGCGAAAACAAGGCTGCGCGCGCGACTAAAACTCCGGCCCGCTCGCGAAATCGACAGAAAGTAGTTCGACATAAAAAGTGTTTTTAATTAAAATCCCCTCACAAAACTTTTGTTAACACCAGTGTAACGTAATCGGGAAGGATCAAATATACTAGTTTGTGTAGTCAAAAATTTTGAAGCACTTATTCTCTACCAAAAATAAAATTTTCTTGGACTAGTGTGTGGGTGATAAAACTCGAAGATAAATTCCGCTGTTGTTTTTGGATGTTTTGTTTTTTAGGTTAATGCCTCTGTCTCTCGTTTTTTTTTTAAAATAATTATTTATTTATTGATCGCTGTTATGGATGTAACAATCATCCTATTCATTCATGTTGTATCTATTCATTTTGTTCATTCACCTATTCACCTTATTAATCGAATCCTCGCGTTATGCGTTTCTCGTAACTTTCATAAAGTAGTTAACCTGTCAGTGACACTTATTTATATGTTCAAGGTCGATTTATGCAGCCTGTTTTACATATTGCGGCCTTTTCTTCCCTTTTCAATGAAGCGCAGAGCCAAGTTTCCCCCATACACACAACTATATGTCCGTGTTCACCGTAAACAATATCATTCCACATGAACACACACACTCTGGGACCACAGCACTCCCCCTGCTGCTAGGCTCGCTGGTAGACTACAGCCCTCACCCAGTCACTGAGCACAGGCAGGTCTGTATGTGTAGGCTAGGCCCTAGCCTAGTGGAAGATTGAACTTTCAGAAAGCACCCAGACCCTCCGACATCGAGTTCAAGATCCACCAACCCGTAAAACATCCGAGGGTTTGTGACGACTTTGCTGAAAGCTAGCTAACCTATCTTCAACACTTGTTCATTCAGTTATCATTTAATGAAAAGTTGACTAGTGTAAAACCACACTAATGTTCCACAGTCACATGTTAACGAACCTACTGCACCCTTCTTCTTTTTTTTTTTCCAAGCAAGGAATCTATGTCTTTACCAACCTACACCCAGAGTACACATTCTGTGGATAATTCTACAAAGACATCAGCGGTATATCAACTCCCTCCCTGGGCGTGCGCCCTAAACTGGGGAGGCACGTCAGCCCAGATAGGAGAAAGCGCAGAACAAACACATTGCTGTATGCCATAGCGCTTTTCTAAGGAAAACGCGTGGCCACTGTCTTATCTAGTGTTGAATTCATTGTTGGGGGAGTGTTCGTGTTAGAATGTATGGATCTT
Organism: Stramonita haemastoma; assembly: GCA_030674155.1. NCBI lineage: Eukaryota > Metazoa > Mollusca > Gastropoda > Neogastropoda > Muricidae > Stramonita > Stramonita haemastoma. Next base: position 61,253,925 of record CM060322.1, read on the forward strand.
GTGTTTGCAGTGAGAAGGGGGATGTTTGAGGAAGCGGCTGATCAAGAGCATGCGTTGTGTAACAAAGGCGGAAGATAGAGGGGGTCAAACAGATGATGCAGAGCACTTTGAGAGAGACTGGTTAGTTGGTGCTGGATGACGTTGACACAGAAAATAGCCTCAAGTTGACAGTGTGACAGACACACTTGACGCTTTTTACCGGTAACGCGCCTGTCTAGAAAGCGAAAAATCCGGGTCGAAGTGTGCAGTGGTTCGAACCCTGTTTGGGCCTAAAACTTGTTCCCCATCCATTGGATGGTGTACAGTGGTGGTCTGGGTGCTAGTGTTTCGGTGAGACGATAAACCGAGGTCCCGTGTGTTACACATCATTATTTAGCGCACGTAAAAGAACCCACGGCAACAAAGGAGTTGTTCCTGGCAAAATTCTGTGGAAAAAAGCCACTTTTTAGGGAAACAAACACAGTTGCAGGCAGGAAAAAATAATGATGGATGGCGCTGCCCTTGTATCGACGCGCTCTCCCAGGGGACAGCAGCCCGAATTTTAGCAGAGAAATCTGCCGTGGCTGAAAATGGTGTGCTTTTTTTAAAATAAATAAATAAAAGAGTGATGCTCCTGTCTTGCTGCTCCCACGCCGCTCATCTCGATGCCATGCCCAGGTTTCTCATGTCGCATCCTCAGAAGTCCACAGGGAGCTGATTAAAACTAGGCCACTACTGTGGGGCCACGAGCCAGAAAGGCCCTGCACTGTTGCTGGTTCCCTTTGATGGAAAACTAAAGAAAACAAAACAAATCAATCCTGTCTACAAATAACACGTTGCGGCTTCCTTGAAGAGGGGAAAAGGGGGGAGGCGAGGGAGAACGTCTAAGTAAAGAAATCAGTAAATCTAGTTGATAGTAGCCTATGCACCCATAAGTCTCGGAAGACTATGGAGTTAAGTTGCGCTCTGGTCTTTAGAGCGCAAAGCCTGGGTAAGTATGGAGGAGGGCAAGCTGTTTGATAATCTAGTTGATAATACTTCAATATTTTGACTGTGCAGCTCAGTGGTGTCTGTTTTAACAAAGCTACAAATCCCTCCCCCTCCCCCTATTGATGGCAACAATAGCTTAGTCGTGAGTCATGTCACCATACTGAGTGACACACCCACGAAGAACTACTACATCTCTCCAGTCGCTTTTTCCCTGTACACCACAGACCACCACAGCCACAGATGTGTATGGAAAACCGAAACTAAGGTCACCATGAGACCAGAGCATCCAAGGTCACCGAATCAGAGACATTTAAAAAATATATTATTGCATGATGATCATGATGATAATGAGGATGAGGTAATGCTGCTGCTATGGAAGTGCACGCTTTACTTGACAGGGCTGTACTCTACTCTTCCTATCATGATATATTATCCCGGCATCAACCGGGCCGAGAGATACAGACACATACAAAGTTGACCAAGTACTTTAAGCAACATTCTCAAAAGTGCATCTGAACAGTGGATGAAGCTGGACCGTGTGGTCCCAGTCTTTCCAGTGAGTCCATAGCAAACTCACTCTGGGTACAGTGTTAGAGGTTACAGAGGTAGAGTTACAAAAACTTTTTTTTTAACATGAATCTTATGGGATTTGATCCAGCTATTTTCCAGTCAGTAGTCATTGTGCTGTGGGGGATGGTCAGACTTGAACTGTGTGCGCCAGAGAGAGAGAGAGAGAGAGAGGAGAGAGAGAGAGAGAGAGAGAGAGAGAGAGAGAGAATGGGTGGGGTGTGAGATTGTGAAAGACTGTGTGTGTGTGTGTGTGTGTGCAAAGGTGGAAATTTGCGTAACCACGGGGCATGCGCACAGGAGGATAGACACATGCATCCTGTATGACATGTGCATGCCATTTTCCCACAACCTCTCTCCCATCTCCTCCATCACTGGCTAACATACAGACATGTATAAGCTGGTCAACAGCTTTTCTTTCTTTCAATTCAACACACATACACACCTCTTTTCTCAACTTCCCTTTGTGCGCATTTCATCAGACACCTCTCCTTTCTCCTCTGGGTTTCTTTTGTGTGTATGTAGCCTAAACCACCATCCCCTCATGTGACAACGCTCTGTGACATTCCTTCTCAGCTTCCAACTTTGATGCAGCAACACCCTAAGTCAGCGTGGGTCGATACTCCTGTTGCCTGCCTGCCTGCCTGTCTGTCTGTCTGTCTGTCTGCCTGCCTGTCTGTCTGTCTGCCTGCCCGCCTGCCTGTCTGTCTGTTTGTCTGTCTGTCTGCCTGCACTGTCGTTCTGCTCCCTCTCCGGTGACTGAAGCAGCAGGTGATTCCATAGTCTCCCATTCCTGTACCTGGATTCAGTAAAATACTCTTTCTTGTCATTGTCATCTTCATAGTTACTTTCTTTGGGGGATAAAAACCAATCGTTTTTGTCGTCTATGGCGTTGGACCCGTTTGGCATATAGCTTTGTGAACGACCATGAGGCTGTATAACACAAAATACGAATGTAACTTAGAACCATAAAATGTCTCTATGACAAGGCAACCAGCACAGTCAACTTTCTTTTGTTTCGAGGATAATGGAATAAGCACTTGTGTGCTTTTTTACATGTGTACGACAATAACATGTGTTCCCATGTGTACGACAATAACATGTATAGGAAAATGGTTTTGAACCGCAATTGCAATACATCAAGGACGTCTGCTATGCTTCACCCTCTTCAACATATACATGATGATACATAATGCACGTAAAAATCTCGAGGGAACTGTTAGCGTTAGAGTCAGAACAATTACAAACTTATGTTTAGCAGATATAATATATATATATATATATATATATATATATATATATATATATATATATATATATATATATATATATATATATATATATATATAAGAAGTGTATGTATGTATGTATGTATGTATGTATGTATGTATGTATGTATGTATGTATGTATGTATGTAAGG
>CM060322.1:61264381-61391881 GCA_030674155.1 Stramonita haemastoma
CTGTCCCTGAGATAAAGGCAGCAGAACATAACATTGCAGGTCCTCTAGTCACTGTATAGCTTCTCACCCATTGGGGAGAGGATGGGCAAGATCCTCTTTAGGAGTGCCTCATGTGCAGAACTGTAGCATGCTTTGTTTTCTGGCTGCCGGTCTTGCCAGGACTCTGCACTGTGTAAGTTTGCACTTTTTATTTATTTATTTTTTTATTCATTTCTTTTTATCAAGGATAGTGGAATAAGCACTCGTGTGCTTTTTTAAATCGAGTCCCCGTGTGAAAGCAATTTTGTAAATCTTGTCATCTGTTCGCTCGGCACACAGTGGCCTACTCTTATGAAAAGTGGAACATGATTTGACATGTGCGCAAGATTTTCTGCATGCGTTTGCACACAGGGCCTTGGTTTCTTGTCTCATCCGAAGGACTTTTGGGGAGAGTGGAGTCAGCACTGATGTTAACTTCAGGGGAAAAATCCCCTCAAATGGGAATCGAACCCGGGTGTTGTCACTAGACACCACGTCTGCATTTCAAACACACAACTTTGTGGACTTTTGGAATTTACTTTTTCTTTTCTTTTTTTCTGTTTTTTTTTTTACATTTAACACCACTTTAAGTCGGTGCAGATTCATCTGCATGAAATTTGGGCTGCTCATTGTGTGCCACCCTTTTTTTTTTTTCCATGTCTGCAACTGTATTTGTTTCCCTATCAGAGTGGCTTTTTGCTACAGAATTTTGCCAGGGATAACTGTCTTGTTGCTGTGGGTCATTTAATGTGTGCTAAGTATTTATGTTTGACACATGGACCTGGGCTTATCATCTCATCGGAAAGACTATCACGCAGACCACTACTCTGGTCTAATGGATGGGAGAAAGTTTCGGGCCCAAACAGGGTTCAAACCACCGTACACTTCAACTTGGACTTTTTGCTTTCTAGACAGGCGCGTTACCTCTTAGCCGCCAATCCACTGATGGGGTGTGGTTCTTGTTACTGCTGCAGATGACCTTATACTTTGCTGATATAAGCTGTTCATGTCAGAAATGATGTATGCATACATGTCTTTGTTTGTAATTTGTTCCTCAGCTGGAGCTCAAGGGGAATTCACCAGTGGTGAGAGTTTTGTGTGTGAGACCATTTTCGCCCACCATGAATGTAGTCCTATTTGATGGCGGGATGTATTCTGGGTACATTTGTGTTTCATAACCATCAAACGCTGACGCGAATTACAGGAGCGCACTGGCAGGTCTACACTTGAAGTTGACCTGGCAGGTGATAAAAATCCTGACCCTTGATTCACCAGAGCCGCCATGATTCGAACCCACAACTTCATGACCCATGCCATTAAAGTGGAAAGGTCTTAGCCTCTCAGGTATGGCACCTGTTGTATGCAGACATAAATCATGCTTTCAGCTTTTTAGCCCTGGCTGTTTGTACAGGTAAGTTTCTTCCAGCCCTGGAGATTGTCTGGTTGAAGGTGCGAGCTGATGTTCGGATACTAGGCTGTGTTGTGGTACTTTCCATGGTGTTAATTTTTGTATGTTTACTGTTCTTATGTGTGGCTTGTAACCAGCATGGATTTCTCTGTGAGATAATAAAGTATTTGGATTGAATTGAAATGAATTGAGTGTGTGGACGAAACAAAACAAGGACTTACAGGTGACTCTCTGAGGAGGTAAAAATTGATTTGGCACATACACAGTAAGTCTTTGGAAGTCATCTCTCAGTTGCTCAGTTGGATGGATATTTAATTTTTGTCATTCAGAGTTCAAAACAACAAAGCAAGGCAAAAACTATGCATTGAAACTTGTGTAATAGACAAAAGCATCAAAGGCTATATTAACAAAGTATCAACAAACAAAACAAGTGTTTTCAATGCACACGTGATAAGACATATCGGTATGTGTGCATGGTGGTGTGTGTGTGTGTGTGTGTGTGTGTGTGTGTAATCATCTAATTCATCAATTTTTTTCAGATGTACATGAGTAAGCTCGTTGTGTTTTTCCATCAGCCATCAATCTAAGAAAGGAAAAAAAAAATCTAAACACGAGGAAGCATAGAAAAGACTAAAAAAACAAAGCAGAAATATCCCTAGCAAACATAAAGCCAACAAAAGAGAAAGGGAGGGAAAAAACAAACAAGCAAATAAAAAACAAACTGTGTTGTTGTGTGTCATGGTGTGTGTGTGCGTGTTTGTGTTGTGATCTTGCGCCCGCGCGCGCACCGGCGCGCTTCTTGAGCATGTGACGTGTTAATGTAAATAGCTTTGGTGAAGCAAGGGGAATCTCTTGATTTTGTAGAATGAGGTACTTTTAAGTGGAAACTGATAATAGGAAGGGGGGCTTTTCCTTAGATTATTTGCTAGGTTTCATTTGTCAATGTTTGAAAAAGGGGCGATCGCCCATGTATGTAATGGTAACTGGGAATTGAAAAAAAGGCTAGCATATAAAAGAGAATGGTGTTATCCCGTTGTGCTATTTGGGGCTAATAACTATTTTCATCCATTGATTCAACTTCGGTTCTTTTGGAAACAGATTTTTCAAAAGTACATTAAGCTGGAAATCGCTGATTTCAGAGCTGAAAATTGGAATTTAACATTTATTTTTATTTATTATTTATTCTTTTATAGTGTGGAAATGCAAGAAATAACCATACTTTTGGCCTTGATCCTGCATTTATATATCTCATTAGTTTTGGTTCTCTTCAGAACACCCACAGCCTATTTGTAAACAAAGGTAGGCTGCCAGAAACCTGAGCTGATTTCAAAACTGGAACATTGTCATAAAACATCCAACCATGGCTTGTTGATAGGACGGACAAGTTGTGATTTAAAGAAAACTTCCAAACTATTGTGTCAAAAGCTTGTACCATTCTGTCCATGTACCATTGTGTCCACATGTTTACATACATACATACTGGCAGACAAGCCAGCTGACCAGCAGCATTCTCCCAGAGACTAATATTATTTGCCACACTAACCTTTACACTAACCTTTACACTAACCTTTATTATCTTAACCTGGCCCCACATGTGGACACAAAAGATAGAATGGATATGATGATACAAGACATGACACAGAAACAAACCTTTTATGTGTCTTGCATTTTTGGGTGGGGAAGAGTGGGGGGGGGGGGGGGCGGGGGTTTAGGAAACACATGTTAGAAGGGGTGGGATGGATAGCTAGCTGTATGTGGGAAGAGGCATAAGGAAGGTTATGGCTAAGTCGTCCGTGTGAGTGAGTGTGAGAGCAAGAATAGGGAACGGCAAACCTGGTTTTGTTGGGGGGCTTTTTGTAAGGAATTGTTTAGCTAAATAGATACTTTTTTTTTTTAAAGGTAGGGTTAATTGGTAAATGCAGTTACCAAGATGATGATTTTGTGTGTGTGTGCGCGCACAGTTGTGTGGTTATGTGTGTGTGGTGTGTGCTGTGTGTGTGTGTGTGTGTGTGTGTGTGTGTGTGTGTGTGTGTGTGTGTGTGTGTGTGTGTGTGTGTGTGTGTGTGTGTGTGTGCTTGCTTGAGAGAGATGGTAGTCATACTTTACATATGTACATGAATGAAGAAAAGGAGGAAAGAGTGTGTATACCTAGTCCTTCATTTTGTCACTGTGTGATCCCCAGATTAACACTCTGGGGGTCTCCCACAATGAATCACTCATCCATCCCACCTGGGAATCACTGGGGAGATTGAAATTGCACACTGAATGAGGTTTGGGTGTATGAACTGTTTTCAAGTACCTCACCATATAGGCCACCATATTTTGACTTCAGAGGATTTTTTCATGGAGAGTGCAAGGGTTTTGGTCTTGTTATAGCTGAAGGCAATCTTAACACAACATTTTGATAATGACAAAAATAATAATAATATATGGAATTTATATAGCGCTGAATCTTGTGAGAGCACACAAATCAAAGTGCTTGCATTCAAGTTTGTCATGCACATGCAACTGTCACAACTAAACAACAAATTACATATCTACACACACAATATAACAATTTTACAATAAACATTTTATAGCATTAATAACTGACACAGCTTTTGGCTTAGGCCAAGTTCTTTGTTTTTAATGATTGCATTTTATTTAGATCAGATGAACTGTAAGTTATATAAAGAAAAATAAGCAGCATCAGAAAATGCAAAAAAATAAAAACAAAAAACCCCAACAAACAAACAATAAAAGCCAAAGAAACAGAAGAAGTCGTACAAGATAAGGGAACTCATGAAGGAAAAGCACAATAAAAACAAAAGGAAAAAGTATAGAAAAAGAAGAAAACGCAAAGAAGTCAGAAGCAGGTTCATAACCAGAAAGAAAGTGGTAGAAACTCACGACCAAACAGCAAAATCATCAACAAACAGAAAGAACAAAATGATGAAAAGGTGATCAAGCCAAAAGATGGCAGCAGCAACAACAACAAAATTAGAGGCTGGGGAAGAAAAAATGGAAAGAACAAAATGGAAGGGGGGGGGGGGGTAACAGAACATTGGCAAGAAATAAAAAAGAAAAGGATACATAAGAAACAAAACACATGGGTGATGTTCCTTCCATTTTAAACAGAATTCTGTCATGGCAATTTTTAGACTTAAAATACTATTTTTAAAAGAAATACCAAATTCACAAATATTATTTTTAAAAGAACTGTACCAGATTGAAGACTTTGAATCTTTTTGAAAATGACCAAATTGACAACCTGTGACAAACATCCCCTTGAAGATCCTTGAAAATCAAGGCTTGACTATCAAAAGTATTCTCATTAACAATGACAATAAACTGAAGATAAACTTTGGTGTTAAAAAAATTAAAGTTCCAAACGGACACAGAATAACAGATAACAAATGTTTCATTTGTGGTGACTGTAAGTTAAAGTCTTTGTCATTTGTGGCTTTAGATAGTGGTGATTTTCTTCACGAAATTCTTCGCTTTAGTAGTGGCTTTCTTTATTGCCTTCTTGGTTTTAGTGGTCACATGATCACAGTCTTAGCTTTATTCATGGCTTTAATGGGGATATGATCACATTCTTGCCTTTAATGGTGACTTTCTTTATTTCATTCTTGCCTTTAGTGGAGACTTGATCACATTCCTGGCTGAAGAGGTGACTTCATGGCATCTTTGTTTTAGTGGTGACTCTCTTTATGACTGTCTTGGCCTTAGTGGTGACTTTCTTTATGACTGTCTTGGCCTTTGTGGTGACTTTCTTTCACATTTTTGGTTTTAGTGGTGAATTTCTTGATCACATTTTTGGCTTTAGTGGTAACTTTCTCTATCACATTTTTGGCTCAAGTGATGACTTTATCACAGTTTTTGCTTTAGTGGTGAATTTATCTCATTTTTGGCTTTAGTGGTGAATTTATCACATTTTTGGCTTTAGGGGTGACTTTCTCATATTTTTGGCTTTAGTGTTTTGGCTTTAGTGGTGACTTATCACATTTTTGGCTTTAGTTGTGACTTACATTTTGGCTTTAGGGGTGACTATCACATTTTTTGGCTTTAGTGGTGACTTTCTTTATCATATTTTTGGCTATAGTGTTTTGGCTTTAGTGGTGACTTATCACATTTTTGGCTTTAGTTGTGACTTACATTTTTGGCTTTAGTGGTGAAAAATCCACTTCAGCAATAGAATATTCCATATTGTGCTGAAAAAAACTATTACTATCCAAACAAGCATAATCAAGAATTAAATAGGGGGAAAAATGTGGCACTGTACTGTGGTTATATTCTGTCTTGGGCAGGCCAGCCTAATTTTCATGAAGGGAAACTTACACTGTGTAGTGTAATGGTATGGCACTGCTCTCCTGTGTTCTGAACTATACTACTACAGCATACTTCCATACCATCCATATTTTAGGGTATCATACTGTGCCATCCTATCCCATCCCACCCTGTGCCATATTATCCCATCCCATCCCAGTCCATGCCATTCTATCCTGTCTCAACCCACACCATCCGAAGTTTTCAAATTTATTTAATTATGTATGTGCTGTGAGTTGTATTACAGATTGTGTTGAATAGAAAATAAGTTGTGATATTCATGGAAAGGTTAACTTATTCACGTATATGACATGCTTATTTTGTCGGAAAAGTAATAAAACAATAACCAAAGCTATGTTGAATGAAGGATAGAAATATGCATAATTTGCGGTTTTGTTTAGGAGGGACTTTTTGTGTGTGTGCGTGTTTGCTTTTTTTTCTTCTTTTTTTCTTTTGGTGATGTATTGGCATCATAATTTGATATAGATTTCGTGAAAAGGAGCAGTTTCTCCTTTACTTTTTTTTGTTTGTTTGTTGTGTGGGTGTTGGGGGGGGGTTCAATGGTTTGGGTTTGTTTGTTGTTGTTTTTTTTTGGGGGGTGAGAGGGGATGGTGAGAGTATGTGAAATTTATGAAGAAAGATCTGATTAATATCTCTAAGATTAGTATCTTTAAGATTCTTAGGTTAATTAAGAAAAATGTGTGTCTGTGTGTGCGCGCATACCATGCATGCATATATTTGTAAATTTATCTACAAGAAATGCGTGTAGGGTTTTGGGTTTTCTTTTTTCAAATTGATTTTCCTTTTTTTTTTAATTTTCTTAAGTGCTTTGAGTTGGTTGTACTACAGGTTATGTTGAATAGAAAATAAGTTGTGATATATGTGGAGATGTGAATATATATATGTTTAGGTATTTGGCATCTTTGTCAGAATGAATAGAAAATAAGTTGTGATATCTATGGAGATGTGAATATATATGTTTAGGTATTTGGCATCTTTGTCAGAATGAATAGAAAATAAGTTGTGATATCTATGGAGATGTGAATATATATATGTTTAGGTATTTGGCATCTTTGTCAGAATGAATAGAAAATAAGTTGTGATATCTATGGAGATGTGAATATATATATGTTTAGGTATTTGGCATCTTTGTCAGAATGAATAGAAAATAAGTTGTGATATCTATGGAGATGTGAATATATATGTTTATGTATTTGGCATCTTTGTCAGAATGAATAGAAAATAAGTTGTGATATCTATGGAGATGTGAATATATATGTTTAGGTATTTGGCATCTTTGTCAGAATGAATAGAAAATAAGTTGTGATATCTATGGAGATGTGAATATATATGTTTAGGTATTTGGCATCTTTGTCAGAATGAATAGAAAATAAGTTGTGATATCTATGGAGATGTGAATATATATGTTTAGGTATTTGGCATCTTTGTCAGAATGAATAGAAAATAAGTTGTGATATATGTGGAGATGTGAATATATATGTTTATGTATTTGGCATCTTTGTCAGAATGAATAGAAAATAAGTTGTGATATCTATGGAGATGTGAATATATATGTTTAGGTATTTGGCATCTTTGTCAGAATGAATAGAAAATAAGTTGTGATATCTATGGAGATGTGAATATATATGTTTAGGTATTTGGCATCTTTGTCAGAATGAATAGAAAATAAGTTGTGATATCTATGGAGATGTGAATATATATGTTTAGGTATTTGGCATCTTTGTCAGAATGAATAGAAAATAAGTTGTGATATCTATGGAGATGTGAATATATATGTTTAGGTATTTGGCATCTTTGTCAGAATGAATAGAAAATAAGTTGTGATATATGTGGAGATGTGAATATATATGTTTAGGTATTTGGCATCTTTGTCAGAATGAATAGAAAATAAGTTGTGATATCTATGGAGATGTGAATATATATGTTTAGGTATTTGGCATCTTTGTCAGAATGAATAGAAAATAAGTTGTGATATCTATGGAGATGTGAATATATATGTTTAGGTATTTGGCATCTTTGTCAGAATGAATAGAAAATAAGTTGTGATATATGTGGAGATGTGAATATATATGTTTAGGTATTTGGCATCTTTGTCAGAATGAATAGAAAATAAGTTGTGATATCTATGGAGATGTGAATATATATGTTTAGGTATTTGGCATCTTTGTCAGAATGAATAGAAAATAAGTTGTGATATCTATGGAGATGTGAATATATATGTTTAGGTATTTGGCATCTTTGTCAGAATGAATAGAAAATAAGTTGTGATATCTATGGAGATGTGAATATATATGTTTAGGTATTTGGCATCTTTGTCAGAATGAATAGAAAATAAGTTGTGATATCTATGGAGATGTGAATATATATGTTTAGGTATTTGGCATCTTTGTCAGAATGAATAGAAAATAAGTTGTGATATCTATGGAGATGTGAATATATATGTTTAGGTATTTGGCATCTTTGTCAGAATGAATAGAAAATAAGTTGTGATATCTATGGAGATGTGAATATATATGTTTAGGTATTTGGCATCTTTGTCAGAATGAATAGAAAATAAGTTGTGATATCTATGGAGATGTGAATATATATGTTTAGGTATTTGGCATCTTTGTCAGAATGAATAGAAAATAAGTTGTGATATCTATGGAGATGTGAATATATATGTTTAGGTATTTGGCATCTTTGTCAGAATGAATAGAAAATAAGTTGTGATATCTATGGAGATGTGAATATATATGTTTAGGTATTTGGCATCTTTGTCAGAATGAATAGAAAATAAGTTGTGATATCTATGGAGATGTGAATATATATGTTTAGGTATTTGGCATCTTTGTCAGAATGAATAGAAAATAAGTTGTGATATATGTGGAGATGTAAATATATATGTTTAGGTATTTGGCATCTTTGTCAGAATGAATAGAAAATAAGTTGTGATATATGTGGAGATGTGAATATATATGTTTAGGTATTTGGCATCTTTGTCAGAATGAATAGAAAATAAGTTGTTTTATATGTGGAGATGTGAATATATATGTTTAGGTATTTGGCATCTTTGTCAGAATGAATAGAAAATAAGTTGTGATATATGTGGAGATGTGAATATGTTTAGGTATTTGGTATCTGTCAGAATGACCAACCATGTTGAATGATGGAAAGAAATGTGTGTTTGTGTGTGTGGGGGGGGGGGGGGGTCTTTTTTGGTTGGGGTTTTTTTGTTGGTTTTTTTTTTTTTTGGTCTGCACCTTGTTTGCTTTTCTTCTTTTTTTTTTCTTCTTTTTTTTTCTTTTTTTGTTTGTTTGGTTTTTGATGATGTATTGGTATCATGGTTTTGTGTAGATTCAGTGAAAAGGAGCATTTTTGCTTTGCTTTTTGTTTTTAACTTTTGTTGGTCTTTTTTTGTTGTTGGGTTTTTGAGCGAGTGGAGGGGGATATGTGGATCATGTATGAAGTGAAAGATATAGATTAGTATTTTGTTAGTTAGTGAGAGAAGTGAGCCTTGTGTGTATGTTTGTGTTTGGGGAGAGTAGGGGGTGAAGAATGTGATGAGAGATGTGAACTTATGCGTTGTGTGTGTGTGTTTGGGTTCTAGTCCGGTCGAGGAAATTTTCTTCCTGGAGTTAACATCAGTGCTGACTCCACTCTCCCCAAAAGTCCTTCGGATGAGACTTTAAACCGAGGCCCCGTGTGCGAACGCACGCAGAACATCTTGCGCACACGTTAAATCCTGTTCCGCTTTTCATAAGAGTAGGCCATCGTGTGCCGGTGGGAACAGATGACAATATTTACAAAACTGCATACACACGGGGACCGGATGAAAAAAAGCACATGATTGCTTATTCTGTTATCCTCGATATAAAAGAATAAATAAATAAATAAATAAATAAATAATGTGTGTGTGTTTGTGTGTGTGTATGCATGCTCGCAAGTTTGGTGGGGGGTGGGGGAGAGAGGAGAAGTGACTTAATTCCTCCTCAATTGTGTGTGTGAGTGACTGTATATCTGTGTGTGTGTGTGTGTGTGTGTGTGTGTGTGTGTGTGTGTGTGTGTGTGTGTGTGTGTGTGTGAACTGTTTCTGTGTGTGTTAGGGGGTGGGTGAGGGGGAGAGGAGGCGTGACGAAATTCGTCCTTGCATGTGTGTGTGTATCACTGTGTGTGTGTGTGTGTGTGTGTGTGTGTGTGTGTGTGTGTGTGTGTGTGTGTGTGTGTGTGTGGTTGGAATCTATGATGGGCAGCCTTGGAAAATTATGCAAGTGTAACTGATATCAGCAATCAAAAGGTGTGGAGTAGTTAAAGAGTACTGTAAACTCTAGGAAGTTTTTGCAGATAATCTGCAGTTGACTTGCATAATTTTTTAAGTTGCCAATTATTTTTTATGTGATCAGACATGGAGAGAGATAGCCTTTGTGCGTACATAATGGTATGCTATCTGTGTGTGTGTGTGTGTGTGTGTGTGTGTGTGTGTGTGTGTGTGTGTGTGTGTGTGTGTGTGTGTGTGCACGCACGCGCGCGCGCGCACGTAATTATCATGAATGCACGTTTGTGAATTTACATGAAATGTGTGTGTATGGTTTGTTTTTTTCCAAAAAAAAATTTTTTTTCCAAATAGATCTATTTATGTGCTGCGAGTTGGTTGTAATACAGACTGTGTTGAACAGAAAAGAAGCTGTGGTATCCATGGAACTGTTAACATTTTCATATGTGACATCTTTGTCAGAGAGTAAAGAACAAAACCATGTTGAATGAAGGAAAGAAACATTAATGCCAGGATTTTCTTTGTTACTTTTTGTGTGTGTGTGTTTTCGTCTTTCCTTTTTTCTTTTAGTTTAATATAGTTTCAGTTTTTTAAAAAGATTTTTTTAAACTTTGCTCTTTTCTTTGTTTTCTTTAGAGAGAGATAAAGGTGGTATATGTTGGAAATGTGTGAAATGAAAGATATCAGATTAGTACCTTAGATTGAAGATCAGTGTGTGAGTGTGCATGTTGGATGAGGGGGCAGGGATTATGAGGTTGTAATGTGTATGATTGGCCACCTGGAAAAGTGATGCAAGTCCAACTGATGTCAGTGACCAAAAGTGGTGAAGCATTGAAGACTTGCTGAAAACCTCAGGCAGATTTTGTAGACAGACAGCAGTGGGCTTGCTGATTTTTCCTAGTTGCCAGTTATGATTCATATGATCAGAGGTGTGTGTGTGTGTATGTGCTGTGGTTTGTTTTGTTTGTTTGGTTGGTTGGGTTTTGTTGTTGTTGTTGTTGTTGTTTTGGGGGGGTTGGGATGGAGGGAGAACTCAAGTGACTTAATGCCTCCTTGTGCGTGTTGAGTGGAGCGGGGAAGGAGGTAAGATATGTGAACTTATGCCTCATTTCTCTTTTTTTTTTTTTTCTTTGTTTTACCATATTACTTTTTTTTTATCTCAAAGATAATGGAATAACTCATGTGTTGTTGTTTTTTACACCATGTGTGTGGTGTGTGTGTGTGTGTGTGTGTGTGTGTGTGTGTGTGTGTGTGTGTGTGTGTGTGTGTGTGTGTGTGTGTGTGGTGGGTAGAATAGGTTAGAGGAGATGTGGACTAAATGCCTCTTTGTGTTGTGTGTGTGTGTGTGTGTGTGTGTGTGTGTGTGTGGTGGGTGTGTTGGTGTGTGTGTGTGTGTGTTGTGTGTGTGTGTGTGTGTGTGTGTTGGGATGGGGGGTAGAATAGTTAGAGGAGATGTGACTAAATCCTCCTTGACTGTGTGTGTGTGGGTGTGTGATTGGGGTGGGGGGGTAGACTAGGAGAGGAGATGTACTGAATTCCTCCTGTGTATGTGTGTGTGTGTTTTGTGTGTGTGTTGTGTGTGTGTGTGTGTGTGTGTGTGTGTGTGTGTGTGTGTGTGTGTGTGTGTGTGTGTGTGTGTGTGAGATGGGGGTAGAATATGTTAGAGGAGATGTGACTAAATCCCTCTGTGTGTGTCTGTGTGTGTGTCTGTGTGTGTGTGTGTCTGTGTGTGTGTGTGTGTGTGTGTGTGTGTGTTGTGGGGATGAATAGGTTAGAGGAGATGTGACTAAAATACCTCCTGGTGTGTGTTTGTGTATGTGTGAGTGTATGTGTAATTTGGGGGGGAGTGTAGGCTAGGTGAGAGGAGATGTAACTAAATTACTCCTCGTGTGGTGTGTGTGTGTGTGTGGTGTGTGTGTGTGTGTGTGTGTGTGTGTGTGTGTGTGTGTGTGTGTGTGTGTGTGCATGCCTGCGTGCATGCATGCGTGCATGCTGTGTGCGTGCGTGCATACATGCATGCATGTATTCTGTACGATGGTCTACCTGGAAAAGTGATGCAAGTCTGACTGATATCAGTGACCCAAAACTGGTCAAGTCCATGATTATTACTCAAAGCTTAGGCAGTTTTTGCAAACAACCATCAGTCAGCTTGCGTAACTTTTCCATATTGTCAGTTATGCAAGATATGACATTATAAGTTTGTGTGTGTAGGAGTTGGCTGTTTGTTTTGTTTTTATTTAGTTGGTTGGAAATTTGTTTTTTGGTTAGTGTATTTTGTGTCTTTTTGTGTGTGCGTACTTTTTTTTTTATCTATTAGCTGTGAGTTAGTTATAATACAGATTGTGTTGATATCAAAATGTTTTTGTTTTTTTTTAAGAAAATGTTTTTATATTTATGGAAATATTGGACATAAGTGCCATTTGTCAGAAAGGGATACCCAAAACCATCTTTCATTAATGATGAAAGTGAATGTAAATTTTGACTGTTGTTTTTTCTCTTCTTTTAATTGTGATTTAATGATAGAAATGAATGTGCATTTTGACAGTGTTTTTTTTTTTCTTCTTTTAATTGTGATTCAATGGTGGAAATGAATATATATGCATTTTGACTGTGTTTTTTCTTCTTCTTTTGATGGTGTATGTTGTTTGCTTTTTCTTCTTTATGCTGTATCAGCAACATAGTTTGAAAGAGATTGTTTGAAAACATTTTTAAAGTGTTTTTTTAGAGAAAGAGAAGGGGAGAGAGAGTGTTCTGAGAATTTATAAAAGGAACGCTATCTGATCAGTATTTTAGATTGAACAACAGTGTGTGGGGGAGTGGAATAATGATGATATGAGATGGGATTCAATGCGTTTTGTGTGTGTGTGTGGGGGGGGGGGTATATTAAGAGAGAAGAGACTTAATGCCTCCTTGTGTGTGTGTGTGTGTGTGTGTGTGTGTGTGTGTGTGTGTGTGTGTGTGTGTGTGTGTGTGTGTGTGTTGTGGAGATGGGGGTAGAATAGGTTAGAGGAGATGTGACTTAATTCCTTCTCGTGTGTGTGTGTGTGTGTGTGTGTGTGTGTGTGTGTGTGTGTGTGTGTGTGTGTGTGTGTGTGTGTGTGTGCTCGTGTGTAAATTGGGGGGGGGGGGTAGACTAGGTGAGAGGAGATGTAACTGAATGCCTCCTCGTGTGTGTGTGTGTGTGTGTGTGTGTGATAGGGGTAGAAAAGGTTAGAGGAGCTGTGACTAAATGCCTCCTCGTGTGTGTGTGTGTGTGTGTGTGTGTGTGTGTGTGTGTGTGTGTGTTGTGTGTGTGTGTGTGTGTGTGTATTCTGTATGATGCTGGGCAACCTGGAAAAGCTTTGCAAGTCTGACTGATACCAGTGACCCAAAACTGGTCAAGTCCATGATTATTACTCAAAGCTTAGGCAGTTTTTGCAAACAACCATCAGTCAGCTTGCATAGCTTTTCTGATTTCTCAATTGTGCAATATATGAGAGTGTGTAGAAGTTGGCTGTTTGTTTGATTTTATTTTTGTTGATTGAAAATTTGTTTTTTGGTTAGTGTATTTTGGGGGGATTTTGTGTGTGAACTTTTTTTTTCTATTAGCAGTGAGTTAGTTATAATACGGATTGTGTTGATATCAAAATGTTTTGATATTTATAAAAACATTGGACAAATGTGACAATGTTTGTCAGAAAGGGATACCCCAAACCATCTTGCATTGATGATGGAAGTGGTTTTTTTCTCTTCTTTTGATTTGATTAATGTTTGGAATATATGCATTTTGACTGCGATTGTGATTCAATGATGGAAGAATATGCATTTTGACTGCGTTTTTATTTTCTGCTTTTGATTGTAATTTAATGGTGGGAGAATATGCATTTTGACTTTGGCTTGTTTCTTCTTGTTTTGATGGTGTCTGTTGTTTGCTTTTCTTGTTTGTGCTGTATCAGCGTCATAGTTTGAAAGAGATTGTTTGAAAACATTTTTTAAGTGTTTTTTTTAAGAGAGAGAAGGGGAGAGAGAGTGTTTTGGGAATTAATGAACGGAACGCTATCAGATCAGTATCTTAGATTGAACAACAATGGGGGGAGGGGAATAATAATGACATGAGATGGGGTTTAATGCGTTATGTGAGTGTGTTGGGGGGGGGGGGGGGGGGGGGGGGCAAGGGGGTACCCTACGAGAGGAGATGTGACTTAATACCTCCTCCTCTGTGTGTGTGTTTGTATGTGTGCATGTATGCATGTGTGTAAATGTAATTGGGGGGGACTAGATGAGAGGAGATGTAACTAAACCCCCCCTCGGGTGTGGGTGTGTGGGTGGTGGTTGTTGTTGTTGGGATGGGGGTAGACTAGGTTAGAGGAGATGTGACTAAATGCCTACACGTGTGTGTGTGTGTGTGTGTGTGTTGTGTGTGTGTGTGTGTGTGTGTGTGTGTGTGTGTGTACGTGCGTGCGTGCGTGCGTGTGTGCGTGCGTGCATGTGTGTATTGTGGTGATGGGGGTTAGAATAGGTTAGAGGAGATGTGACTAAATTCCTCCTTGTGTGTGTGTGTAAGTAAGTGTGTGTGTGTGTGTATGTGTGTGTGTGTGTGTGTGTGTGTGTGTGTGTGTGTGTGTGTGTGTGTGTGTGTGTATTGTGGTGATGGGGGTTAGAGGAGATGTGACTAAATTCCTCCTTGTGTGTGGGGGGGGGGGGGGGGGGGATGGAGATAGACTAGGTGAAAGGAGATGACTAAATGGCTCAGTGTGTGTTGTGTATGTGTGTGTGTGTTGTGTATGTGTGTGTGTGTGTGTGTGTGTGTGTGTGATGTGTTGTGTGTGTATGTGTGTGTATGTGTGTGTGTGTGTATGTGTGTGTGTGTGTGTGTGTTCTGTATGATGGGCAACCTGGAAAATTTATGCAAGTCCGACTGATACCAGTGACCCAAAACTGGTCAAGTCCATGATTATTACTCAAAGCTTAGGCACTTTTTGCAAACAGCCATCAGTCAGCTTGCATAACTTTTCTGAGTTGTCAGTTGTGCAATATTTGAGAGTGTGTAGAAGTTGGCTGTTTGTTTGATTTTATTTTTGTTGATTGAAAATTTGTTTTTTGGCTAATCTATTTTCTTTTTGTGTGTGTGTGAGTGTTAACTTTTTTTATTTATTGGCTGTGGGGTAGTTAGAATATGGATTGTGTTATCAAAATGTTTTGACATTTATGAAAATATTGAACATATTATGTGACAACATTTGTCAGAAAGTGATGCCGAAAACCATCTTTCATTAATGATGGAAATTTATATACACATGGACTATTGTTTTTTTTCCCTTCTTTTCAGTGTGATTTAATGATGGCAATGAATATGCATTTTGACTGGATTTTTTTTCTTTTGATGGTGTCTGTTGTTTGCTTTGCATCTTTGTGCTGTATCGGCATCATAGTTTGAAGATATTGTTGGAAAATCTTCTCCTTTTTTGAGAGAAGGAGAAGGGGAGAGAGAGTATTCTGGGAATTTATGAAAGGAACGCTATCTGATCAGTATCTTAGATTGAACAAAAGTGTGGCAGGGAGGGGAATACTGATGATAGGAGATTGGATTTAATGCATTGCGTGTATGTGTGTGTGTGTGTGGGGGGGGGGGTACACTAGAAGAGAGGAGATGTGACTAAATGTCGCCGTGTGTGTGTGTGTGTGTGTGGGGATGGGTATAGAATAAGTTAGAGGAGATGTGACTAAATACCTCTCGTGTGTGTGTGTGTGTGTGTGTGTGTGTGTGTGTGTGTGTGTGTGTGTGTGTGTGTGTGTGTGTGTGTGTGTTGGGGATGGGTATGGAATAAGTTAGAGGAGATGTGACTAAATACCTCCTCATGTGTGTGTGTGTGTGTGTGTGTGTGTGGTGTGTGTGTGTGTGTGTGTGTGTGGTGTGTGTGTTGTGTGTGTGTGTGTGTGTGTGTGTGTGTGTGTGTGTGTGTGTGTGTGTGTGTGTGTGTGGTGGGGATGGGTATAGAATAGGTTAGAGGAGATGTGACTAAATGCCTCCTTGTGTGTGTATATGTGCGCGCGTGTGTGTCTGTGTGTGTAATTTGGGTGGGGGGGAGGTAGACTAGGTGAGAGATGTAACTAAATCCCTCATGTGTGTGTATGTATGTATGTGTGTGTGGGTGGGGGGGGGGTGTAGAGTAGGTAAAAGGAGATGTGACAAAATTCCTCCTCAAGTGTGTGTGTGTGTATGTGTGTGTGTGTGTGCGTGCATGTGTGCGCACGCTGTATCGTGGGAAATACAACCAGGAAAAATCATGCAAGTCAAACTGATTTTCAGTAACCAGAAGTCGGAAAAGTCCATGAAAATTACCCAAAACCTTAGGAAGATTTTGTAAACAGTCAGCTTGCATAATTGTTCCAAGTTGTATTATATGCTTCATATAATCAGAGAGAGAGAGAGAGGTGGGGGGGAGGGGGAGAGAAAGTGGGGGTTGGAGGAGGTAAAGGGGGTGTGGGTTGTGCTGGGGTGTGTGGGAGAGAAAGAGAAAATGATGAAAGATTGAGAGTATGCCATTGTGTGTAGGTAGGTAGGTATGTATAATTTTGTTTTTGTGTGCACACAAAAGATATTTTGGGAATATCCACATTTATTCTATCCATAGGAAAAGTACAAATGTATTTACAATCCTTGTTTTATGTCTGAATAGTTCTCTATTTTTTCCCCATTGATGATTATGGGAATGTGCATATTTTCAAATGTTTCTTCTTTTTTTTCTCTCAGTGTGATTGTACAAAACTTAAAGTGTTTGTGAGGCTTTATGCTCCATCTGTTAAAATAGTGTGTGGTTTTTTTTTATTGTTGTGAATGGAAGTGGCTGTGAAAATGACAGACATGGGACAGATTCCTCACCAGGATGGGGGTTGTTTTTCCTTCTTTTTTTTTCTTACCTGGTGAGTTGTCCAACCATCCCTGTTGTTTTTAAAGTTTGGTTGTTGTTTTTTTAATGTGAAAGGGAAGTTCAAGTGATAGAAATGGCTTTCTGTCTGAATCAGATGACTTGGGTTTATTCGTTGTTGTTTGTTTTTTTGTTTTTTTTTTTTATCTGTCAAATGGACAGTCTTTTTATGTTTTTATATCTGTGTGATGCTATTTGAATTGTTGCTTTGGAACATGGTAGTGTTGATAGAAGTGTTTTCCGGGGAAATTCTTGTTTATGCAGGGAAGAGGAAGGAAAGTGAGTAATGCATGTATGGAATTTATTGTATGTACATCAATGTCCCACTCCTCAAAAAGAAATTTAAAAAAAAAGAAAAGGAAAAGAAAAAAATAAAAGAAGGAAATGAAAAAAAAAGAGAAAAAAATTTAAACAAAAAAAAAGAAAAAAAGATTACAAAAAAGAGAGGAGAAAAAAAGGAAGAAAAAAAATCAAAGAAAAAAAAGGGGGGGGAAAAAAATAGCCCTTTCTCGAAACAATTGTCGTATTGAAAGCAATGTATGAAATGTGGTATTTGTGTCTACCTAGCACCCAGGTGCCTGTGAGATGGTATTATTGACATATATTTACAGATGTGGAATATTTCGTCATTGTGTTAATTGTAATTATGTTAACTGTTGTTGTCTTTAGGGAAGGACGGTGGCAAGATGGTTAAGACGTTCGCACTGCCAATATGTAAATCGTAGTTCTGGGTTCGTACCAGCCTCACCTTCTTCCAGTTTGACGGAAAAATTCGAACTGAATGTCAAAGTCCTTCGGATTAGACTATTAAACCGAGGCCGTGTGCGAATGCACGCAGAACATCTTGCGCACACGTTTAAAACCCATTCACCTTTCGGAAGAGTAGGCCATCGTGTTCTGGTAGGAGCGGAATGACAAATTATAACAAACAGCATGCACAAGGTGTCGTGTTTAGACACATCCTGAGGAAATCGGGGAGTTGGAGTCCGAGCGACCGGGGCTGTAGGTTATGGCAACGTTTGGTGGCTCTGCGACGGTACTGGAACCATTTCGTATCGGTCTAGTGCCCTTCCAATGATCATTCCTGTGGCTGGAGAGGGGGGGTCTGCTGCAAGGGTAACAGCTTGCCCTCATACATTACTACAGGCTTTTGATCTTAAAGACTAGAGCGCAACTCCATAGTCTTCCGAGACTGATGAGTGCCTACTACTGTTGTCTTTAGTTCAGAAATGCTGTGGAATATTGTGTTACTGTGCTAATTGTCATGATTGTTATCATTGGCATAATATTCAACTCCCAAGATATTGTAGAGTACTATGACACTTGGTGTATAGGTGGGGGGGAGGGGTTAAGCAATTTTTTTATTTTGGTATTGTTCATCTTGTTACATGGTTTAACCATGTGGAGAGGTTTTATAATTCTTTAAATCAAGTTTTTTTGTAATAGATAAGTACACAGAGTACTTTTTTCTGAAAAGGTCCTGGTATTAAAACTAATCAATTAAGGTAAGGGGGGGGGGGGGGGGGGTTTGGCTTGGGTTGATTGGTTGGGGAGTTTTGGGGGTGTTATTTTGTTGCTGTTTGTTTTTTGTTGTTTTGTTGTTGTTGTTGTTTGGGGGGGGGCAAAGAGAAAGGATGAAAAGGCCCGACTACATTAAGAAAAAGGTGGCTTCTTTTGTGTGTTTATGTGTTTTGTTCATAAATAGACTGTCATGCATTAATGATGTTAGTTATAAAGATAATGAGGGTTTAGTACTTCTGCTACTACTTATGATAATCATGATGATGATTGATGATGATATAATAAAATGGAAGATAATGATGGTTTTAGTACTTCTGCTACTACTTATGATAATCATGATGATGATGATGTATAATAATAATAATAATGGTAAGATAATGATGGTTTTAGTACTTCTGCTACTACTTATGATAATCATGATGATGATGATGATGTAATATAATATGGTAAGATAATGATGGTTTTAGTACTTCTGCTACTATTTATGATATCATGTGATGATGATGATGATAATAATATATGGTTTCTGATTTATTATTCATTCATCATCATCATCATCATCATCATCATCATCATTATTATTACCACACCAAACAATAACAAAGATAATGATTTTTTGTAATCATGATTATTATTGTTATTATGGTTGTCAGAGAGTTTTGCTGTAGTATCACACCACAGGACTATAGATTTCTTTTTGAAAATAAGGCTCCTATCTATCTTCAAGAGAGAGCATCTTCACCACAGTACAGTGCCACTATTTTTCCCTGACTGTGCACATGCACCTTGGTAGCCTAGTGTGTCTTCACAACAGTTCAGTCATGCAGGAAACATTGCATGGTACGATGCAGTCATTTTCCCCTGTTTTCTGCTGCTCTTAGACGCTGGTAGTTGAGTCCTAATGATCTAATCTTAGCTACACACTGACCACATGGAAGGGTCCTACTTCCTGCCTTCGAGTTAGAGTGGTGTCCTTTGCACTGTTACAGTGGAGAAAAGTCACCACACAGATTTTGATTTCCAACTTTTCAGTGCTGTGTGATACATTTGTGATATTCTTCAGCGCTGTATCCAAGTGTCTTGAATGCATTGTTCTCTTGTTGTTATGAAGAAGTAAATTTGAATCCATTTTTGTTTATTTTGTGTAGGAGTTGTAACAAAAAATGACAGCTGGATTGGATGTTCCTGTCAGGTTGCTCTTCTTTGTTTAGTATGGAGAGTGATCATTTTTGTGCTAGTGACGTAAATTGATTGCAATTTTCCTTCAGAATTCAGTTTGGTTTGACTTTGGCAAAGTCAGGATTGTAATCTTAATACTTCATTTTTAAATTACTTCAATATTTTTTATTCTAGTCAACTTGTTCATCACATTTGAGGAGTTCAAATCTGGGGGAAATCTCTTAGGCTTTCTGCATGAGCGTGCATGGTTTGAGACACAGTGGTGGGGGGAGGGTTGAAAAGAAAGGGGGGGGGGGTGTGGGGGTACATAGCTGGGGCGCCCTAATTTTAGCTGTGGGCTGATGTGCTGTAATTGTATTACACATTGATTGCTTTATGTCAACACTTTTTTTTTTAACTGTAAACTTTGTTGAGGAAAAACTACCATTTTGTGCGTTTCTTGATGTAGCATGAAAATACCAAACAGAAGATGGATAATTTACAGAGAGAGAAAAAACACAGCATCCATTTCTTGATGAAATAAAGGTATTAAAAACAAAGCAAAAACAAAACAAAAATAAAAGATAAAAATCCAACTGTAAACTTTATTGAGGAAAAACTACCACCCTGTGTATTTCTTGATGCAGCTGAAAATATCAAACAGAGGGAAGATTATAAACAGAGAGGGGGAAAAAAATGCAGCATCATTTCTTGATGCAGTACAGGTATTAAAAAGGAAGCAAAAACAAAGCAAAATGTCTGCATCTGCAATAGGGGTATTACAGTGGAAACTAAAACAAGGAATACCAGAGAACAAACCAAACCCATGCTGCCTTTTGTTGTTGTTGTTGTTATTGATATAATAGAAGTATTAGAGAGAAAAAAAGTGAAAACAAAATAAATAAAATAATAGAAACAGAAAAATCCAGTCTCTGCTATTGCTTACCCTTTTTTTTTTCTTTTTCCTCTCTGCAACTGTATTTGACTATTAGAGTGGCTTTTTTCTACAGAATTTTGCCAGGGACAGCCCCCTTGTTGCCGTGGGTTCTTTTACGTGCGCTAAATAATGATGTGTAACACACAGAACCTCAGTTTATCGTCTCATCTGAAAGAATAGCACTCAGACCATCACTCATGGTCTTATGGATGGGGGAAAAGTTTTGGGCCCAAATGGGGATTCAAACCACCGCACACTCCGACCTGGACTTTTTGCTTTCTAGGCAGGCGCGTTACCCCTAGACCCCGATCCATCCAAGATTTGTGTCAAGGTTTGACTTTAACATGAAACATGTGATCTCCTTTCATGTCAAGATTGACTTTAACATAATTGTGTGATCTTGTTTCATGTCAAGATTTGACTTTAACATAAACTGTGGGATTTGTAGAAAAATTTAATGCAAGAATTAGTAGTAAATCGACAAACTTTCACAATGCTTGGAGTGCGTTTGAACCAATTGTACTCGAAACAGATCAAACGCATGTATGAAAAAATCTTAAATACTTATGACAATATCGCAAACTAATTAGTTTTTTTCATTGCTATGATAATTATCTACATTGAAAAGTCTGCTCACATATTTCCATGATTGATGATTGTTGAATGTCTCATGGCTTTAATGTTCCTATGTGTGTGAATGTTGTATCATAATTGTAAAATGTTGCATTGAAAAAGATTTTTTTTAATAATAATAAATTGTGGGATCTTGTTTCATGTCCAGATTTAACTAACATGAATCATGTGATCTTGTTTCAGATGTGGCGGTGACCAGATGCAGACGACATGAATCAAAGAGTCACAAGAACGCTTTTTTTTTTGGGGGGGGGGGGGGGCTTTTTTATTTTTTTTTTTTACCTCCTTTCCTTTGTGACTGCCCCAGGCCAGACCTTGCACTGTGGACAGACAGACAGACTTTCCCTGATACATTCTGTGCCATTCACAGCCAGCCGTCTGTTCAGTTTAGTTGTGGACAGACAGACAGACAGACTTTCCCTGATACATTCTGTACCATTCACAGCCAGCCGTCTGTTCAGTTTAGTTGTGGACAGACAGACAGACTTTCCCTGATACATTCTGCACCATTCACAGCCAGCCCTCTGTTCAGTTTAGTTGTGGACAGACAGACTGACTTTCCCTGATACATTCTGTACCATTCACAGCCAGCCCTCTGTTCAGTTTAGTTGTGGACAGTTGCAGAAAAATCCATCATATCATAACTTTTGGTTTATATTGATAGTGACTTATGGCCAGTGACTGGAGTTAACATCAGTACCAACACCACTACCCCAAACTCCTTCGGTTTAGACAGCAAAACAAGGTCGTGTGTGCAAATGCACACAGACAATCTTGCGTGTATACACATTAAAACTCGTTCCACCTTTCTGAAGAATAGGCCATTTTATGCTGGTAGGAATGGATGTACAGAGAAATCGAAGATCATGGTCAACAGCGCGAGTAATGACAGCACGGAAATAAAGATGAATGGAGAAACACTAGAAGAGGTGAGCCAATTCAAATACTTAGGCTCCATCCTAACAAAAGATGGCACATCAAACAATGAAGTGAAAGCTCGCATTGCAACAGCAACATCTGCTCTAGTCAGACTCCAGAGGATCATCAGAAGCAACATCATCAGCTTCTGCACCAAAATACCACCTCTACAAATCCCTCGTGATATCTATCCTCCTATATGGCTGTGAATCATGGACTCTGACAGCAGAGTTAGAGAGGAGAATCCAAGCATTCGAGAACAAGTGCCACAGAAGACTCCTCAAAATATCATACAAAGAACACAAGACCAATAACTATGTGAAAGAAGAAATCAAAAAGCGTGTGGGGCCCCCAAGAGCCTTTGCTCTCCACCATAAAGAGGAGAAAACTGATGTGGTTTGGTCACACCATAAGACACAACACCCTAGCAAAAACCATCTTGCAAGGAACAGTCGAGGGCAAGAGAAGAAGAGGCCGCCAAAAGAAATCATGGGTTGACAACATCAAAGACTGGACTGCCCAACCCCTGCGACGCCTCCTACTAGCCACACAGGATCGTGAAGCATGGAAAAAGATCTCCGTTGCGTCTTCTCTCATGTCCCCCCTACGTCCTTTGGGACATGGGACTGAGTGAGTGAGTGAGGAATGGATGAAAAAATTTGTAAATGCTAAAATGTTCCCTGTGGACTCCTGACCCGGGGATGAGACACAACAAATCAGGGTATGGCTGTGGCGGGGAGATTGAAATGAGCGGTGTGGGAGCAACAGGACAGGGACGTCACAGAGGACGAGGCACCCAAAAAAATTTTTTAGATTTAAAAAAGTTCTGAAATGCTTGCACACTGGTGATGTTTGTAGATAAGCCACCCTGAAGTTGGAATACAGCTGCTTTAAAGGGGGGGGGGGGGGGAGTTAAACAGTTGCATATGTAAAAGTATCACAATTGATGTGAACCTCTCAGGTCTAGCCAAGAAATAACAGCAAAACAAAAGTATTCCAAATAATTATGCTATATCATTGCACTAAACAAAATTGACCGTGGTTTGTGCAGTAGTAAATGTAGTTGCATCTGAGGAAAAAACGTGGGTTTTTGTGTGGGATAATGGATACACACAAAAGCTGAAAACATCAAAAAGGGTGAAACACCTGGGTGAAGGAAAGAAGGAGTTATGGGGAGGGGAGAAGGAAGAGGTCATGAGGGGTGGGGGGGGGATGAAGAAAATCTGTAGGAGAATGGTAGGGTGTAGGCCAGGAGGTGGCTGTTATGTTGCAGTCATTAGTTTTACTGTTGACATATGTTTATACATGTTCCATTCCGTGTGTTGTGTTTATATATGTTTCAGTTGGTGTGTTGTGTTTATACATGTTCCATTCAGTGTGTTGTGTTTATACATGTTCCATTCGGTGTGTTGTGTTTATACATGTTTCAGTTGGTGTGTTGTGTTTATACATGTTTCAGTTGGTGTTGTTGTCTTTATACATGTTTCAGTTGGTGTGTTGTCTTTATACATGTTTCAGTTGGTGTGTTGTCTTTATACATGTTCCAGTCAGTGTGTTTTGTTTATACATGTTCCATTCAGTGTGTGTTGTGTTATACATTTTCCACTTGATGTGTTTATACATATTCCAGTCGGTGTGTTGTGTTAATACATGTTCCATTCCGTGTTTTGTGTTAATACATTGTTGTATTCAGTCTGCTGTATTTATACATGTTCCATTCCGTGTGTTGTGTTAATACATTGTTGTATTCAGTGTGCTGTATTTATACATGTTCTATTCTGTGTGTTGTGTTTATACATGTTCTGTTCAGTGTGCTGTGTTTATACACGTTCTGTTCTGTGTGTTTCAGTGTTATTTTTATACATGTCTGTTCTGTGTGTTTCAGTGTGTTGTGTTTATACATGTTCTGTTCTGTGTGTTTCAGTGTGCTGTATTTATACATGTTCTGATCAGTGTGTTTCAGTGTGTTATTTTTATACATGTTCCAGTCAGTGTGTTTCAGTGTGATGTGAGGAGATTGCTGAGGACTTTGGCTGATGGCAGTTGGGACTCTGGTGTATGTAAGTAATCTTTGTGTGTTTTATTTATTTTTTTTATTTACTCTTTTTATCCTCCACACTGTTTTCCCTCTCCCTCCTCCACACTTTTCCTCTCCCTCCTCCACACTGTTTTCCCTCCTCCACACTGTTTTCCCCTCTACCTCCTCCACACTGTTTTCCCTCTCCCTCCTCCACACTGTTTCCCCTTCCCTCCTCCACACTGTTTTCCCTCCCTCCCTCCACACTGTTTCCCTCTCCTCCCCTCCTCCACACTGTTTCCTCCTCACACTGTTTCCCTCTCCCTCCTCCACACTGTTTCCCTCCTCCACACTGTTTCCCTCCTCCCCCTCCTCCACTGTTTCCCTCTCCCCCTCCACACTGTTTCCCTCCTCCACACTGTTTTCCCTCCTCCCTCCTCCACACTGTTTCCCTCCTCCCCTCCTCCACACTTATTTCCCTCTCCCTCCTCCACACTGTTTTCCCTCTCCCTCCTCCACACTGTTTTCCCTCTCCCTCCTCCACACTGTTTTCCCTCTCCCTCCTCCACCTGTTTTCCCTCCTCCCTCCCACTGTTTTCCCTCTCCCTCCTCCACACTGTTTTCCCTCCTTCCCTCCTCCACACTGTTTCCCTCTCCCTCCTCCACACTGTTTTCCCTCTTCCCTCCTCCTCACTGTTTCCCTCCTCCACACTGTTTTCCCCTCCCTCCTCCACACTGTTTCCCCTCTCCCTCCTCCACACTGTTTCCCTCCTCCCTCCTCCCACTGTTTTCCCTCTCCCTCCTCCTCACTGTTTCCCTCCTCCCACTGTTTCCTCCTCTCTCCTCCTCACTGTTTCCCTCCTCCACACTGTTTCCCTCCTCCCTCCTCCTCAATGTTTCCTCCCTCCCTCCTCACTGTTTTCCCTCCTCCTCCTCCACACTGTTTCCCTCCTCCCTCCTCCTCACTGTTTTCCCTCTCTCTCTCCTCACTGTTTCCCCTCTCCCTCCTCCACACTGTTTCCCCTCTCCCTCCTCCACACTGTTTCCCTCCTCCTCAATGTTTCCTCCTCCCTCCTCCTCGATGTTTCCCTCCTCCCTCCTCCTCAATGTTTCCCTCCTCCTCAATGTTTCCCTCCTCCCTCCTCCTCACTGTTTTCCCTCTCCCTCCTCCACACTGTTTTCCCTCTCCTCCTCCACACTGTTATCCCTCTCCCTCCTCCAACTGCTTTCCCTCTCCCCCCTCCACACTGTTTTCCCTCTCCCCCCTCCACACTGTTTTCCCTCTCCCTCCTCCACACTGTTTTCCCTCTCCCTCCTCCACACTGTTTTCCCTCTCCCTCCTCCACACTGTTATCCCCTCCCCTCCTCCACAATGTTTTCCCTCTCCCTCCACACTTATCCTCCTCCCTCCTCCCTCCTCCACACTGTTATCCCTCCTCCCTCCTCCACACTGTCAGATCATTCCTGTGCTGACATTCAGCTGTCAGGACCAAAGGGAAGCCATCCAGAAATTCTGCTGCATTTCCACAACCACCCTTTCTCTGTCTCTGTCTGTCTGTCTGTCTGTCTGTCTGTCTGTCTGCCTGTTGTGTGTGTGTCTCTCTCTCTCTCTGTCTCTGTCTCTGTCTGTCTGTCTGTCTGTCTACCTCTCTCTCTCTCTCTCTCTCTCTCTCTCTCTCTCTCTCTCTCTCTGTCTCTGTCTCTCTGTCTCTGTCTCTCAGTGCTGATTTATCCCCATCAAAAGTACTGTATGATGTATCGTATGGAATACCACTTGTGAAACAATTTTTATTTAAATGACTACAACCCTCGCCCATCCACCCACTTTGCAGCAGCTTGAATAAAGGTATCTTTACTGCAGCCCCATTACAAGATTTCCCCCCCACCCCCACCCCTCCCTCAACCCTTGTTTCAAAAATGGCGGAAAATGTTCGTTTCCAAATTTGCTGCAGAGGTGGAGGGGGTTCATGCATGCCTGTGTTTCTGGTTTCTTTATTTGTGTGTGTGTGTGTGTGTGTGTGTGTGTGTGTGTGTGTGTGTGTGTGTGTGTGTGTGTGTGTGAATGCTTTGATCTGTGTGGGTTTTTTTTTTAGGTTGTTGTTGTTTTTTTAATCTTATATCGAGGATAATGGAATAAGCACTCGTGTGCTTTTTTACATCCAGTCCCCGTGTATATGCAGTTTTGTAAATCTTGTCATCTGTTCCCACCGGCACACAATGGCCTACTCTTACAAAAAGCGGAACAGGATTTAACATGTGTGCAAGAAGTTCTGCATGCATTCGCAGACAGGAACTTAGTTTATAGTCTCATCTGAAGGACTTTTGAGGAGAGTGGAGTCAGCACTGATATTAACCCTAGGGGAAAATCCTCTTGAATGGTAATCGAACCCAGGTCATCAAATTGCGGTAGGGAGAGGGAAAATGGTCCTTGTTGTATGTTCATTCACTGATTTGCCTTGACAGCACGAATACTGCCTTATACAGCAGCACAGTCCAAATATGACTGCTCTCCTTCTCTTGTCGCTTGTTGAAATATAAATTGAAATACCACACCACACCCAGTGTCTCTTACCAGAATGCATCCGTCAAAATGCATCCTCCTTCATATGTAAAATTTAAACAATCTAAAATGCAACCCCAATGATAAACTTGCCTCTGCATGTGTAAAGTGATGTAAAATATGATCATAAACCCTTGTTACATGTGAACCAAAACCATAATGTAAAATGAAACAATCTAAAATGCAACTGCAGTGATAAACTTACCTCTGCGTGTGAAGTAAAACGATACAGAATACAATCATAAACCCTTGTCACATGTGAAGCAAAACCATCCAAGGTGCGTTGTAATAAGCTCACCTCCAGATGCCAAACAAAGCCATGTAATCCACCTCGACATGCAATTTAGTTATCTAAAAACCTATTGTGATAAATCCCCACCCCTTGCACATGTCAAACATCGTCTAAAATGGTATTAGTAATAAATCCACCGTCACTTGTAAAATATAATCTTTAAAAAATTGAATAATAAACCCACCTCCACGTGTAAAACAAAGCCATCTAAAAAAAACGGAAAAGAACCTATGATAAACCTCGTAAGCACATAAAAGAAAGCCATCTATTAAAAAAAAACCACCTAAACCCACCACTTGAAGCAAAGCCATCTAAAGAAAACGACCATCAATTAAAAAAATAATAATAATTTTTTAAAACTTACACATTTGAAATAAAACCATCTAAAGAACAACAATAAAAACAAACCTTACTACATATAAAATAGAGTTTTTTTAAAAAATTGATAATAAAGCCATATTTTAAAAAACGAAGCTGAATAAACACTTCTCCAGATAAGTAAAGCCATATAAGATGACCGGCATAATGAACTTGCCTCCACATGAGAAGCAAAGGAATTCTGTATCCAACTGTCACATTCAACCCCCAAAACCGTTATGTGAAAGGGTGGTCCACTATACAGTCTTCATCACAAGCCTACCTTCATGGCTGAGATAAACTTGGTAACCACATGTGAAATAAACCCAAAAAAACCGCTTGTAACCACATGTGAAATAAAACCAAAAAAACCCATGTAACCACATGTGAAATAAAAACAGAAGATGTCGACAAAATCCACCACCACAAGTAAAATAAAAACAGAAAGATGTCGACAAAAATCCACCACCACAAGTAAAATAAACCCCACAACCACGAGAAAAAAACCATACAAAGTACAATTGTAATAAACCAACCTTAAGACTAGTGCCTTCCAAACTACACTCCTTGTAATAACTCGCCACCAATATGAACTAAAACCATCTAAGATGCAACCATTGTAATGGACCATCGTAATAAACCCACATCCACATCCACTCGTAAAACGAGCCATCCAAGGTATAATTGTGCTAATAAATTTCTTAATGTGAAGTACAGCTATCCAATATAAACCTGATGATGAAACCCACAGGGTGTGAGTTAGTATAGTAGTCGGATCGTTATGCTCACAACGCTCGTGGTTTGACACTCTAGGTTCAAGCCACCACTGGGCATGGGATATCTGTTCAGGGGGAGTTTTCCTCTTGAGAGTAAACATGGGTACCAACACCATTTCCCTATGGTCCTTCAGATGAGATTGTAAACCAAGGTCTTGTGTGCAGATACACACACATCTTGCACACACATGTAAACCCCTTCTGCCTTTCAGAAGAGTAGGCCATTGCATGTTGGCAAGAATGGATGACAAAAGTGGAAACGCTTGCACACTGTCGCCCTTTTTAGACATCCTCCCTGAAGTCGGAATGTGGCTGCATTACTAGAGGATGAAATCCATCGCAAGCACAAACATCTCGCCAGTGGTGAATCTTCCAGCTCTAGATAGGGGGGGGGGGGGGGGGGGGGAAAATTGGGTTAAAAAAAAAAAATCCGAACTCGACAACGTGTGAAATAAAGCTCAATTCCACATGTGAAAATAAATTCAACCAAAATAATACAATTGTGATAAACCCTCAATTGTCACAATAAACTTGCATAGTGCAGAGTAAAGCTGCCAAAAATGTAATCCACCTCCATGTCAGCCAAAAATAAACACTAGAAGTGAAATAAAGCATTTTGAAATGCAATACTGTAGGCATAATAAATTTACACCCACATTTGAATGTCCTTCAGATGATACTATAAACCATCGTCCCATGTGTGGACAAATGCAGAGCATCTCTGTACATAGACCTGTTCCACCTTTCGGGAGAGTAGGCTATAATGTGCCTGGTTGGATTCCCCTATGAGGGGATCTTTCCCCTGGAGTTAAGTGCTGACTCCACTCTCCCCAGAAGTCCTTCGATGAGACTATAAACCGAGGCCCTGTTTGCGATGCACACAGAGAACATCTTGCGCATATGTTAAACCCTGTTCCGCTTTTTGTAAGAGTGGCCATTGTGTGCCCCTGGGAACAGATGACAATATTAACAAAACTGCATACACACGGGGAGGGGATGTAAAAAAGCAAATGAGTGCTTATCCCATTATCCTCGATATAAATAACACCATTCAAAAGACAACTGTCATAATAATTCCACCACTCATTTAAAGCCATTCAAAATAACATTAGTAATAATATGACCCATCTTTATATCTAAAATAAAGCCATCCAGTATATAAGGATCTTAATAAACTCACAATTAGCCTACATGTGAAAAAAGCAATTCAATATGTGAACCCTCATAATAACCCACAACTACAAGTGAAATAAAACCATTAAATATATGAATCCTTATAAATCCACAACTACAAGTTAAATAAAGCCATTTTATATACAACCATCCATTATAACCCTCCAACTACATATGAAACTAAACTATCATAGATAACCATCAAAATAATCGCACAACTCCACGTGAAACAAAGCCATACATACAACGATATACATATAAAACAACATCATTCAATATACAACAATTATAACAAACCGCAACCCCATGTAAGATAAAGCTATTCAATATACAGCC
Source organism: Stramonita haemastoma (assembly GCA_030674155.1). NCBI lineage: Eukaryota > Metazoa > Mollusca > Gastropoda > Neogastropoda > Muricidae > Stramonita > Stramonita haemastoma. The sequence goes on from CM060322.1 coordinate 61,293,975, forward strand.
ATCATAATGAACCCACAACCATTCAGGGTGAGACTATTAACCGAGGCTCTGTGTGCGAACGCAAGCAGAGCATCTTGCGCACACGTTAAAACCCCGTTCCGCCTTTCGGAAGAGCAGGCCATCGTGTGCCGGTAGGAGCTGATGACAATTTTTTTTTAAACAAACAAAAACAAAAAAAAGCATGTACACAGGTGTTGTGTTTAGACACCATCCCTGAGGAAAAATTAGGGTTAGGGTTAGAGTCCTGGCGGCTCAGGGCGGTATATAAATTTTTATTTGAAAAAAAAAAAGGGTCGGGCTGCACTTGTGGCAACGCGCTCTCCCCCGGGGAGAGCAGCCCGAATTTGCAGAGAAATCTGCTGGACATAAAGTGTGGTATAACATTTTTTTTTTTTAAATCAAGTCAACATAAGTTATACAATATAATAAACCCCAAGACTTTTTTTTTTTAATCGAGGAAAATGGAATAAGCAATGGTATACTTTTTTTTATATCAGTCCCCGTGTGTATGTATTTTTTGTAAATCTTGTCATCCGTTCCCACCGGCACACAATGGCCTACATTTACGAAAAGCTAAACAGGATTTAACGTGCGCGGCAAGATGTTCTGTGTGCGTTCGCACACGATGCCTTGGTTAATAGTCTCATCGGAAGTCGGGGACTTGTGGGGAGAATGGTGTTTTGTTGGGTTTTTTTATGGACAAAGGACAAGCTGGCCTGTGGTCAAAGGGAAATTACCTCTACATATTCAAAAGTAATATAACTAATGGTTGTTTCCCTTATACCATGTACGTTACACCATTCAATCGACAGGAAAAAATAAACCCACAAAACATTATATAATAGTAATAATGCATACTTATTGTTATCATTACAGTGATAATGAAGATTATGATAATCCCACGATTAACCCGGGACGGGATAGCCTAGTGGTCAGAACATTCCTTCGGATGAGACTTTAAACCGAGGCCCCGTGTGCGAACGCACGCAGAACATCTTGCGCAACGTTAAATCCTGTTCCGCTTTTCGTAAGAGTAGGCCATCGTGTGCCGGTGGGAACAGATGACAATTTCACAATACATGTACGTTACACCATCAATCGACAGGAAAAAAAAACCACAAAAATTATAATAGTAATAATGCATATTATTGTTATCATTACAGTGATAAGAGATGATGATAATCCACGATAACGACGGATAGTTGGGTCAAGAACATTGCCGTTCGAGGAGATTTTTCTCCTGGAGTTAACATCAGTGCTGACTCCACTCTCCCCCAAAGTCCTTCGGATGAGACTATAAACCGAGGCTCCATGTGTAAACGCACGCAGAACATCTTGCGCACACGTTAAATCCTGTTCCACTTTTTGTAAGAGTAGGCCATCGTGTGCTGGTGGGAACAGATGACATTTACAAAACTGCATACACACGGGAACTGGGTGTAAAAAAAGCACATGAATGCTTATCCCATTATCCTCAATATAAAAGAATAGGCTAAAATGAAATAAGTAAAAAAAAAAATTTTTTAATGATAAACTCACCACCATCTGTTAATAAAGCAAAAAACAAAACAAAAACAAAAAAAGCACTACATACTGATTATGCTTATGTTTTGTGACCCTTTTCTTGAATGAATTGTTTTAATTTAACCAACAAAACTGGGCTGTTCTAAATCATGGTCCACTGTGCATGCCCTACAGAGGATATTTCGAGGTAGGCCTATGGGATCTTTCAGAGGCGTGTGCCAGCGACAACCGACGATGTACCAGAATAAACATCTAGAGCGCAAGGCAAGGCAAGGCAAAATTCTTTTATTCGAGGATAATAGATAAGCACTCGTGTGCTTTTTTACATCCAGTCCCCGCCCTTTTCAGGGATAACATCAAGATAAAAAAAAATAGCCTCAACTACACAACAACAATTATAATGATCCAAATACCAAAAGTAAGGAACCATACCAAGTATCAAACAACAGGCAAGAATTAACACAGAGATACAATATTAAGGTAATGTTATAAAAAGTCACTCATTCAGAAACGAAAATGAGAAGTAAGAATCAATGATGATTTTGATTTGAATAAAAGAAAACAAAAAGAACAAACAAAACAAAACAAAGAAAAGGCGCAATAATTAAAGAATAAACATGAGAATATGATGAGGTTAAATGACTGAAAACATCAATCCACCACCATCTATCATCAAAATAAGTCCCATAAAACATAAGATTTTGGTAAAAGGGGAGAAAGAACAACAACAACAGGTAAGGAATAAGACAGAGATACAATATTAAGATAATGTTATAAAAGGGCACTTATTCAGAAACAAAATATGAAGTAAGAATCAATGATGATTTTGATTTGAATAAAAAGGAAAACAAAAAAAAACACAAATAAACAAAAACAAAACAAAGCAACAAAAAAAAGAAGAAAAAAAGGGCGCAATAATTAAATGATAAGCGCAACTATATAAGCCTAGTCTTCCGATACCCAAAATGAAAGTCTCTAGGCCTAGGCTATTGCTGGAGCAAAGCGATAGGCCTTCTCCCACTCGAGAAGACTGGCAAATACTCACAACTAAGCTTTTATCGTTCTTGCATGCCATAGTAAAAAGATGAAATCGAATCGCAACATTCATGTCTTACAAATTACGACATTACTGAATTTGATTTTTTTTTTGTAAACAAATCTTAGAATATAAATAATTAAAAATCACTTGTTTCGTTTGTCTTTAATATAATGGAAATGAATAGCAACTTAGATTAAAAATGATAAGTAATTAGCCGAAGGCAGAACTCTTAGCGAAAGTAAAACTGCAATGCGACATTAAACTGTCACCAGAACGGTTGATTTTAGCGTTGGAGCAGCCTGGTTTGTTATGGTGGAATAGACCTACTGGTTCAGCTATGGGAGCTCATATTCCAGAACAGCCCAGTTTTATTGAAGGGATCGGGGATGAAATAGTAACCTTTCTGAGTGTGTTCATCTCTGCCTTTGTCTACATAAACTTTTCTCGAAGGTAGGCCTGTAATGTGTGTAAATGGAGACTTCAGCAGTTCAGGACTGCATCGTGTTGGGATTACCGCTATTGCTATTTATACACTTATTACTCAAACGTGGTCTCTAACGTCAAAAGAAGTATAAACAGTCTCTAAAGAAATTCTAAACAAAAGTATATGTCCAGATCAAGATCTGATGATCAACTAGATTTGTAGCCAACCCAGCAAACAAACTACCACCAATAACATAACAAACCTGGCGAAATCAATCGCTCTTCTGGTAGCTGCCATGAAACCTGTGTGTAAGATGCTGTAGGCATTTATATAAAAGCAGTGTATAGGCCTACAAAGGCTACACATACAGGTGTGTGCACTTTCGATTTACACAGTTTCATGTGAATGACTTTCAAGAAAAAAAAGTACCATCAAAAACAGAAAAAAACAAAGTCCCTATTCAAGTAGAATACTACATGCTAATTGTATGTTCTTGTCACCCATAGCATTGACTATAGTCTATAGCTGTCCTGCCACCATGAAATCTGTGTGCAAGATGTTATGCATATATTATTATATAATTTAATTATAAATATGTGCATAAATCAATTTGAAAATGTTATGAATAGTCTAATGTGAATGACTTGAAGGGGATTGAAGTTGAAGCCAATGTTGACATCAGGGAACAATCCCTCTTACAAACAGCCCAGCCATGACTGGGACCTGTGCCCTCAGATCATTTCAGATCAGAATATGATGCTGAAAAGCACTGAGCTGTGTCTCCTTCCCTTTCCTTAGGGTTTTTGGTGAGGAGCCTTAACACCCACTGGATGATTCCATGATTAGAGACAAGGTTTTCCCATGCGACAGAAGTGTGAGGAAATTGTGTTTCTTCTTGCCTGTCATCTGGTTTCTTCCACTCCAGCTTCTTTTCATATAGAAATCTGTGCCACCAGTATCCATTTACTGATTTAGTGGCTGGCTGATTTTCCAATTTTTTCTGAAGTTTCTTTAGACAAAGCAAGGCCTACATTCGCTTATAATATCATTTTGTTATATTTATTGTAGACAGACACAATAGTTGAGTGGTTAAGATAGTACAACTTCAATCTCATAAACTTGTCCATGAAGGCATGGGTTTAAATCTCGAGGGCATCTGGTGAATAAAGGATGGGGATTTTTACAAACTCCCTGGTCAACTTTAATTGCAGACCTGCCAGTGCCATTATTCCCTCTGTGTATACAGACATGCAGAAGATAGATCTATACATGCGTGTTAAAGATTCTATCATTCATGTCAGAATTTGGTGGGTTGCGGAAACACTAAAGTGTTCAAAGTGAATACTCAGAACAGTGTAGATCAAACTGATAATGTTTGTGTGTGTGTTGCACTTGCAGCAGACGAGTACATAGGCCCAGCAGAATTCACCCAGAGTTTGCAGCACATGTTGAGTCCACAAGACGACTGCTTCATCAGCACAACAATGGCACAGACGCACAGGATGGATCCCACAGCGATCACCTGATCTGTCCTATTTGCCGTGGTGAAGCTACATATGCCATTGAAACCAACTGCGGCCATGTTTATTGTGGTGAGCTTTGGTTTGAAATAGTCTTGTGCTTGTCTTACGTCGAGTCATAAACACTTTGATCATCCCATGAAGGGCAAAATACATTGGCATATTGATAAAAATCATAATCTCGAAAGACACAAAAAGGCCACTTTTCATATTGGTTTAAACATTCCAAGATAAATTATTTCAAATAAAAATATCACACACACTCACACCTCAATGTAGGAATAAAATGTTGTAAAGATTATTGACAAGAAAAGACAAACTTATTACGTACGCACGCAGTACACACACACACACACACACACACACACACACACACACACACACACACTCCTGCACACGCCAGCGCGCACACACACACACACACACACACACACACTATCACTTTTTCATTTTTTCACAGAAGATTTTTCTAGATGTAAAATTTATTTGTCTCTTGCTGTGAAATAAGTTTTAGTTTTTGTTAATTTTTCCTGTCTGTGTAAAACTTGTGTCGTATATTTGCTACCTAAGAATTTTTCTGAGACCTAAACAGAGACCTCTTTCCTAACAACAGAAATGCTAAAGATTTACTACATAAATCAGTATTCTGGTGGTAATGTACTGTCTCTATAATTAGCAAAGGGTTGTCTTCTTAAAGCCATCGCACATCTGAAATAAGACTTGTACAATTTGCTTGATCTTGAGTTATACCAAAATTCAATATGCAATATGTATTTCGTACACTAAACAAAACAAAACAACAACAAAAAACCTACGCCAACAAGAGTTGTACATTCAGCCAAAGACTCTAGAAAAAAACACTCTCGTCAGGCTCAAATTGTAGATGTTCAGTCCTGGTTCATATCTTTTTCATGGATTAGCTCATCAGTTCCTGATGAATAATACAAAAGTACCTAAAACTGCGCTCTTTTTGGCTTAGAATGTTGGGTATAAAATTGTTTCAAAGACAACATAAAACTAAAATTCTGTTTGGATATTGAGCACTATAGCATACCTTTGATGGTTTTTTCTTTCCCCGTTTATTGTTCCTATGTGTAGTGTGTGCCTTGTGATTTGTAAAAGAGGTGTGCATTTGTTCACTGAGTGTAATTAATGTTTATAGTGTGCAATAGTGCATCATAATATTGATACTACTGCTTTTAGTTTATACCATATTATAATCATTTTGTGCATTGACGCTTATGTGTGCATTGGGTGTGGGTGGGCTGTATGTTTTTGTTAGTGTGTGTATTTGTGAAATTTCTAATGATTTTTTAAAATTAAGATTAAATTTTAATCAGTTTCTGTGATGAAAGCTTTTATGTTTATTGTTCAGGAGTATAATATGGCTTGTAACCCACATGAATTTCTCTTCTTATGCTGTTGTTGATTAAGTGTTATGTCGACAGGCAGAGGCGTGCCCCACATGGATTTCTCTTCTTATGCTGTTGTTGATGAAAGTGTTCTATGGTCACTAGGGCAGTGCTTTTTGGCCTACTGGCAACACAGGGACTGGTTTGGTGCTGTTCCCTGCCCTTCCTGCAAAACTAGGGTAACGAGAGAGAGAATGTGTCTGTGTGTATATATATTAATGCATGTGGCATGTGTGTGTGTGTGTGTCCATATGCAATGTGGCAATATTTAACAAATGTTCTCAAAGTATAAGTGATCATGTTAGTATATGTGTATACATTTACTGTAGTCACTATGTTTATGTGTCTGTATCACTTTGAAAGATTATTGTATGACTTGCTGCTGTGGGTTACTGGTTAGTTCAGTTGATTTGACTTTGAAGTTTGCAGCTTACAGCAGATTCAATTCAAAGATTCTTCGCTTCATTGATCTAAATCTCATTTGGAGGAAAAGGGATGGACTGCTTTTCAAGCCTGTTTCCACATGGCCTGCATTGATGTGTGGTTTATAAAATTATGTATTCATAGTGAAGAAAACTTGCATTAGCAATGGCTCTCTCTTTCACATACATGCATATGCATGTGCAAGCACGAGATTGTGTGTGTGGCGTATCTTGTAGGTCAAGGAAGCTGCATTTTTTTAAATCAGTGAACAGATTTGTTGTTCGTTTGGGTTTGTTTTTTTTTTGGGGGGGGGGGGGAGATAGCATCTAGAATGATTACCATGATTCATTGTGTTGTAAAATATAGCCAAGTTTTTTTTTGTTGTTGTTTTTTAAAGCTAAGATGTGCAACAGAAAACTTCTCCATGTGTTCTGGTTTATTCTGAGTGTGAAATAGTAATGACTCATTACATGCTTCCGTGTGTGTGTGAGCATGCATGCACACACGCTAGAACAAAAGAGGTTTTTTTAAAGCCCCCCAAAACCAAAACAAAAACGCAAGTTCAAAAATACTGATTGAAGCCCTAGAACTACTGAAAAGTTGCTGTTTAGTATGGAAAACTACTGCTGAGGATTTCAAGGGGAAGGCAACTTTTTAGGATGGAAAAATGCCAACGAGCATTTTGAGGGGTAGGCAGATACAATTCTTTTTAAAACAGAGTTTTTATCCTGCTATTGTATCTAGTTTTGTGACCCATCCAAATTGGTCATTCTTGAGATGCATCACATGTATTGAAGACGGCTGTGTCTGTGTGTGTGTCTGTGTGTGTGTGTGTGTCAGGTGACGCTGATGCTGCAGCAGTTCAGGGGGACGAGGCAGCAGAGGGCAGGGGAGCAGCCCAGGCTGTCAGACATGGCGTCAGCAGCTACAACCTGACTTTTTCTGCTGAACCCAGGACGGTCAGTGTAGTGTGCGCATCTCAAAATTATGTGTATCTGTAGTGTGTGTGTGTGCAATTATATATTTCTCTCATGCGTGTGAAAGAGGGAGAAATTTTCAGTGTATTATCTATGCGATTTTTTTTCTGGTGTGTGTGTTTTGCCCAGGCTTCTGCATATACATATAAATGCATCAGCATTGTTGCATCTCATAATGCATATAGAGCTTCAGCTAGTGCAGCACAGTGGTGCTTGCGCGGCCTCTCTTGTTGCTTAAACAGAATTGTTCTGTTATTGGGGTGGCCCCAGGTGCTGAAGTGGGAGACTGTCCACAGTCCCTAAATCAGAGTATTTCCACTGGAACTTTAATATAATCTCAACAACCACCACCTGAACCTCAGGGTGTTTTTTTTCACATCTACTTGTATGCATTTTGGTAGACAAGCTTTCTTATAAAACCATGAGTTCATTCTAAAGAAAGAAGGTGGTATGTTAAAACGTTCACTACCCAACAAGTAAACAAGTTCTGGGTTCAATTCCAGTCTTGCCCTTCCCAGTTTGAGGAGAAGATCAAACTGAATGTCAGCCCTTTGGATGAGAGTATGAACCAAGGCCCCGTGTGGGAATTCACACAGAACATTTTGTGCACTTGTTGAAATTCTATTCTGCCTTTTAGAAGAGTAGGCCATTTCATGCCGGTGGGAACGGATGACAAAATTTTGAAAACCCATGCACACAGGTGTCATGTTTAGACACCAGTTCTCAAGTCTGAATGTGGCTATGTAGATTTGGTGGGGGGGGGGGGGGGGGGGGGGGAACAGTTGCATAATACAAAGATCTCACCTCTGGTGAACCTCACTCTAGCCAAGGAACAAACAAAACAAAACAAAATTATTTGACAGGCAGTATTTGATGTTTAATTAAATACTGATACCAAGCAATGTGTGTTACTTCAGATCATGGACGACGTATGGGACCTCCCCACCCTGTTGCGTCACGCATGGAACGACCGTCACTTCACGCTACGCACCCTCTTCCACATGAACGACTGCTGTTTGTTGTGGTTGTTGGCCTTTTCATGGTGTACGTGTTCTCTCCCTTTGACTTGATCCCTGAAGCCGCTTTTGGAGTGTTTGGATTGTTGGACGATATCTTTGCCTGTTTCCTCTTACTCCTCCTCGTCAGTGTTCTCTATCGAAGAATTGTCATTAGACAAGCTCACACTATCAACAATACCAGGTGAAAAATAAAAATTATGTTTTTGTTCTAGAGTTATTGCATATTGACATGCATTAAATTCCGACCACGGTCAAGGCAGAGTGCATTTTCTAACCTTTAAAAAATAAAATGTGTATATAGTGCCGCACCCTTTAAAAAAAAAATCAGTACATAAAGTGCTGCACCCTTAAAAAAAAAAATCTGTATATAAAGTGCTGCACCCTTAAAAAAAAAATCTGTATATAAAGTGCTGCACCCTTTAAAAAAAGAATCTCATTTGTATATATTTCTTTATGAAAACATTTTACCCCAGGAAAAGTCTGGTTGCCATGGGTTTCTTCACATGCAGTCCATTGTGCATCATAGCTCATCCTATGTTGTCTCAAACTAGACCAGTACTAAGGCAGGGCTGTCTTACTATTGGGTATGCAAGGGGATGTGATGGCACATCAGCTGACTACTGGCTAAGGTGTGACAGCACACCCCTCTACAGCTTACTGTTGGGTATGTAAGGTGTGATGCACACCCCTCTACAGCTTACTGTTGGGTATGTAAGGTGTGATGCACACCCCTCTACAGCTTACTGTTGGGTATGCAAGGTGTGACAGACACCCCTCTACAGCTTACTGTTGGGTATGCAAGGTGTGACAGCACACCCCTCTACAGCTTACTGTTGGGTATGTAAGGTGTGACAGCACACCCTCTACAGCTTACTGTTGGGTATGCAAGGGTGTGACAGCACACCCCTCTACAGCTTCTGTTGGGTATGCAAGGTGTGACAGTACACCCCTCTACAGCTTTCTGTTGGGTATGCAAGGTGTGACTAGTACACCCCTCTACAGCTACTGTTGGGTATGCAAGGTGTGATGCACACCCCTCTACAGCTTTCTGTTGGGTATGCAAGTGTGACAGTACACCCCTCTACAGCTTACTGTTGGGTATGCAAGGTGTGACAGTACACCCCTCTACAGCTTTCTGTTGGGTATGCAAGGTGTGACAGTACACCCCTCTACAGCTTTACTGTTGGGTATGCAAGGTGTGATGCACACCCCTCTACAGCTTTATACTGTTGGGTATGCAAGGTGTGATGCACACCCCTCTACAGCTTTCTGTTGGGTATGTAAGTGTGCGACAGTACACCCCTCTACAGCTTACTGTTGGGTATGTAAGGTGTGACGTACACCCTCTACAGCTTACTGTTGGGTATGCAAGGTGTGATGCACACCCCTCTACAGCTTACTGTTGGGTATGCAAGGTGTGACATACACCCTCTACAGCTTTCTGTTGGGTATGCAAGGTGTGACAGTACACCCCTCTACAGCTTACTGTTGGGTATGCAATGGTGTGATGCACACCCCTAAGCTTACTGTTGGGTTGCAAGGTGTGATGCACACCTCTACAGCTTTCTGTTGGGTATGTAAGGTGTGATGCACACCTTACAGTTTCTGTTGGGTAAGGTGTGATGCACACCCCCACCATGCTTGTGTAATCTTCAATGGAAAAAGGAGGTTGTGATGTGGTGCTAAGATGTGCAAGTGTTTGCACTGAAGGCTTTGGTTGACTGTGTGCAAGTGTTTGCACTGAAGGTTTTGGTTGACTGTTCAAGTGTTTGCAATGAAGACTGGTTAAGGCTGTTTGCAAGTGTTTGCAATGAAGACTTTGGTTGACGTGGCAAGTGTTTGCAATGAAGACTTTGGTTGACGGGTGTGCAATGAAGACTTGGTTGACAAGACCTTTAGGGGACTAGTGTATTCCAAGGTCAACTCCAGGAGAAAATCCCATAAATGAACACCTTGGAAGACTTGAATCTTTGCCCTCAGTTAACAGATTACATGCACACTTGATGTTCTAACCACTAGGCCTTCCTGCTCCTACCTCACCCCCTTGTATGCAACTACCTTTCGTTGGAGTGCGTGCAGTGTTCTAAAAAATGTTTTCTTTGTTAGATGTGATATGGAATAGTTTATTTGAATTATTTTTCGACAAGATTTAATAAATGTCCTGAACTCTAATACTGAATTTGGTGTGTGGATATTGCAACATGTGAATGGGAGAGAATGTTGGACTCTATACTTTTTACACACAGATCAAGTAATAAAATCCTTTTTAAAACAATGGAAAATCATTTTTTGTTCAGACATTTTACATACAGGTTTACAGTTTTTTTGTTTGTTATTTAAACAGGTTGAGTGTACATTTTACATAAAGATTGACAGCCTGTACATTTTACATGCAGGTTGAGTAGTGTACATTTTACATGCAAGTTGAGTAATAAATTTACTTTGAAAATGAAAACAAAATTTTAATAAGAATGAATGAAAATGAGGGAAGACAATCTAATGACAGTAAGACAGGGGATGTTAAAATCTATATAAATACCTTTCGTTGAATGGAGTGCGTGCACAGTGTTCTAAAAAATGTTTTCTTTGTTGGATGTGATATGGAATAGTTGATTTGAATTATTTTTCGACAAGATTTAATAAATGTCCTGAAATATAAATAATACTGATTATGTCACTGACACACATATGTAAAAATAACAGAGATAATACTTTAAAAAAATATATTTCTGAATTCATTGACGGGTAATGTCAAGACAACCCTATCAGAATGAAAGGACACGGTTAAATCACTTAACAAAAGATACCAGTCTGTGTGTGTGGCTGTTATATCTAGATCTGCGTCATTTCATTCTTGATGAATATACAAAAGCAGCAAAGAGAAGAGACATCTACATGTATAATGAATACCAAAGCTTTAACTTTTCACTGCGTTTCTAGCCACACCGACCACAAACTCCACATCTGGGCCACGACCATTTAATTTCCACACCTCGCATAACAATCACCTCAGTTTAACATCAACACTATCCAATCCCTTCAAGCATCCAACATCAAATCACAAAACACTATCAATACATTTCATTCCTCCAGGCCAATAAAACCACACTGTGCGGAGGACACCAGCCATTTTGCTTCATCCCAGGTTACAAAAAGGCATGATGAACCCTAATATGTACATGTGGGCAAGTGACTGCAGAAAGGACATCCCAGTGTTAACAATTTCACAACCTGTTGTGAAAAAACAATGCATGCAAAATGTCTTTCCCCCCCCCCCCCCCCCCCCCCCCCACCCCCCCCCCCTTTTACATCATTTGAAAAAAAATGCTTGAGAAAAGGAAGGCAAATGGACTGGAAAGGCAGAAAATATTCAAATTCAAAATTAGAGAAATTCCAGTGGGTTACAAGCCATATACAAGAACAAAAACCACATAAAAATAATAACACAACACAGGTTTTGAACATCTCAGCCAGCCGCAAACATACCCAAGCAAAATCATTCGTGTGCGCACCAGTATGCCCATGCATCCATACTCACACATGGCCCACGTACACATACACAATATTAAAAACATTTGCACACATTTTAAGACATACACCAAATTGTTACAACATATTGTATGATAAGACAAATACCAATTAAACTTGTACACTGTTCTATTAAGATATTGAACACAGTCTAAACACGCACACACACGCCGAACTGTTACATGTTGTATGAGTAAGGTGAGACATGGGTCCAAAAGTGGCCAAAGGCATGGTTTTTTTAGAATAAAAAATTGCTAGATACATTTATGTAGATTTCCCTGTGTGAATTTAAAGAATTCAGACCATAAAATATGTCTGTAGAAACAGGTTACTCGTACATAATATAGATAAAAAGGTTTAGGAGTTTGAAATATTCAGTTTTGGTAGCCATATCTTTGATTTTTATGCTTTACAAGTGATGCCCTTTCAATATATGGCATAATTTTTACCATGGGCTTGTAAACAAACTTTAATCAGTTTCGACCCCAATGTTCCACCTTAAACAAATATCAAATTTTTTATGAATACTTTGTCATGCACTTATTAAGCATCATAATTGAGGTGGGAATAAAACTATTTTTATAGCGCAGAGTTTTAGACTTGGGCACTCTGTAGCGCTTTTGCGATGGGAGAAGTGTGAAGTATTTTGCTAGCACATGAGCACCATCAGTTACAATCTGGCTCTGTCTCTCACATGGCATTCATACAAATCATTCAGTTTCACTTGCTCACAGCCAACAATTTTGCCACATCTGGGTACAATCTTGTTCAGTACATTTCTGTTTTTGACAGTGAGGCTTCTGTACCAACACATTAAGGAGAAGGCAAGAACAGACTCGATAAAACATCAATAAAACTTTCCCGTTTACGTGAAGACTACGGAGCTTTTGCAGGAAAAAGATGTGAGAATGGCATTTTCTATTCACAAGATCTGTATTAGCATTAAAATTTAGTTTATCATCAATAATGGTACCTAGATATTTATATTCATGCATATGTTCAACCATTACACCATCAATGAAAAGATTTGGTATAGGTTCAGGGTTTTTACAAAAATCAATCAACATTTTTGTCTTTTCAACATTCAGGTCTAGACAATTTTGTTTGCACCAGGAGGTAAACTCTTCAACTTGTTGAGAATACATGACATGAGAGGTCTTCCAGAGCAGTCATCAGAATATTTGATTAAAGTTATTAGATCAGAGCCAGTGCAATCATTAGTGTAAAGAGTGAAAAGAATGAGACAGAACAGTGCCTTGGGGAGAACCAGTGGAAGTTGGATCTTTCAGTCGATATTGCTTTCTGAAAATGGACAAACTGTGTTCGTTCCGTTAAAAAAAACTTGTTACTCGGAGAATGAGCCAAGGACACACGTTTATAGAGAGTAGTTTAAGTGCTAGGAGATGGGGCTGAATGGTATTTAAGGCAGAGGACAAGTCAACAAAAAGTATACGAACAAAAGTCAGGTTTTTCAGTAGTAGCATCATTTGTACTTCTTTTGGTTTTATAAGCAAATTGTAGAGGATCCAGATATGAGGAAGTGTAGAGAAGCTGTTTCAGGATGATTCTTTCAAAGCATTTCATTACTATTGGTGTGAGAGCTAATGGTCTGTAATCATGTTAAGCTTTGGGATGACAATTTTTTTAACAGGACATATTATTGATTTTTTCCAGAGACTAGTTACATGGCATGCTTTTAAAGACAGGGTAAACAAATCACTAAAAACATGACACAGCTGTTCAGCACAGGATTTTAAAAGACATCCACATCCACACCAGCAGGCTTCAAGCTCTGAGCAAATATGGTCGCTGAGAACAAAAAAGGAATAATGACAAAAGGAATAATGACAAGATCAAGACAACGATGTGCCACTGCAAAGAGAGGGAACATCTCACCGGCTAGATCGGGGGAGCAGAAAAGTTCTACAGGTGCAAAACCAAACCATGTTCAAAAAGACAACAGTTGTTCAGCTTGTCACAAAGAAAAAGACTCCGCTACCAGGGACAGGACAACAAATGATACTGACAATTCAACATCAACTTCAGTGTCTTCATTAACATAAGCTATCCAAAATTTGTGTAAATGAATTCAGGATCTGGAGCGAACAGTGGCTGGGCTGGCAAAAACCAAGGAGAAAAAAGCAAGGCAAGTAAGAGTTTGTTCCGTTGCTACCCAGACAGACACATAAAAAAGTCCCTTACCTTGCAAACTTCCCATCCTATGTAGAAATTACAAGATCACCTGCAACTAGTCAAGCTCTTGAAACTTTCCACGCCCAAGTCCCAAAGGAAAGGCAAAACCTGTAGTCCTAACTCCTACAAAAGAAAGGCAACATTCAACTAACTTCTCGAAGCCTAATGACATTATCTCGAAACCCATCACTGCAGATGACGTCAAAAATATGGACTCGCTTCCTCCTGTTCTATTTTTACATGACTCGACATTGACAAAAATGGCTTTTCAGTATCATCAAAGAAGGCTTTTATGATTGCAGATTGTCAACAGCAGGTCGACACTATTGATCCAGAAGATGACATTGACCGTGTCAATGGATGGCATCTCTCATGAGCCTGCTGTTTCTGACATTCAATTTCTCGTGTGATAAAATGGAAACCTGATGTTGTGGGAGCTCAGCAATGAAATAGGCATTGAATAGTTCTCTCCGTACCTCAAGAGCTGCATCCTTTACAGGAGCTATTCTGCTGACCACGACTTTCGCTTTTGGAAGTTTGTTTTGGATAGATCTAACAACAGCTACCATATCTTTTGACGCAGTTTTTGGGTCAGTCCCTTTTATGTCGTTGATGCTAGTGTGGATGACATTTCATTGCTGAGCTCCCACAACATCAGGTTTCCATTTTATCACACGAGAAATTGAATGTCAGAAACAGCAGGCTCATGAGAGATGCCATCCATCCTACAGACAGAGGCATCAGTATCCTTGCAGGAAACCTGGGAAGGCATGTTCACCACCTCTTTTGGGAGAGACCCCGGAGGAGACCTGGCAGGGAGTCTATTGACAGGAAAGGACGATCAGATAGAGGACTCAGAAAAAAATCAGTGGTATTGAGATCCAGCAGGTTATTCCAGATAGTATCAGCCCTGGTCACTCCATCAATATCCCTGGGACTCTTACTTCTACCCTAATGTTGTTTGGTGACTTTGTTCATATTCATCGTCATAGATTTTACAAATAACTTGTTTCCATTAATACTGTCAAAGACAAAGTTTCAATTTTTCAATGGAATTGCAGATCTATTTTAAGGAATTTACTGCTGCTTCAAAATCACTTATATGAACATAATTATTCTATCCTTGCACAACAGTCTTTAAATGTGGTTGCATAAAAGCTCCCTAAACTAAAGAATTTTTTACTATCCACCTTTACATTCTTGTTCAAATAGATCTAGAAAAGTTCAAACTGCAATATATGTCTGAGCAGATCTAGATTACACACCTGTGACTTCATCACTAATATCAGATAATACAGATGAAGTATTTGCAACAGCAGCAACTGTCAAAGTTAATAAGCTTACTTCTTTAAATGTAATGTCAGTGTACTATCCAAAGGGTCCAAAAGCAGAAAACACTGACTGGATAAAACTGATTTTTCAACCAAAAAATGGATAGTTCTAGGTGATTTCAATGCGCATGCACCATTTTGGGAAACAGGTTGTTCCACCATAACTTGTAATAGGTTAGTAGAAAATATTGTAGACTCAAAGCTGATTCTATTGAATGATGGAAATGTTACGAGATTAATAATAATAATAATAATAATAATAATAATACATGGAATTTATATAGCGCTATATCTTGTAAAAACAAATCGAAGCACTTGCACTCGACCCTCACAACAAACAACCAATGACAATAAATAATTCTAGCAAAATCGAAAGCACACGCGCGCGCGCGCATGCACGCACGCGCACACACACACCTATAGATTACCTGACATTGCCAGTCATAAACCCATTTCTATTGATTTGTCCTTGGTCTCTCTGGAGTTAGGCATCAATGTGGTCTGGTGTACTAATGAAGACACACTAGGAAGTGACCATTTTCCAATTATCATTCAGTTAGATGAAGATGACTTTGATGAAGAAGAGAAACCAGAACACAGCCCTCCAAAATTCTTGTATAAATATGCCAAATGGGAGTTGTATCAATCAAGTTTGGAATGTATGGATCGTAGTAAAATAGAAGATAAAAGATATTGATACATTCTTCAAAAACTTCTGCAATGCTGTCATATGAGCAGCAGATAACTCAATACCTAGATGTAGAATAACAAAGCTAAAGAAAAATGTTTGCAATCCATGGTGGAATAAGGAATGTCGGGAAGCAACAAAGTTAAAGCAGCGTTTAAAAATTGGCTGAAAGACAGATCTGAAACAAACTTTGCATACATGAAATATGTTAAAAATCAGTGCAACAGAATCATAGCTCAAGCAAAAAAACAATATTTTTTCTCAGTTCTGTTTATCTGAAATCAGACTCAAAAGATATTCATAAAGTATGGAAAAAGATTAAAGAAATGAAAATCGGACACCAGTTACCAACATATCCCATAAAACTGGCCAATAATCCTCTTCCTTCTTCACTGGATAAAGCTGAAGCATTTCTGGAGGCATTTTCTGAGAATAATATGTCAAGTGTCGATTCACCAGTTCAGTTTTTCAAAGACACAGAAGAAAATAAAGATATGTATAAAGATCCAGTCCCACATTATGAATATTATCTCAATGCTCCTATTGCATTTAATGAATTTAATGAGGCTTTAAAATCCTTCTCAACTAATTACAGTGCAGTTGGCATTGATGGTATTTCCAATCAATTACTAATCCATTTACCTTCGAGTTGGAAGAAATTACTTCATTCGTTTGACCAAAAATGTTGGTTAAATGGAGCTCTCCCTATTATCTGGAAGAGGTCATCGTAATACCATTTCCCAAACAGGGTAAGCCAAGATCTTCAATTAGTAGTTATAGGCAAATATCATTAACCTCACAAGCTGGAAAAATTCTAGAAAAAATTGTCCAAAATCACTTACTGCACCATTGTGAAAAAGAAAATATTATTCCAGTAAATCAAGCAGGGTTTAGAAAAGGGAGGTGTACTACAGATCACCTTGTAAAGATTATAAGCTATGTCAAAAATCAATTTGCACATTGGAAGAGCACACTTGCCACCTTTTTTATATATATAAAAAAAGCATATGACAGTGTTTGGCCTGAGAGACTGCTGTATAAATTGAAACTTATAGGAATAAGGGGGGAAATGTTTCAATACTTCAAATGTTTCTTGTATGACATATAATTATATGCACAAGAGTAAATGTTTTATTCATCATATAAAAAGGTAGATACTGGTATTCCACAAGGATCAATAATAGCTCCAATTTTGTTTACTATTCTAATTCATGATCTCCCCAGAGTTTTGTCTAGTAATGTACACTTAGTTCAATATGCAGATGACATTGCTGTATGGGTAAATACAAATCTTCGGAAACGGACATCAAAAAGAGTTAAAAACCATGTGCAAAAAATCTGTCAAATAGAACTAGATAAATCAAAAGAGTATATGAAAGAAAATAGGCTTGCTTTCTCAGTAGAGAAAACCAAACTAATGCTTTTTAATAATGGAGAAAATCCAAAGTGTTTACCAATTCTTATGCTGGATGGGAAATACAATATTCGCAAGACAAATTCTTGGGCATTAATCTAAATCCAAAATTAAATTGGAGAATTTATGCCGAAAATCTTATAAAGCAAGGAAAAAATTAAGCTTACTTAAACTGATAAACGCCCAACCTTGGGGACAGGACACAAAAACGTTATTGCATTTAGCTACTGCTCTAGTTCAATCTAACTTGCGGCCAAGAAGTTTATTTTACAGCTCCTCTGTACATACTGAACAAAAATGAAAGTATAGATAGTAAAGCCATAAAAATAGCTTTGGGTGTACCAATACATACAAATACAAGGAAAGTTTATCAAGAGGCAAAATTATTACCTCTATCAGATTGGCGTAAACTATGTGTAGCAAAGTACGTTACCAGAAGTCTATCTGTGCAAAATTCAGTGAAGAGAGAAATATTTTTAGATTCGACTAAAGATTACCCTAAAAGGGCTCATAATATATCTTCACTTCAGTCAATTTGTAACTACACAAGTGACTTGTTTGCGAAATGTGAAGTTGATATTTCAGAGATTGTTGTTATGCCAACAGTACCCAAGATACCTCAATGGGAACACAACACTGCTACACTTGATATCGACTACACCACATCCAAAAAAGATGATAATATTAACATTCTAACTTTTGATGTTACAGAAAATCTTAAAAATAATTATTCAAACCATTTAACCGTCTTAGCCCCGTTGCGGCCGCAGCCGCCCGTAACAGCACCTGCTGCTAGATTCCGTTGCGGCCGTAGCCGCCCGTTGGTCCTGACCACGTGGGCAGTACTTTTCCATCACACACATACCTCGTGGTTCTCACACAATGTGTCTGAAATTTGGTGGGGCGATGCAGGGAAGGTTTCAGATGGTGCCAGTGATAAATTTAGACCACTAACAGTGTGTACTTGGGAGGGAAGGAAGAAAGCAAGGCTGGCGATAGAAACGCCTTTCATTCATAACGCGTGGCGAAAAAAAATGGCGTCTTCGTTGGTAGCAGACGATTCATCTAACTAACTAGACAATAAAATGAACGTGTTTGCATTGGAAGTAGAAAAAATTCAATGATAAATATTAAGTGAGTCAGAAATAAAAAGCTGACGGGGGAGAAGAGAAAGGAAATAACGCAGTTAGAGAGAAGAATGAACCCGACTACACGGCACATTCCTGCAAGCGTGGCGACCTGTGCTACCCACACGCTGTGGAGAAATTTGACAGGGGGGGGGAGGGGGGAGGTCCGCAGCATAAACGCCAGAAAATGTGACGCCTTTTGTCTATTTTCTAGTTAATACCACACTTTTTATTTGAAACTCAACGGACAGATTTGCTGATGACGAAAATACCGAGAAGGAAAAGAAAATAGACCTCAAGTCTGCCAAGGTGCCACAGGTGACAGCGATAGGTACACCCCCGACACATCCACATTTTGTGCTTTCTGTGATGTGATGTGTCCCTGTGCCATCACTATGACTACTTTAAAGGCTATCACGATTAAAATTTTGTAGAATTACAGAAGTTCTGTGTTGTTTCATGTTTGTCACACCTGTGTGGTGACACTGGTGACAATGTGACACTTATGTACAATATTACACTTCTGTGCACTTAACAAACATGTGGTAAGACATAGACATCTGAAATGCAGTATATAGGTAAGATATTGATTGAATATTCCTTGTTTTCAAAAGACAAAAAACCAGTTAAACAAAAAGTATGCCTCATCAAGACATATAAAACAATAGGTGTTATGAGGACATTGTGTGACACATCCTTGAAGTACAATTGCACACAAACATTAATAAACACGTTAGCTAGGCATCAGTTCTTTATTCAACACTTACATGTATGAATTTGTGTCTATTCCATATATATTTTGCTGGTTTATTGTATACAACATACTTTTACCTGTGATTGGTGACAAATAAGGTGACAACGACACGACATTTTGTGACCAGACATGTAAACTTGTCTTAAAATGCAAGTACAAAGATATATCTAGCTTGTGACAAAATTTCAGCTTGATAGCTTGTCATGTACACAGACAATTGTCTCAGGAGTAGACTATGTCAGTTTGGGGTAGAAAACTTTAAAAGAATTCAAAATCTACAGGCAGTTTAGCTCTGTAGAATTCAACAACAAGAGGGTTAAAAGTCTTCACTGATGGTTCAGTATATGAATCAAGAGCAGGATCAGGCTTTGTTATTCCTGCTGGTAAAATTCAAAAATCCTAATGCCTTGGAAAAGGTTTTTCTATATTTACAGCAGAATTATATGCAATTTTTATGGCACTTCTATTTTTATGTGACTGGCATCAAGCAAACGTTAACACTGTTTTCCGCGTTGACTCCAAATCTGTTTTATATAGTTTACAAGACTGATACTCAAAGATCAGGAAAGATTTATTGTTTGATATAAGATACTCGATACATGTCATTATGTCAAAAGGTATTGAAATAGTATTTTGCTAGATTCCTTCACATTGTGGTATGTTTTGGAATGAAACAGCAGATAAATTGGCAAAACAAGGTGCGAAGAGAGATACAATTTTAAGTACATTAAAACTCGATTTTCATGAAATTAATTCACCATTAGTGAAGCATATGCATAAATTCTATCTACGAGAAAATTCAGAACTAGGGTCTTGCCCAAGACACATTTCAAATATATAAACTGCATTTAAACTCATGGAAAACCAAGTATTCCCAAAATGTTGTATGTACATGTTCTCACTCTTTATCTTGTGAACACATTCTTTTTGATTGCCCTATTTTGACATCATTATACACAAATTCTGGTATAGATCTGAAAAGGGAATCTGTGGGTTTACTCACCCATAGACCAGAAATTGTTGATATTGCTAAAGTGATTTCTTGGTCTGGTGTTAATGTTCTGTTATAGGTTTTCTTTTGAATTTAATTGTTGGATTTGTTTTAGATACTTTTTTTTTTTTTCCTGTAGCAATATCACCTAGAGTGAACGGACTGAAATGAAAAACAAACAAACAAACCCACAGCCTTCCTCACATGCAATGTTTTAAATATCGATTTCACATCTTTAGAATCAACAATAAAATCATTATCATCTCAATCATTTTCAGACATTTTTTTGCAGGTTAAAAAGAACAGATTCAAGCTCATGTTTATTATCTTCATGCTCAAAGCGGCAATAGAAATCATTAAGTTTGTCAGAAAAAGCTTTTTGTTCCTCTAATGGCATCAACTGTGCCCAAAAGTTATCTTTAACCCCCTCCATGCTTTCGCCAGATGACCCCTTTGAAACTGTTCAACTTTCTCTTTGTACAATCTTTTACCCTCCCAAATTTCTTTTTGGAGTTTCTTTTGAATTGCTCTGCAAACCATTTCATCACTGCTCTGAAAACTTTCTTTTTGTTAAGAGATGATTTTAATGTTTTTAGTCACCCAAGGCTTATTATTGTTGGGGAATTGTGTAACGGTTTTTTGTTGATTAGATTTTTACAAAAAAGAAATATAATCATGCACAACATCAGTTGCTTCATCAACATTCTCACCGAGTCGAGAAACACTCCAGTCAGTTCACCCAAAACAACCTTTCATCTCTTCCACACTTTCATTCGTCCACACTTTCCATTTTTTTTCACAATCAGGTCAGTTTTAATTTTGGGTTTGTAAGCAGGCATGAGATAGACTGTACTGCGGTCTGATGTTGCAAGGGGTGGGAGAGCAACAGGCTTAAATGCATCTAAAATATTTCCAAAACATTTGTCTAAAATATCGATTTTGGTGAGTTAAAAACAAGGCAAAACATGTTTTAAATCACAGTGAATAAAATTGCCAAGCACAAAACAGGGCGAGTCAGAGCTTTTACTTGTAGTCCGTGTAGTGTCTGGGATCTCCATGGCAGCACAGGCAGATGACGAAACATACTGTCACAAACACCTGGCCAAACTCTTGGTAAATATTTTTGGTGATGGGACACTGACAACAATTCAACATTCGGTCTACACACTTGCTTCCTCACCTTGACATTCCCTCTTGGCACCAACTTTCATTCACGCACAGGCACACGCCACCACCTTTTTTTCCTCTCTCCTCTTTCTCTGTCCACTTGATATGGCACACCAAAACCATTCAAAGACTCTCATCACTAATAAAATCACTAAACCAGGTTTCAGTAAAACAAAATAATCATGAATTCTAGTTTCAGATAAAAATAGCAAGAGATAATAGAACAGTAACAAAATGAAATCAGACAAGATGAGTTCTAGTACAGAATGTCCAGAAGGTGGCGATTTTCTATATTGAAAGAGCCCCATGGCATTTACTTGTGAATGTGAAGTCCACAGACTGTATTGTGCTATAATACTCAAAGAGATTAACAATGTTAAAGTCCACAGACTGTATGTGCTATAATACTCAAAGAGATGAACAATGTGAAAGTCCACAGACTTATGGCTATAATAACTCAAAGATGAACAATGTAAGTCCACAGACTGTATTGTGCAATACTCAAGAGTTGAACATGAAAGTCCACAGAGAGCTTATTGTGACTTAATCAAACTATCCAAAGAGATTGAACAATGTGAAATGTCCACAGACATGTATTGTGCTATAATAAACTCAGAGATTAACAATGTGAAAGTCCACAGACTATTGTACTATAAACAACTCAAAGAGATTGAACAATGTGAAAGTCCACACTATTGTCTATAATAACTCAAGCAATGTGAAAGCCACAGACTAACAAAAACCAAGAATCTGTCACCAGATGAAGAGTGGTGAACTGGAAAGATGTGTTGACAATCGTCCTCCTCTCTGTAAATTTCAATGCAAGATTGATGAGTATTTTTCCTCTACATCAACTGATTTTCTCTCACTTCTAGCACACAAGAGAACAGTACCTTTCTCATAAACACAAAGTAATTGGCCAAGAAACTTCTTTAAAAACAAACCTACAATGGTAAATAACAGAAAATGATGCAATACATTAAAAAAAAAACTGAAAAGCCAGACATGCTAACACGACTACTTGCACTTTGCATGTTAAGTTTTGTGCCTTGTGGTCTGTCACATAAAAGTCTGGCCAATCCCATCTTGTATTGCCCCACCAACCAGAGGCCTCATCAGGATGGGCACAAGTGTATGTTGAAAGTACATGTTTTGCTTGCAGGGCTTCAGGAGGGGCAGCAGCAAGGTTACCAGCTTTTAAAAAAATGTATGTGAATTGTAATAAGTTATACTCGTCATCACACTGTATGATTTAGTTGAAGTGCTAGTGATGATCAGTATGAATTTATTTCAACTGGATGTGCTCTGGTGGGGTTGTCCAAGTATGATGAATATCTTGTGCATTTGCACAGGTCATGTTGATGGTGCCCACAAATGTACAGGTTTCTTATTCTTGCTCTGAACTTAAGCAGCTCTATTCCAAAATCCTACTTATAACACTTTTAAATCCAGCCTCTAGACATACTTATTCCAAACGCAAGATTTTCCCCTCCAGTTCATCTCATATCTGTCCCTGCTTTTAACGACCAAATCCCCATCACCCTGATTTTTGTGTGTGCACGAGGTTTGCACTTTGTGTGTGCATCATGTACATTTGAATTTCGTTAATACTTTTCATTGTTATGGTTGTTGTAAGAAAAGGCTGAATGTTAAAGATATAGCGCTATATAAATTTCATCTATCATTATTAATTTACAGTTTAATTTTTTAATTTTTTTTTATCCTCCAAACCGCCAGGAGTACTCTTCCGCCTGCCGCCTTAAACCCCGCCCACTCCCTGTCCGCCCCAAGCCGTCACGCCCAAAGCGAAAGTAATCTCGACTAATTATAGACTTCACTGACTGGAGAGCTCCATAGCATCCATCCGGGTATTCTATCCCCCTCTCGCCATCTTTGTTCGCTGCAAAAGCGTATTGAAATTTCTGAGGATTTTTTTTTTACAATTTTTTGTGTTGACCCAGAAAAAAATCACATTGCATTTCGTGCTGACAACACGAGTGCTGCTAGCTTGACAACTGACCATATGTTTTAACCCTGAAAATATGTTTAGCCGACAGTCATGACATCGACGTGAATGAACCCGGACCCATCTGACAAAGAATATGTAGCGAGTGAAGACTGATGAAGTGACATAGCGAAGTGTACGACCCCTATCGAACATCAACGCAGGTGGTGACAGAGCATGTGTGGCAACGACTGGATTGGCGTCTACTTGCAGTGGTGTCAGGATGATTTTGCTACTGAAAATCTCAGTTCTGTGAAAGCTCAGTATGGCACCGACTGATTGCGTCTACTTCGCGTGGTTGTCAGGATGATTTTCTACTGAAATTGTCCGTTCTGTGCTACAGTGGCCCTGCTCGACCACAGAAAAATCTGTGTCAGCAGTGGATTATTTCTATTTGTGTTTCCTCTGGAGTTGTTCGACCTCATGGCGACTCAAACTAACCTGTACGCAAAGCAGAAACTCTGGCGTCAGGTGTGCCTGAGGAGATGGTGGAGTCATTTCAGCCCACCACCACTGTTGAGATTCGTGCCTACATTGGTTTCTTATGTTCATGAATATTTCTCCACTTCCAAATATGAGAATGTACTGGCAAGGGAAAGCCCCACTTCCAATGCATGGGTCTCTTCTATCATGCCAAAGAATCGATTCCAACTGCTGGCATGGCATTTTCACTGGCTCGTCTGGAGAAGTTGCCAGGAAAGGCCCTGGGGTGTTGTCAAAGCCAGGTATTCTCGACCCCAGGCAGTTGCAGAGTACAGTCTCGAACTACAATGGTGTCGACAAGCATGACCAATTCCGCTCCTACTATGGGTCCCAGTTGAAGTTCTCGAATGGTGGAAATATGTACTGTTCTGCTTGGACACAGCCTGTGTCAATGCATATATCATCAACAAGAACAGTGCAGCTGCCCCACTGAAAAAGCATGTGGACTTTCAGATGAAAATCCTCAAGGCATGGTGAATGGTTTCCAATGGCCAAAGTGCAAGGGTCATCCCAGGTCTCACGCTCCAGGCCAGGACAAAGACACACTCCCAGCAAAATTCAGTCTGCCAGAGGGAAGAGGGACTGTGTGCTCTGCAGTAACACACTCCCAGCAAAATTCAGTCTGCCAGAGAGAAGAGGGAGTGTGTGCTCTGCAGGAAAACACCAGCAGGCTTTGCCATCCAGTCTTCCCATGAGAGTGTCACATGCCAGGTAGCCTTGTGCAAGGATCGCGGGTGCTTCCGCTCCTTTCATCAGTAGGGGATTAGGTCCCAACACACTCTTTCTTAGCTGCCACACCCGTTTCTGACTCTTCTTTCCCTGGACTGGACTTGTTGTAATGTTGTAAAACAGAATGCAATTAGAAGTCATAAAACAAGCATACAAAGTTGTGAAATGTGAAGTGTACAAAGTGTTGAATGTATACAAATGTGAATTGTGTAAAAAGAAAAATTGCACCCTGAAATATTGGATGGATACCAGATCAACTATAAAATGGGCATATGCGAGTACTGTAATGCATCATAGAAAGGGTTCAGAGCTGGTAGACCAAAGAGTTTTCAAGAAAGGTTTTAACCAGATCTGGCTAGACAAGTAGTCAAGGCTTGAGAACAGTGATAATGGCATGTGATATTGGCTGTGTATTTTTTTTTTTTTTAAATTGTTAAATGGCAAGAACAATTCCTTTACTAAAGGACTTTGAGCATCACGCAAAAACACTGACACCGGGAGGCTGTACAAAATTAATTATTCATTAAGACTTGATCAGTTAGGAGACACCCCCCCCCTCTCTCTCTGTGTATGCACCATCTGGGGGGGAGGGGGGGGGGGACAACTGATACTGGCTTTCACCTCATCTGGATATCTCTCCAACTCAGAAAGTGGAAAAACAGCTTCAGTAAGGGAAGTGACAGCTTGACAGCCTGTGCAGGATACCTGCGTTGATCATGGCCAATTCCTCCATTTCCGGCACTGCTGACCCATGATGTAGTACAGTAGGAGCGGCGTTGGTCCAACAGGTCCCCTGCACCATGTTGACATTGTAGACCAGCACAGGTGTGGGCATCTCCAACAGTCTTCCTGAAAATATATACCCCAGATAATTTACTTTTAAATCTCTTTTAAAAAAAAAACACAAAAAAACCCTCATATAATTCCTTAAAAAAAATTTTTTTTAAACCACACACACACAAAAATAACTCGCTTTTCATTTTTGTAAATCCATGCATTTTTTCCCCTGAAAAAAGAAAACCTTGGTTAACACCACTACGTTACAATTACTCAACTATTGACAAAGTCATTACTAATTCTTACTTTTTCCCCCTGAAAAAAAAAAGTTTAGACCGATTAATTTTAGGTACTGAACTTACCTCTGACCACAAAGCAGTGCAGACAGACCCCATGGTAGGAGGCTGCACCCCAGTGGACAGACAGCACCGTCACCATCCTCTTGTCCTGCCAAACTGTTGCCACCATGTCCCCCTCTGTCCATCACATCCTGGTCTCCCCCTTCTTCGGGCGCTGGGCCTTTGGCGTACACTGGCTGAAGACCCTGTCTTTGGGCCACTGCTTGTGGTTAGTTAACCGTATGCTGCCACAGGCATCGGTCTTCTTCCTCAGCAAGTCCTGCAGGGCCACGCAGTTAAAAAAAAAAAAAAAAAATGGTGAGGAACAGGTGGTTGTTCTTTCCCAGGTAGTCCTCAGCCAGCTTGGTGACAACAGGGTGACCCAGTCTGCCTGAAAGAAACAAGCAACAGATACTGTTAGGTCCTAGACCGACTCTTGTCACTCTTTACGCATACAACATATATGAATCCTATTTAACTGCTTAACTGCACTGTTGAACAGCATTTGTCAAAAAACCGTCGCCAGCAATGCTCAGTTGACGATAGCTATTCGTCATGATTCAACGCCGTCTCTGTTTTGTCCAGCATGTGCCCGAGCGCAATATGATAGCAGTGAATGGGTTAAAGAAAGAAAAATAAACCTGGGATTTAGCACTTAAAAAGTAACATAATATGCATGATTACTTATTACCGCAAATCTGAATGCCACATCTCTTCAACCCACACTTGCACTCGTCCCCCCCCCCCCCCTTTTTTTTTAAAGTACTCGCCAACAAATAAAAGCCAAAAGGAAAAATAATCTTACTTGGTTCAGTGTGCTTGGTCTTTCCCATGTAGACATTGCATGTCAGGAGGCAGCCTGTCTTGGGGTTGGCACAGCACCAGATGATGTACAGCTTGAGGTGCCATCTTTCTATGCAGCTGACCATGGCCCCCCTCATCCATACTCAGCTCCCTGGGGGGCCAAGATGACAGCAAAATGATCGCTGCTGTGCAATTCATCATGCACTTCCTAATCCAAAGTCCAGGACCAATGATGGATTGCAGACTGACAAACCCAGACAAGACGTGTACCGTTTGACCAATGAAAGTAAGAGAGCCTTGCTATGTAACACACACAGGTCCTGTTCCTTAAACACTTCTGCCAAGAGGGGGCCCCCTCATTGACGACTTTTTGCTCCCATTGGGGTAGTGGCCATTTCAGTTACCCAACAACAGAAAGGGAGGAGGTATCTGCTGCACCAACAACACTAACAGAAGTGCCCTGTAGACATGCAGCTTGGCCTAGAATTATTTTCACCCAGCCAACCACACAGGCCATATATCGAGGCCTTTTCCTTGTTGAAAATCCAAGTTTACAACTATAAAAATCGACACTTTGCCCAGCTTACCAAAGAGGCCATATCAGTGCTGTTGGTGGAACACTGCCTAAAGCTAATCCAATCATGTTTATAGTCCTGCCGACCACACCAGGCCATATCAGGGCTGTCACCTCTGACACAAGTTAGACATGAGTAGGGGTCTATGGGAAGACGGACAGAAATGCTACAGACAATTCTATGCCCCTGTGCTGTGACATGTTGCAATTTGTTATTAGTAACTACTTAATATGTTCCAATCCAATCTAATCATGTTTATAGCCCTGCCGACCACACAGCCATATCAGGGCTGTCACCTTGTCAAATTGAAAACTGCACAACTATATACAGATTCAATCGGGGTATAAAACCAACTCTTACTGTCCTTGCTTGCATTGAAGCCCTGGTCAGCCACAATAGTTTAGGACAGACCGCGTTGTAGGAAAACTCGCGTCAATCACACATAAAAAGAGATAAAACCAAAACCAGACTCCTTAAAACAATCTTCTTAGAGACCGACCATAGCACTTTCACTCATATCAGACAAACGGCAATTGGGAGTGCCAAGGCAATACCACTGTCTCCGTGACACTCAGTCCCACGGGCAATACTATGTGTGGTGGTGTGAGGCTGCCAGTCCTTTGCCTTTTCCAGAGTGGAAGAGGCAACAACAAGAACAAAGGACAATTAGGAAAAAGCCTGCCTGACTGCTGCCCTGGAGATGTCTACTCTTCAGTCTGGAGCATTCAGGTTGTCTCATCCCAAGATGCCACGTCCTGATTACTTTGCCCACCCACTGTGCCTGTGGTTCCCTCAGAAACTGAGGAACTGTCATCTGACCTGTCACAATACAGACTGTAAAGGCTGCACTTTGACATGAGCAGGCGTCTATGGGAAGGACAGACAAAATGCTACAGATTATTATGTCCCTGTGCTGTGACGTGTTGCATTTTGTTATTAGTATCTACATTGTGAAGAGTGTGCTTTTGACTTGAAAGAAAGTGTACATCAAAATACAGGCAGTAAAGTGCCGTTCTTTTACTGACAGGTCCTGGACAGACAATTTCTACCTCCTAAAGGAGGAATATTTTGCAGTGTGGGTGCTGCGGCAGAAAGGTGCCCAGCTGGCATGACTGTGCTGTCACAGCTGGACCTCCCACACTGTTGCTGCTTTCCACCCATCCTGACATACAGACACACTGCTATGCAGCCAACAAGCGGGTGGTAAGATTACCAAAGGAGCCTGGGGAACAGACCCATGTTGGCCCAAAAGGTGGCAACATTTCACTGTTTATGATAATCTACTGGGAAGAAAATGGCCGGTCATACACACACACACACTGCCTCATAACGTAGCACATGGCCACATTTTTTCTTTGTTGTTTTATGATAATGAACTGTGTATGGATAGATATGTAGATAGGAGCATAAATGTAATGCGTATTGGTCAATGAACCATCCCCTGAGGAAGGCGCAGAGCCAAAATATCGGGGAAGTATTAATGTACTAGATATTATCTCTTGTTGGCATGACTATATATATATAATAACATATATATAAATACATATATACAGTAAAATCCCCACATAACCCACCATCTAGCACACCCCCCCCCCCCCCACTTTGGGCCAAAAGTTGTGCACAGGGGTAACTACCTAGCAAACACCCACCCTGCTTTTTTTAGAGACTATGCTCACTTTCACTAGGATTTGTGCAGACTGTTCTAAAAGTCATCTTTTCCCCCTTCTTTACCTTTTCGCATTTCTTTCCTTTTTTCTTATTCTTTGTCTTCTCTCCTCACTCCCACCCACCCTTCCCTAACAAAGTGAATTAAAATTACGTCATGCTTTTTCCACTGACGTCTTTTGTCTGTCAGTTACGTACCGGTACTTTGATGAGGCTTCTCGATGGCCGGAAGTTGGTTCTTGAATCTGTGCCTTTTTGCAAAATGCCAAAGCGACAGTCTTACACTGTATCTTTCAAATTGGAAGCCCTCCAGTATTTGGATAACGAAGCAGGTGGGAATGTTTCGGAGTGTGCCCGTGAATTTTTTTGGATAGGAAGAGAATCAGGGAATGGGGTGAAAACAGAGATAGACCTGAACAGCAGTGCGGAAAAGACAAAAACGGAAACTGTCAAAAGGACCAGCAGTTAGATCTGAACACGTCGACAAAGGTGTGCTGCATTATCTGTAACAAGATCTAACAAGTGAAATAGCAACAACCCCCCCCCCCCCCCCCCCCCAAAAAAGACCATGCCTGACCATAACAATGACAAGCACAAGAAGATGTATTCCACTAAAAGAGAATGTCTGTATGTAATAATAATAAATAACCATGTGGACTATTCAACAACGATTTGAAAATTTATGAGGGTAAGCTTCAGCTATTGCTTAGTTTGGAACAGACCCATGTTGGCCAAAAAGGTGGCAACATGTCGCTGTTGATGATAATCTTGCAGACTGTGAAGAAAATGTTTGCTCATGCACACACACACACACTGCCTCAAAGAACACCAACGTGGGCAATATGGCCACGTTTTTTTCCTTTGTCAATTTAGGAGGATGAACTGTGTATGGATACGTGTATATATAGCAGGAAATATAGTAGTTTCTCACACTTCAGCAAAAAAGAAATTTATTGCAAGTTTACTGCAGTTTCAGACCGCTAGACTGGTAAGCGGTAAGCTGCTCTCTGCAGTAGTGACCATGAAGCTGGGTCAGAAAGACAAGTCCCATGTCAAACCTAACCTTCTCCCTAGGAAGAGTGGTAAGCCTACCTTGAAGAATGTCATGCGTTTGGATTGTGTTTTGTTTTTTTACAACATGTGTGATGGTATAAAGTTAATTTCAGGCATCAGTGAAAATGAAACCATGCACTCTGTGTGATCAGTACAAGACAAGTCACTTGAAATGTACAGTAAAATAATGTCATCAGCAAAATATGTACATCATTTTGTTAATGTTCTGTAGGTATTCAAGAGCCTCAACATCAAGTGCCTTCAGCACCTACACCTGCGACCTTGACCAGTCCAGCAAGCTCTCTCTATCCCGTGTTAGCACGGAGGCATCCAATGAGCCCATGCTGAGCCGGATCAGAGAAAATGAAGACAGGTGAAAGGCACACACAAGTGCAGAGGATCCTGCCACTGTTCAACAAAAGGCCAGACTAGCTCTTCTGAGAAAGGGCAGTGATCCAGCAGACAGGTATCAGCTGCTTGGACAGCTCACTGTGCAGTTTGGCAAATGCCAGTTACGTCTGACAAATGACTTCTGTATGCTGTGCTGGTGAAATGAGTAATACAAGCTAATTTAATCATGTTCTTTATAGCCCCGCTGACCACACAGGACATATCAGGGCTATCACCTTGTCAAATTTTCAATCCCAAAATAAAACTGCTACTATATACAGATTAAAATGGGGAATAAAACCAACTCTACTATCCTTCCTTGTATCAACGCCCTGGTCAGCCAGGGCGGGCACCGTGTTGTGGGCAAAACCACAATCATAAAATGAGATAAAACCAAAAACAGATTCCATAAAACAACCTCCTTATTGACTGACTATAACACTTTCCCAGGCTACAGTGCTGTCATCAAACGTCAGCATACCTGGTCACTCTCTGGGACTACTGGTCCATCACTGAAAAACAAGCTGCCTGTGTAGTCTTTATACCACCACTTGAGTGACCGATAGGCAGCCCACACCGTTTCTGCCTCGGTACAAGGAAACCATCACCAAGGGTTGCTTCAGAAGAAGCAAGTCAGCAATAGCTCCTGGACTTGACAGTTGCAAACAGTGACACAGTTTAGAATCCTTTTGTTCTTCCCTTCCTTGTCCTATGTTGTGGTCATTGCACCGATACCACTCTTCACTTCCAGCTGATACAGGCAACTCTGATTCAGTCTTTGTTGTAGTACTGTTATAGGATGGTGTCAATACTACTCATAGGGTGGTGTTATTGCTACTGTCCGTGGGCAGCATACCCTACAGCTCAATGTGTTGAGCTTGCAGTCTACTCTGATGGCCTGGCTTCATGCACACATTCACACTCCTTACAAACCATCCCCAATCGGATGTACATTTCATTCAATGAAGGGTTAAAAAAAAAAAATCTTAGTATGCAAAATGTCACCATTTGTTAACACTTTACCTATAGCCCAGGAAACCCTAAAAAAAAACATTACAACCGGTTCCTGCTTTTGATGTTTTTTTGGCATGCCACTTCATCTCGTCAATCACTTGTACACAAGTTTTCTTGACTTTGAGAGAGAGGCCCTGCAAAGTCACCAGATGTGAACCGGATCTATGAGGCCATGGTACTGATGCTGCTGTTGCATTTTTCCAGGCAGCACATGCACAGGCGGCCAGTGATGTGACCAGTTCCCTCTGGTGGAAGAGAACTACAACAGGGTGCAGAACATTGTCCTCAACAACGCCACTGTCCGTGAACAGACTGGTCTGCAGCTGCCCATCATCAACGTTGCAACAGTGCATTCTTGGCAAGTCTCGACCTTTCTTCTGCAATGATGTCACTTGGTACATAGCTCCATTCATCACAAGTCATGGATTACATCGCTACTCTCTATCCAAATAGAACTCTTCCCTTCGACGCATCTTTTTCTGCCAGATGCATATTGCAGAAGAAGGAACATCAGTGTATTCTCATCTGAAAAAGTTAACACCTACACCACTGCTTAAAGTGTAGTGCATAGGGGAAACTTTCAGCTGAAATTGGGGATTGAGCTTCCTGGACAATCAGGCACAGGCAAAGACCAACCACTGTGCACGTGCACACTGCCCAGTCAGGGAAAGCAGCAGGGAGAAAACACATCCTAATTTGTGTAAATATGTGTACTTGTCTGCCATGAGAACGCCTTTCACAAGCCCCCATTTTGTGGTACTCTGGTTCAAAAGATGGGAAACCTGACTGGAGAGTCAGCTGCTCACCAACACCTGCACTTTCCTGCACAGTCCACTACCTCAGCACCTGCAGTCCACTACCTCAGCACCTGCAGTCCACTACCTCAGCACCTGCAGTCCACTGCCTCAGCACCTGCAGTCCACTGCCTCAGCACCTGCAGTCCACTGCCTCAGCACCTGCAGTCCACTGCCTCAGCACCTGCAGTCCACTGCCTCAGCACCTGCAGTCCACTGCTTCAGCACCTCTTCCTCCAGCCAGCCACTCTGGATGAGGGACACCATGAGAACCGCCATCAGTTCCCTCTCCCACAAAACACTGCTGGTTCAGAGAAGGCAGCAAGAAGGAAAGGGGAAAAGGTCATCCTCCCAGCTGCCCCCCAATCATGTGGCGTTTGTCCTTTCCCTGCCTTCTCCCCTGCCTGGCTCCTCTTCTCTTCACTTTACCACCCGACATTGCCACAGAGGAGGGAGCTGGAGGAAGAGGACCAAACACTGCAGCAGCAACTACTTCTGCAGCAGCAATTGGGAGTGCATTACCCAAATATAACCACAAGGAGGGCATGATATGCAGGCAATGCAACTGTCTCCGTGACACTTGTCAGTGGACAGTTAGTAAAGACTTTACTACTTAGTGGGCAGATGACCAACAAACTAGTTCATTACCAGTATGTCACTTACAACTACCGACAAACTACGGGAAAAGAGCTAGAGGGAAGTTATCACACATACCTTTTCAAATGCAACCACAGGAGGCTGTGCAGTGGCTAGATAGCGAAGACCTTGCCTTCGGTATCGGTGAAGGCTACTCATCATCTTGGACAAATCCTAATCCAGGAAGATGGCACGTGCTGGCAAAATATCCCGACAAAACAGATGTCACAAAAAATAAGGTTCCCAACGAACCAAAAGTCAGCAGTCTGTATAACATATCTGCTGTCTGTCCATATGGCGTAGAATACATCAACACAGAGTTGAATCAAGACTGCGCAAGCACGCCACCATTTGTAGCACTCAGATTACTTCCACTACACGGAAAGGAGCATCCCATTGAGCTGACAGCCTGTATATGGGTGAAATGCTGGAGTAAATATGAATTCAGATATCCTGGCATGGAATTTGTCACGCCAATGATACCATACCAACACATGCCAGCAACAGTACAAGATAAATATCCTGCAGATATACTCTACTGTGGAGCATACTTTGATTGGCTTAACCCCTCTCATCTGTATGAACCAGGTACGCGGATGCAGTACCTCGATAGAAACCCTGAAGGTCCCGTACCCAGCGGTAGCAAACGCAAGAAGCCGGCAAACGAAAGTAACCAATAATGACATCACAATTCCCACTAGGATTACAAGTGTATCATTGCGAATTCGCAGTTACACGAAACACATATCAACCGCATGGCACTCGAAATTACTATGGGATAGGGTGGAGAAAACAACCTAGCAGACATGACAATGACGAAACTTGGCTAATACAGGAAATGCGATACAGCAGGGTACATATGCCTAGTCCAGACAATGATACACCAGCAATATACTACTACATAATCAACCCTACCAGGGATGGAATAGCATCACATGATGATCTAGAACTTATACTTAGAGCAAACTTAGGAACACCACCTACTTCAAACATGTGTTTCTTAGCCATAACACATCGTCACATCTACTTACCAGACATGGTCATAAACCTACAACCAGACAACAGACCGTACATGATACTCAACCTCTCAGAAGAACAACCTCCAAAAGATACAATGCACTATGTAGGTAATTCAGTGATGACAAACGTAAGTACGTTAGACGTATCACAAGACAGAGAACGGACATACGTAGACGAGACATGGACAGTGGCACTCCCCCTCCGAGCAGGTCAACCAGCAAACGTAGCAAGAAGTGAAACATTTGCTCTCCACCTTGAACTGTACAGGTGGTCAACATCACCACTTATGAGGCTAGCAGATATGGACAAATTCCAACCATTTGATGGATACACTCCTATTATAGGGGGTATCAAAAAGAAAGTTCTGAATAAAGGAATCATAGACGCAATACAACGTCTGAAACAGAAGACAAACTCGTTCGCTGCTTGGCAGACGCAGTACAAAGCAAAAGTAGACGGGAATGAGGCAGATATAGGGCAACTGAACAGTAACATAAACGCGCTGCAGGCGTGGAAGACACAGTATAAGCCGAAGATAGATGGCCATGAAATCAGTATCGGTCAATTGGACCACATCAAAATTCTGCAGAGTGAATTACACACACACACTGGTGCACTGTTTCCTCAGACTATTGATGAACTCAAAAGTCTCATAAATGCTATGATAGACATACGTGCATCACCAGCAGTGCAGGAGGTATAAAAAAAAGTAACCGCTATGGAAACAGCATCTAAGGCTATCACAAAAACTGTTCAAGTGCTTCAAGCGGCTGTTAGCGCTGCGGGAGGGGACCTCAGTGGCCTACCGACCCTGGTGGAGGCGGGGGAGTACATACTTGACACTGCCATACGGTTCTACAACTGGCTGAAAGACTCTTACGAGATAATTGACCCATACAAATATCCTGGTGATGTAGGATGGACAACGGTGACCCCTGGGACGCCCTCTGGAGAACCGGCAGTCCCCAGCAACCGCGTCCGGCGGTCCGCCAGACCACGCAACAGGCCGGCCCAAGTGCAGCCGCGCAGACCTACTGGTATCACGCCATCTTACGGCCGCACTCCCCGAGTGACCCCAAAGCCAGCATCCAGCTCGGCAAGACCCTCTCCCCCACCTACCTCACCCCCCAAGAAACAATTGCTGATGGAAAGGGAGGGGTCAAGCGATCAAAAGATGGACGTCCCTTCACCAGATATTTAGACGACCCACAACAGTACGCTCACTGCCAAGTGGTCTACACGCCAGAATGTCTACTCAACATTACCCCAAGACATTAAAAAAGTCAATAACGCCATCGCGGACACGCAGGCCGCCCCGTGACCTTGACCTAATTAAGTGATCTAATTACCGAGTTGACCTAATCAACCGATCTAATTACCGAATCGACCTAATTGACCGACCAAATTACCCGACCTTGACCTAGTTAATTTGACCTAATTAAGTGACCTATTACGTGACCTTGACCTGATTAACGATTGACCTTGGTACCTGTCACCTTGTACTGACCCAGTGCGCTTGCACCAAGTGCAATTGCGCATAATGTGACCTAATTAAGTGGTCTTAATCTAATTAATGTATTTGACCTACTTAACGATTGACCATGGTACCATGACCCTTGCACTGGCCCAGTTACCGGGAAATCAATGACCTTGACCTAATTGAGTGACCTAATTAGATGCCTTGACCAAAGTAAGTGACCCATTAACTGGTCGTATTTGGTCGACCTTGACCAACTAAGTTACCCGATTTTCAGGTAACTGGGTCAGTACAAGGGTTAAGGTACCAAGGTCACCTTGACTTAACTTAACTTAACTTGACTTAACTAGGCGCATGGGCGAAGCCCTTTCGCGCCCGGACACGCAGGCCGCCCCAAGACCTTGAACGTGACCTAATTAAGTGACCTAATTAACTTGACCTAATTAACCAGCCTTGACCTAATTAACTTGACCTAATTAACTTGACCTAATTAACTTGACCTAATTAACTTGACCTAATTAACTTGGTCTACTAACCTTGACTACTAACCTTGACCTAATTAATTTCGGCCTTGGTACCATGAGCGTTGTACCGTCCAGTTACCTGAAAATCAGGTAACTGATTCATCAGGTCCGGCCATCTTTGACCTAATTGGGTACAACTTAGGGTACAACAACATCATAGGTTGCACCGATATAGGTCAATGACGTCATCGATATGTCACCATGATCTCATGTCAGCACTTAATTAGGTCACGCGTCAGCACTATAAATAGAATAACGGTCGCTGAGTCAGCAAAATTCAAATCTTATGACGTCACGTGACCTCGACCAATCAGAAGCCTGACCTTATGACGTAGATGGGACGAATCTATTTCAACCAATCAGCGATCACTACATGGACTCGTCCGAACTCACTATAATGGAACTCACTATAAATACCGACGCGATTCCCGCCAAGCACCACTCTACTCACTACTGGCCACGGGAGTACGCCCGAAGAGACTTTTTACGGAGAACGTTTTAGTGAACCGGTTTTATATGTGACTGTGAAAAAAAACAAAAAACAATTCACTGGACTTATGAGCTGTTGAAGAAGTTCTGTTTCGAAGGAATAGCAGCCAAAAGGAAATACCGGACAAACGAAAAGGTAAAGAAACTTATTCATGGCTTCTGGCGCTAGCGGTGGTGGTGCGGCTACCACCAATTCACAATACGTATCCGGCAATTTACTAGAACACAGTAACGTCGGAGCGAACAAACCGTTCCATAGCTCGACCAAAACTGCATACTTTCAAAGAACGTGGCAGTGGCATGTACAAAGTCACAGCTCGGCGCCTCACTACGTTGCTCAAGTGCAACAAGTGCAGGACGGTTTTCAAACTGTACCATACACAAACCCAAGAGCAAGTATTCACGCATCAGAATGGTACAGAATGGCGAATAACGCTAGCGCATACAAGCACATTGGAATGGGCTTCACAATCGAAAAAATACAATTGATGGAAGAAAGAATACAGCACACGGCCGGAACAACAATTATCAGTAGCACACAGGCGCATAACACCACACTCATGGCTCTGAAAGATAACAGAACACGATGGGGTATGGCTATGGTAAACGAACAAGGCAAACGTCATTGGACTATAAGTAAAGAATTTACAACACAGTGGGCGGATGATCAACAATCTAGCACATTGCCAGTTTGTCACTTACAATTGCCCATGAACTATTCGAGAAGACACAAAGGAAGACTGACACACATACCTTTCACACTGGAACCTCAAGAAGCTGTTCAGTGGCTCGATAGCGAAGACTTAACCTTCGGTATCGGAGAAGGGTACTCATCCTCTTGGACGAATCCAAATCAGGGAAGATGGCACGCGTTGGCCAGATACCCTGACAAAACGACTGTGACCAAAAACAAAGAACCGAACCAACCGAAAATCACCAGTCTATACAATATGTCAGCAATCTGCCCATACGAGTAGAATACAACATAAATACAGAAATCAACCAAGACTGCGCAAACATGCCACCCTTTGTAGCACTCAGACTGTTACCGCTACACGGAAAAGATCACCCCATAGAACTCACAGCATGCATCTGGGTGAAGTGCTGGAGCAAATATGAGTTCAAATACCCCGGCATGGAATTTGTCACACCCATGGTGCCATACCAACCAATGCCCACAAGCGTAATTGATAAATACCCAGCAGACATCATACACACAGGAGCCTACTTTGACTGGCTTAACCCCTCTCATCTCTATGAACCAGGTACGCGCATGCAGTATCTGGACAGGAACCCCGAAGGGCCTGAACCAAGCGGAAGCAAACGCAAGAAGCCTTCAGAACCCAACGAACAATAATGACATCACAGTTCCCACTAGGACTGCAAGTCCACCACTGCCAATTTGCAATAACACGAAACACGTACCAACCTCACGGTACCAGACACTACTACTCGGTAGCCTGGAGAAATCAACCTAGCATAAACCACGACGACATATGGGTAATACAAGAAATACGATTCTCAAGAATACGACTGCCACAACCAGAGGGTTCAGGATTCACACCACCCACACCAAGATACTACTACTTACACGAACCAACGGGACTAGGCATACAATCTGACGACAACAGAAACCTATTATGCAGACCGAATTTAGGAACGGCACCCGCAACAAACATGTGCTTCTTATCAATTACGCACAAACACATATACTTACCAGACGCAGTCATCAACCTACAACCGGACACCAGACCATACACGATATCAATCTATCAGAAGAACAACCCCCACAAAACACGATGCACTACGTAGGTAATTCGATTGTGACGAACGTAAACACGATAGACGTATCACGAGACAGAGAACGGACATACGTAGACGAAACATGGACAGTGGGACTCCCCCTCCGAGCGGGTCAACCCGAACTAGTGGCCAAAACGGAAACATTCACGCTCCACCTCGAACTGTACAGGTGGTCGACATCACCATTGATGAAACTAGCCGACATGTCAAAATTTCAACCGTTCGAAGGATACGCTCCAATCATAGGAGGTGTCAAAAAGAAAGTTCTCAATAAGGGAATCACTGACGCCATACAACGTCTCAAACAAAAGACAAACAACTTCGCAACATGGCAAACACAATACAAAGCGAAAGTAGACGGAAATGAGTCGGACATAGGCCAACTCAATACAAATCTGAACGCGGTGAAGGCTTGGCAACAAAAATACCAGCCCAAAATCGACAATCACGAAATCAACATCGCTCAACTAGACACCAAGATCAAAACACTGCAGTCCGAACTCCATACGCACACTGGCGCGAATTATCCGCAAACAATAGAAGAACTCAAACAACTCGTCAACGCCATGATAGACATACGCAAAACACCCACGGATCAGAACATTCAACAAAAACTAACCGCTATGGAAACAACCACCAAAGCTATCACAAAAACAATACAAGTCCTCCAAGCCGCAATTAGCGCAGCGGGAGGGGACCTTAGTGGCCTACCGACCCTCGTCGAGGCGGGGGAGTACATACTTGACACAGCCATACGATTCTACAACTGGTTGACAGACTCTTACGAGACAATAGACCCTTACAAATATCCTGGTGATGTAGGATGGACAACGGTGCAGCCTGGGACTCCCTCTGGGACACCGGCAGCCCCCAGAAACCGCCGACGGAGGCACGCCCAGCCGCCCAACAGACGACCTCCGACCTCCGGTGCAACGCCAATCTATTGGAATCTCGCCATCATCAGGCCAGCCTCGCCGAGCGGTCCGAAGGCCTCCGTACAGCTCGGGAAGACCCTCAGCCCAACTTACCTCACACCTCAAGAAAACATCCCCGACGGAAAAGGAGGTGTAAAACGGGCTAAAGACGGGAGGGCATTCACAAGATACTTAGATGACCCAAACCAATATGATAAGACTCTCACAACAAAATGGAGCACCAGGCAAAACATATACAGTACATTGCCACAGGACATTAAAAAACTCAATAACGCCATCAAACACATGTCAAACGACGAAACAACACACATGATGCTTGTATACCATGTGCCCATGAAACACCACTATACGCCAGACACTGTGGACGAATGCGTCAACGGACCAATACCTCACCTCCACATGGTCTACGGATCAGGAGTCTCAACCAAATTGAGTCACATACCGACCTACAGGTCCCTTGCCAGAGCGGCCAAACAGGCAAACTTCGTGACATACACGAAGAAATGTACATACCTCCCAGGCCTAGTCAGTTACATGAAGAAAGACGGATATACAATGATGGGAACCAACAGCACCATCATAGGCCGCGAGTACAGACACGCCATACCGGGAGGGCAAATCCGAGGACTAGAGAAGGATACTCCAGAGGTAGCCTCTGAGGCAACCCCACACGGCGTGGGGGGATTCGAAGTCGTAGACTCTCCGCTTCGAGCGGTGGTCCGACAACAGATCCCTTCAGTAAAGCCACTGATTCCGTTGATGGCGATCAACAGGAAGATCAAATACCGGAAGAAACCGATCCATTTGCAGAAGCCCCAGTGAGATCCAGAATCCAAGGCAAAAGGACCCTAACGTTCACGGGGGAAGACCCTCAAGTACACTTTGAGGGTCCGAAACCCAAAAAACCAAAACTACTGACAAAAGTGGAAGCGATCCCAGTTGCTGAGAAACTAATCGAACTCGCAGACGCGAGCAATGACAAACATGTAATACGCTATGTCATGAACCACAGGGAAGAAACAGACACCCTAATAAGCAGGCCAGATCTGCCTTCAGGAACTGTGCTCGGACAATTCCAACATATCTACCATGCAGGGTACTGGAAAGAGATTTCAAACAAAATATACGCCATGAGAGCGGAACAACCATGCCAGTACCCTAACGTACTAGAGTGGTTAGACGGCCAACAGCCACTCCCAGAAATTGACGGACGAAGACTGCTACCCCAAAAGAGTCAGCCGTAAACTGGTGGAGGTGGTGTCACCAGATGGGACTCGAACCGAAAAGAACCACGTGCATGATACTAGACTTAATGCACAAAAACGACCCCAGAAGAAATTGTGTCGTGTTTGAGGGGCCCACGACAGCAGGGAAATCATACTGGACGAGTGAACCTTTCAAGTCACTATACGATCTCAACAAGCATGTAGGCTTCACAACCAACTCAGAACAATTCGGGTTCATGGGTTGCGCAAACAAGCTTATCATCCTCGTGGACGAAAATAACATGAGTCCAACGAATGTCAGCACCTACAAAAGCGTCATGCGCGGCAACTTAACGCAAGTAGAGGTAAAAAACAAACCACCAATCAACCTAGACAAGACATTCATGCTGATGAACAGCAACAGGCCCCTGACCTTCGGACTTTCAGGGCCTGAAGCCGCAGCAGTACGCGAGAGGGTGCATCACTTCATGCTGCACCCTGAAGACATAAAGAGCACGCGAGAGATGCTCAAGGGGGCCAATCATCCGAACCCCAAGATGTGGGTGTGGCTCAACTACTGGATGTATGACGAAGACGACTTCAACATCTGTCGCGCCACAAACTGGGCAGACGACCCAAGTCTGTACGACTTCTGTGCAGACCTACTAGAAGCAGAAATGCTAGTAGAATGGAGTGCTCTCAACAACACAGAGTACTGGACGGCTGACTCGATGGGGGAAAGTACGACACAGACAGACTTACCGGACGACCTTCAAGGGATCGTACTCGAGGATCTGACAAAAGACCCGTTCACAAACACCTACCGGCCGGAGGTGGTGGACATATCAGATGATGACAATATCATACCAGAAAGTCCACTGGACGGGGAACAAAATCTATTCCC
The DNA here is from genome assembly GCA_030674155.1 of Stramonita haemastoma. Classification (NCBI taxonomy): domain Eukaryota; kingdom Metazoa; phylum Mollusca; class Gastropoda; order Neogastropoda; family Muricidae; genus Stramonita; species Stramonita haemastoma. The sequence goes on from CM060322.1 coordinate 61,335,126, forward strand.
AGAAGAAGAAGAAGAAGAAAATCCAAAAACAGCGCCAAACACACCATTGGCAGCGACAAAACAACCCACCCTCCTACAAATGTGGGGAAAAACCAAAAAAAGACTTCAGTTCCCAAAAGAACAGAAGCAATACAAAACATGCGCTGGACCGAGCACAGACCTGGACTGACTGGCAGGGTGCACAACCCATGACGTGTCATGGGTGCAACTGCTCAATGACAAAATGAAAGGCAAACCATACGTATTTGAACATGCCCGAGATATGTACATATGTAAATATGAATATAAGTCGCATTACATGTTGGATACTCAAGTTATGAGTGAATTTGACTATTTTTGTACATATGATATGCATAAATGTTTTGGAACTTTTCTAGATGATGATGAATTAGACATTTATATAAGAGCGATCATTGATGGATATATCATTGCAGACAGTCGTCCAGTTCACACACTCGGACAGACTGGAATCAACAACTTGTAGAATGGAATGAATGCCAATTGCAAAACGTAATAAAAGGGGTTAGTCCCCCAAAGGTGGACGGGCTGTCTGACATTATTTAAAAAATATGCCAGCAGCACGTGACCCCCTTTGGGTGCAACCACCAATACTACTTGTACCGAAGACCAAGCAAGGCAGCCAGACCTGATGACTCGATGTTGTACATCGCTACAGTACAAGACACAAGGTACGTAACAAGAGATTTGAAAACAGAAAAACAAATCTGTTGGGCGGACTGGGGATTGGGCGCTTCAAGAAATCAAAAACGCCAAAAAAAGCGTACTGTACGGGGGTCGTTAGTTATACCCCCTGTAAGTAACTAGGTCACTAGGTCAGTGTGCTTAATTAGGTCAAGCGTAAGCACTATAAATAGAATAACGGTCACTGAGTCAGCATTATTCAAATATTTTCCCGCCATATGACGTCATCTGACCTCGACCAATCAGAAGCCTGACCTTATGACGTAGATTGGACGAGTCCACTTTTAGCCAATCAGCGCTCAGTAGGTGGTATCGCCCGAATTACACTATAAATACTGGCGCGGATCCCGCCAACGCACCACTCTTCACTCAACTGTTCAGGACAACACGATCCTAGCGTCTTTTTGTGGCGGTTACCGCTACATTTCAGTGCAGCGTTTTGTTTGTGCTAAAAAAGAAAACTATTCACTGGAATTAAGTGGTGATTGTGCTTATTTTCGAAAGGATTAGCAGCCACTGGATATACTTTGTATGTCACGAGGTAAGGGAACTTTTTTATGGCTTCTGCTGCTGGTGGGGGTGGGGGTGCTACCACAAATTCTCAATACGTGTCCGGTAATTTACTAGAACATAGTAATGTCGGAGCAAACAAACCATTTCACAGTAACACAAAAACTGCATACTTTCAGCGAACGTGACAGTGGCATGTACAAAGTTATAGCACAGCGCCACACTACGTTTCTGAGGTGTCGCAGGTGCAGGACGGTCTTCAAGCCGTACCATACACAAACCCTAGGGCTAGCATCCATGCATCAGAATGGTATAGAGTGGCGAATAATGCTAGCGCATACAGGCACATTGGTATGGGTTTCACTATCGAAAAAATCCAACTGATGGAGGAAAGAATACAGCATACGGCCGGAACAACTATGATAAGTAGTACACAGGCGCATAACGCCACACTCATGGCTCTGAAGGATAACGGGACAAGATGGGGGATGGCAATGGTAAATGAGCAGGGAAAACGTCATTGGACGATAAGTAAGGAATTTACCACACAGTGGGCAGATGACCAACAGACTAGTTCATTACTAGTATGTCACTTACAACTACCCATGAACTATGCAAAACGCCACAGAGGAAGACTGACACACATACCGTTCACTGTAGAACCTCAGGAGGCTGTGCAGTGGCTCGATAGCGAAGACTTGACCTTCGGTATCGGAGAAGGCTACTCATCCTCATGGATGAATCCAAATCCGGGCAGATAGCATGCTTTGGCCAGATATCCAGACAAAACAGATGTCACCAAAAATAAAGCACCAAATGAACCTAAGATCACTAGTCTGTACAACATGTCCGCCATCTGCCCATACGGAGTAGAATACAACATCAACACAGAAATCAACCAAGACTGTGCAAACATGCCACCCTTTGTAGCACTCAGACTGTTACCGCTACACGGAAAAGATCACCCCATAGAACTGACAGCCTGTATATGGGTGAAATGCTGGAGCAAATATGAATTCAGATACCCTGGCATGGAGTTCGTCACCCCAATGGTGCCATACCAAATGATGCCTACAAACATGAATGATAAATACCCAGCAGATATACACACTGGAGCCTACTTTGATTGGCTTAACCCCTCTCATCTGTATGAACCAGGTACACGGATGCAGTACCTTGACAGGAACCTTGAAGGGCCTGAACCCAGCGGTAGCAAACGCAAGAAGCCATCAGAACCAAGTGAACAATAATGTCATCACAGTTTCCACTAGGGTTACAAGTATACCATTGCGAGTTTGAAGTCACTAGAAATACATATCGGGGACACGGTACTCCTAACTACTATGGGGTACGGTGGAACAAACAACCCAGCAGACTAAATGACAACGAGCAATGGTATATACAAGAACTAAGGTTTTCAAGATCTGCACTACCAAGATCAGTTGAATTCTACTACACACATGCCCCTACAGGTGCAGGCGTACAATCACACGATGACACAACACTACTTGTCAGACCAAACTTAGGACAACCACCTACCGCAGCTATGTGCTTTATGATGATCACACACAGACACGTATACCTACCACACACAGTAGTTAGCCTACAACCACATGCCAATCCATACACAGTACTAAACATGTCAGAAGAATCACCACCGGCAGACATCATGCACTATGTAGGTAATTCAGTCTTGACAAATGTGACAGTAGCAAGTGAAGCCTTAGGTAGAGAACGGACATACGTAGACGAGACGTGGACAGTAGCACTTCCCCTCCAACCAGGAGAACCGGTAGGAACAGCCAAAAGTGACACATATGCCCTCCACCTCGAACTGTACAGGTGGTCAACATCACCACTCATGAGGCAGGCTGACATGTCTAAATTCAAACCCTTTAACGGGTATGCACCTATTATAGGTGGAGTGAAAAGGAAAGTCTTGAACAAAGAACTGACAGATGAACTGGCGGTTCTGAAACAGAACATACACGCCTTAGCTGCAGATATAGCAACCATGAACGGAAACATGAACATGATGTCAGCCTGGCAACAAACCTATAAGCCCAGGATAGATGGTCATGAAGTCACACTTGGTGGCTTAGACCGCCAACTGAAAATCCTGCAGGGAGAACTCCGGGAACACACCGGGGCACTGTTTCCAAAAACAGTAGACGATCTCAGAAGTCTTGTCAATGCCATGATAGACTTACGCAAAACACCAACAGAACAAACTCTAGAACAAAAACTATCCGCTATGGAAACAACCACAAACGCTATCACAAAAACAGTACAAGTGCTTCAAGCTGCTGTTAGCGCTGCTGGGGGAGACCTCAGTGGCTTACCTGTTCTGGTGGAGGCGGGGGAGTACATACTTGACACTGCTATACGGTTCTACAACTGGCTGACAGACTCTTACGAGACAATAGATCCTTACAAATATCCTGGTGATGTAGGATGGACAACGGTGCAGCCTGGGATAGCTTCTGGGGCACCGGCAGCCCCCAAAAGCCGCCGACGCCGACACGCCCAGCCGCCCAACCGTCGACCTCCACTACGACACAACTCTATTGGTATCACGCCATCATCCGGCCAGCCTCGCCGAGCGGTCCGAAGGCCTCCATCCAGCTTGGAAAAACCCTCTCGCCCACCTACCTCACCCCCCAAGAAAACGTGCCAGACGGCAAAGGAGGGGTAAAGCGTGCAAAAGATGGCAGGGCATTCACACGTTATCTTGATGACCCTACCCAATATGACAAGACATTGACTGTAAAATGGAGCACCAGACAGAACATATACAGCACATTGCCACAAGACATCAAAAAGCTTAATAATGCAATTAAGCACATGTCCAATAATGAAAGTACACATGTGATGTTGGTGTATTATGTGCCGATGAAGAACCATTACACGCCCGACACACTTGACGAGTGTGTAAACGGACCCATAGGCCATCTCCACATAGTCTACGGGTCCGATGTCTCAACAAAGTTAAGTCACATACCTGCCTGCAGGTCCCTTGCCAGAGCGGCCAAACAGGCAAACTTTGTCACATACACCAAGAAGTGTACCTACCTCCCTGGCCTGGTGAGCTATCTGAAAAAAGATGGCTACACCATGATGGGCACAAACAGCACCATCATAGGCCGGGAGTACAGGCATGCCATCCCCGGAGGACAAATCCGAGGACTTGAGCAAGATACACCTGATGTAGCATCAGAGGCTACTCCACATGGAGTAGGGGGATTTGAGGTGGTTGACTTCTCCGCCTCGAGCGGGGGACCCACAACAGCAGATCCCTTTGGCAAAGCAAATGACTCAGTTGACGGCGGTCAACCTGACCCATTTGCGGAAGCGCCTGTGAGATCAAGGCTGCAAGGCAAAAGGACCCTGACATTCACGGGGGAGGAACCTCGAGTGCATTTCGAGGGACCGAAGCCGAAAAAACCAAAGCTCCTGACGAAGGTGGAGGCCATTCCGGTGGCGGAGCGACTTATCGAACTCGCGGACGCGAGTAACGATAAACAGTTGATTCGGTAATTGATGATGCACACCGAAGAAACAGACACCCTAATCAGCAGGCCAGATCTGCCAACAGGAACTGTGCTCGGCCAGTTCCAACACATATACCATGCCGGCTATTGGAAAGAAATTTCCAACAAAATCTATGCCATGAAGGCAGAGCAACCGTGTCAGTTTCCAAATGTCCTTGAGTGGCTGGACGGGCAACAGCCCCTCCCGGAGATAGACGGTAGAAAGGTGGCTACCCCCAAAGAGTCGGCCGTCAACTGGTGGAGGTGGTGCCTCCAAATGGGTCTGGAGCCCAAAAGAACCACATGCATGATCTTAGATCTCATGCATAAAAATGACCCCAGGAGAAGCTGTATCGTGTTTGAGGGGCCCACGACAGCGGGGAAAAGCTATTGGATGTCTGAGCCGTTCAAAGCACTCTTTGATCTCAACAAGCATGTTGGGTTCACCACAAACTCTGAGCAGTTTGGGTTCATGGGCTGCGCCAACAAGTTAGCCATACTTGTTGACGAAAACAATACGAGTCCAACCAACGTGAGCACATACAAGAGTGTGATGCGCGGCAATCTGACTCAGGTGGAAGTGAAAAACAAACCACCAGTCAACATTGACAAAACTTTCATGTTGATGAACACCAACAGGCCTCTGACATTTGGACTGTCAGGGCCTGAAGCCGCTGCAGTGCGTGAAAGGGTGCATCACTTTATGTTGCATCCTGAGGACATTAAGAGCACCAGAGAGATGCTCAAAGGGGCCAAACACCCAAACCCCAAGATGTGGGTTTGGTTGAATGATTGGATGTACGACGATGATGACTTCAACATCTGTCGTGCCACCAACTGGGCAGAAGACCCAAGTCTGTACGATTTCTGTGCAGACTTACTCGAGGCTGAAATGCTCCTCGAGTGGAGTGCAATCAACAACACAGAGTATTGGACGGCTGACGGTATGGGGGAGAGTACAACTCAGCCGGACTTACCGGAAGACTTACAGGGCATAGAGTTGCAGGATCTGACAACGGATGACTTTCCACACACCTACCGGCCGGAGGTGGTGGACATTTCGGATGATGACGCAAACGTGATCCCAGAGAGTCCAATGGACGGGGATCAGGACCTGTTCGAACAGGATCCAAAAACACCGCACAATACACCATTGGCGGTTCCAAAACAGCCCACTCTGAAACAAATGTGGGGCAGGGCCAAAAAGAAACTTGAATATCCCCATGAACCAAAAAAGGCAAAAACATGGGCTGGTCCGAGCACAGACCTAGATTGACTGGCAGGGTGCACAACCCATGACGTTTCATGGGTGCAACTGCTAAATGAAAGAATGAAGGGAAAGCCATACATCTTTGAACAGTGTTGGGACATGTACATAGGTAAATACGAGTTTGATAGCCACTATATGTTAGATACGCAAGTGATGAGCGAGTTTGATTATTTCAATACGTATGACATGCATAAATGCTTTGGTTGTTTTGTGGATGATGATGAGCTTGACATGTATTATATAAGAGCAGTAATAGATGGATATATAATTGCAGACAGTCACCCACTCCATACACTCGGACAGAGTGGAGTGAACTACCTCAAGAGCAGAATGAATGCGAATTGCAAGAAACAATAAAAGGGGTTAGTCCCCAAGGGGGAAACGTGCTGTGTCTTGACCTAATTAAGTGATCTAATTAACGAGTCAACCTAATTGAGCGGCTCAATTAGCCCACCTTGACCTAATTAATTTGACCTAATTAAGTGACCTGATTGAGTGACCTTGACCTAATTAACGATTGACTGTGGTACCTGTCACCTTGTACTGACCCAGTGCGCATGCACTAAGTGCAATTGCAATGGCGCATAATGTGAATTAAGTGGTCTTAATATAATTAATGTATTTGACCTAATTAACAGTGACCTAATTAACGATTGGCCATGGTACCATGACCCTTGCACTGGCCCAGTTACCGGGTAAATCAATGACCTTGACCTAATTGAGTGACCTCATTAGTGCCCTTGACCTAATTAAGTGACGCAATTAACTGGTCTGTATTTGGTCAACCTTGACCAACTAAGTTACCCGATTTTCAGGTAACTGGGTCAGTACAAGGGTTAAGGTACCAAGGTCACCTTGACTTATTTAACAATTGACCTTGGTACCTTAACCCTTGTACTGACCCAGTTACCTGAAAATCGGGTAACTGATTCATCAGGTCCACTTAATTTTTGACTGATTAGGTACTAATAACGTCATTGGTTGTACTGTTTTATGTTAATGATGTCATTAATGACGTAAGCGATATATTTGTGCCATTCTCACGTCAGCACTTAATTAAGTGCTTATGTCAGCACTATAAATAGCCGTCAGCACTAAAAATAGATTAACGGTCGCTGACTCAGCAAAATTCAAATTTTTTTCCTGCCATATGACGTCACATGACCTCAACCAATCAGAAGCCTGACCTTGTGATGTCACGAGGACGAGTCCATTTTTTCAGCCAATCAGAAGCCTCCGAATGGAATCGTCCAAAAACACTATAAATACTGGTGCGCTTCCCGCCACTTCGCCATTCCTACTTCAGCGGTGTTCATGAGCAAGTCTCTGCGTCGCTCTGGATTATTACACCGGTTTCTGATATAATTTCAGTGACTTGTTTGTGAACAAAAAAAAAGAACAATTCGCTGGATTTATGGTGATTGAATGTATTCCTTGGATATACCTGCCACTGGATTTAGCTGAACATACATGTCAGGAGGTAAGGGAAACTATTTATGGCTTCTGGGAATGCTGGCGGGGGCGGGGGTGCTACTACTAACTCTCAATACGTGTCCGGTAACCTTTTAGAACACAGTAATGTTGGAGCAAGTAAGCCGTTTCATGACAGTACCAAAACTGCATATTTTCAGAGAACGTGGCAGTGGCATGTACAAAGTCATAGCACAGCGCCACACTACGTTCCTGAGTTGTCACAAGTGCAGGACGGTTTTCAAGCCGTACCATACACTCAACCTAGGGCTAGCATCCATGCATCTGAATGGTATCGAGTTGTGACGAACGCTAGCGCATACAGGCACATTGGTATGGGTTTCACTATTGAAAACGACAGAGAACGGACATACGTAGACGAGACATGGACTGTGGCACTCCCTCTCCGACCAGGTCAACCCGTTGGAATAGCCAAAAGTCAAACTTTTACCCTCCACCTTGAACTGTACAGGTGGTCAACAACACCACTAATGAGATTAGCTGACATTGAAAAATTTTAACCATTCAATGGCTACGTTCCAATTATTAAAAGTTAAGTTAAAGTCTGTCCCGAGCCTAAGGCTCATCAGGCCGGTGCTTATCCCGGTTTCTGTGGCGCTAAGCGACTGAGAGTCATAGACTCCCCCCTGGATAGGACGCCAGTCTATCGCAGGGTTAACCCCCCAACACAAGGTTGGTACCCCTTTTACACCTGGGTGGGGTGAGAAAATAGCCGTAAAGTGCCTTTTCCAAGGGCACAACGCCATAGCCGACAGCTGGGATCGAACCCGCAACCTTTAGATTACGAGTCCAACGCCCTAACCACTCGACTACCGCGGCGGCTACGTTCCAATTATAGGAGCAATTAAAAGAAAGTCCTCAACAAAGGTATTGTAGATCAAATCACTCTTTTGAAACAGAAGGTACATTCGTTTTCTGCTTGGCAAACGCAATATAAAGCTAAAGTAGACAGAAATGAATCAGACATAGGCCAACTCAACAGTAACTTGAACACACTTCAAACTTGGCAAACACAGTATAAACCTAAAATAGACGGCCATGAAATCAGTATTGGTCAATTAGACCACAGCATCAAAACTCTTCAAAATGAATTACACACACACACTGGTGCACTTTTTCCTCAAACTATTGATGATTTGAAAAGACTAATAAATGCCATCGTAGATGTACGTGCATCACCACAACTGCAGACTGTACAACAAAAAGTAACTGCCATGGAAACTGCATATAAAGCTACTAGTAAGTCTATTCAAGTGCTTCAAGCGGCTGTTAGCGCTGCGGGAGGGGACCTCAGTGGCCAACCGACCATGGTGGAGGTGGGGGAGTACATACTTGACACTGCTATACGTTTCTACCGTGCTGCTTCCTGCCTCTATGATCTAGATGAGACCCTCCTCGATGCCAAACTTCATGAGGACTTGCTAAAGGCTATGTCGATCGTGATTGTTGCAGTGAGTCCATGACAAAAAAAGGCAAGATGAGCAACATGTTTGCATCTTGGCCCTCACTGCACGTCTGATTGGACGTATGGCACTTCATGAGGCGCCTTGCTTCAGGAGTGAACACAGAGTCACACCCCCTGTATGCACCCTTCATGAGCGCCATGTCATTAGCGATCTTCGAGTGGGATCGAGATGACTTGGATGCACTCAAAGCTGCCAAGAGGTATGCTATGCTTTATGTGCATGACTTGATAATCTTTAATAATCTTCGATATGAGGTCGGTAGATAGAGGTGAACAACTGGTGTTGGCCAATGCTACTGGATGCTTAGTTATGGCTTCCTGTGTGTATTTCTGGCTTCTTTTCTGTATCGACTTGTTACATTCTCTTCTACATTGATGACCATGGATTAAACACTTGTGTCAACTTGTACATCAAGTCTCCGTTTGCTTTATGTCTGTGTTTGGGGTGTTTTCTTATTCTCTCTACTCCTGTTCTACTTCCCCTTTTCAAAAGAGTGCTGTGCCTAGACAAATGACATGCTCTTTCTTCAAAATTATTGGCCACATATATGAATGTCACTAAACGTTACGTCTTCACTTGTGTCTCCAGGTCACAGATGCAGGCCCAGGGTGTTGCTGTGCTGTGCGATGCCGATTTGGGGAAAGACATCAGCAAGCGAGAGCTTGCATTACACTGCAGGCGCAGAACACGGGGGGTGGAGGAAACCACTAAGCTGCTAGAAGAGCTCCTGTGTTTGTACACACAGCCCCATGCGACAGACAGCCTTGGTGTGCCTCTTCTGGACGTCTCTCGGATTTGGCAGATATGGTGTGTGGTGGCTACACTTGGTCCCATAGGCAATACTATGGTGTGTGGTGGCTACACTTGGTCCCATAGGCAATACTATGGTGTGTGGTGGCTACACTTGGTCCCATGGGCAATACGTATGGCGTGTGGTGGTGTGAGGCTGCCAGTCCTTTGCCTTTTTCTGGAAGAGGCAACAACAAGAACAAAGGACAATTGCCAAAAAGTCTGTATGAATGCTGCCTAGGAGATGTCTACTCTTCAGTCTGGAGTATTCAGGTTGTCTCATCCAAAGATGCCACGTCCTGATTGTTACTTTGCCCACCCACTGTGCCTGTGGTTCCCTTGGAAACTGAGGAACTGTCATCTGACCCGTCCATAAGCCAACTGTAAAGGCTGCAGTTAGACATGAGAAGGGGTCCATGGGAAGACAGAAACGCTACGGATAATGATATGCCCCTGTGCTGTGACATGTTGCATTTTGTTATTAGTAACTAGTTAATATTTTCCAATCCAATCCAATCATGTTTATAGCCCTGCCGACCACACAGGCCATATCGGGGCTGTCACCTTGTCAAATTGAAAACTGATAAAAACCGCAACTATATACAGATTTGAACGGGATATAAAACCAACTCTACTGTCCTTGCTTGTATCGAAACCCTGGTCGACCACATGGGTCATCTTAGGACAGACACCGCAATGTGGGAAAACCCACATCGATCACATAAAATGATAAAAGTATGCATACATTGTGTTCATATTCTTTGGGCAATGTGGTGGTTATAGTTATAAGTGATAAGAGTCACGAGTTCATGACGTATTCAGATTTTTCAGGACGATACATTTCTCTGGCTCCTGGAGAACACACTGGGATGGGTGGCCAGCCTATATAGGTGATAAAGAGTCACGAGTTCATGACATGTATTCAGATTTTTCAGGGCGATACTTTTCTCTGGCTACTGGAGAACACACTGGGACGGGTGGCCAGCCTGGTGTTTGACATGGAGCAGTGCCATGAGAAGCCTGTGGACTCCAACATCAGCAGAAATAAATTCCTCCTCCAGGATTTTTGTCTCGTTTCCGAGGGGCGGGAGGCTGTGGAGATGAAAAGGGCAGCATTTATCGCATCCCCGCGCCCATCTACCCCTGCTCAGCAAAAAGAATGGAAGGCAACCCCTGCAAGGGCTCCTGCTGCAACCACTACAGCTCCAACACATGCTATTCACCCATATATGCCTATCCCTGATTCCACCCACTGTTATTGTACAAAACATGCTGAGTTCCCAAAACCATGGCTGTTCCAAGAGACACTTGGCACACGGCAATACTCATGTGTGGTGGCTACACTTGGTCCCACAGGCAATACTATGTGTGGTGGCTACACTTGGTCCCACAGGCAATACTATGTGTGGTGGCTACACTTGGTCCCACGGGCAATACTATGTGTGGTGGCTACACTTGGTCCCACAGGCAATACTATGTGTGGTGGCTACACTTGGTCCCACGGGCAATACTATCATGTGTGGTGTCTACACTTGGTCCCACGGGCAATACTATTATGTGTGGTGGTGTGACGCTGCCAGTCCTTTGCTTTTTTCTGAGTGGAAGAGGCAACAACAACAAAAAAGGACAATTTCCAAAGTCTGTATGAATGCTGCCTAGGAGATGTCTACTCTTCAGTCTGGAGTATTCAGGTTGTCTCATCCAAAGATGCCACGTCCTGATTGTTACTTTGCCCACCCACTGTGCCTGTGGTTCCCTTGGAAATGGAGGAACTGTCATCTGACCCGTCCATAAGCCAACTGTAAAGGCTGCAGTTTGACATGAGCAGGGGTCTATGGGAAGACAGAAATGCTACAGATAATTCTTTGCCCCTGTGCTTTGACATGTTGCAGTTTGTTATTAGTAACTAATTCACATGTTCCAATCCAATCTAATCGTTTATCGCCCTACCGACCACACAGGCCATATCAGGGCTATCACCTTGTCAAATTGGAAACTGATAAAAACTGTGCAACTATATACAGATTCAAATGGATATAAAACCAGCTCTACTGTCCTTGCTTGTATCGAAACCCTGGTCAACCACGAGGGTCATCTTAGGACAGACACCGCAATGTGGGAAAACCCACATCGATCACACCTAAAATGAGATAAAAGTATGCATACATTGTGCTCATGTCCTTTGGGCAATGTGGTGGTTATTATTATAGGCGACAGTCACGAGTTCATGACATGTATTCAGATTTTTCAGGGCGATACTTTTCTCTAGCTCCTGGAGAACACACTGGGACGGGTGGCCAGCCTGGTGTTTGACATGGAGCAGTGCCATGAGAAGCCTGTGGACTCCAACATCAGCAGAAATAAATTCCTCCTCCAGGATTTTTGTCTAGTTTCCCGAGGGACGGGAGGCTGTGGAGATGAAAAGGGCAGCATTTCACACATCCCTGCGCCCATTTTCTCCTGCTCTGCAAAAACAATGGAAGGCAACCTCTGCAAGGGCTCCTGCTGCAACCACCTCACAGGCTTCACAAACAGCCATGCCTGGCTTCACCTCCTGCTGCAACCACCTCACAGGCTTCACAAACAGCCATGCCTGGCTTCACCTCCTGCTGCAACCACCTCACGGGCTTCACAAACAGCCATGCCTGGCTTTACCTGCCTGTCAGAGGCCAAACTTCTTGAGGCAGAACAAATTGCTGAACGTCAACTTTCTATGACAGAAGGCAGGCTGGTAAGTAACTAGGATATAGTCATTTCCTCAGTCACCATATAAGGAAAGTGTGATATGCTTCAAATGAGGACTTAAAAAGTAGGAAAAGAAACGGGACTAACAGCATTCAACACTGCACTGGAAGAGAAAGAAAAATTGACCTAGGTCCTTTGAAAGGTGTACGAGGCATGCCTGACACTTGAGCTGAAAACCCAAGACCAATCCAATCCATTCATATTTACAGACCTGTGCACCCCCTTACTACCGATTTCAGTATTTTCATGGCAATTTTCAGTATTTTTCACCGAGTTTCAGTATTTTTGCCCATTGTTGTGACATCTGGAAAAATAAACGTCTTTCATTTTTTATTGGTTTCTTTTCCCCCTCTTAATTTGTTTGCTCATCCCCCTTCTAATTTCTTTCCATTGTACAAAAGCTCATAAGTTTGGAATTTTTTTTATCAACTAGCAAATCTGGACAGGTCTGATAACTCATATGATATTATGGAATTATCTTGGATACTGTTCAAAATTGTCATTTCTTTTTAAACCTGTCATTTAAAAAAAAAATACCATAATAGGTGTGTGTGTGTGTGTACTTGTATCTTTGTATGTGTGTTTGTCAGTGTATGCTAGTGAAGAGGGGAGTGGGGGGGGGGGGGGGAAAGACAAGAGGGATAGGGTGGTAAACTAGTGAAGAGGGGAGGGGGTAGAAACTGTGTGAGGGAGAAGGGAGGGGGTAGTGGGTTGGGCAGACTAATGAAAAGGGAAAGCGACGAGGTGAGAGGCAGAAAAATACTGAAGGGAAGGGGGAGGGGGTGAAGAGAGGGAGGGAGATTAACAGTGTGTGTGTATGACGGGGGGGGGGAGAGATGCTCTCGTGAAGATTGATGAAGGTCCTATGCCTTTTTCATTTTAATATCATGCTGAAGCCCCCGTACAACAAAGCAGATTAAAAATTCATCTATTTCGGAGTGGACTCGCCATGATAGTTTGCATGGCCAGAAAACAAGTCCGGAGTAGGCCTATGTGTGTGTTTTGCTTCTGTCCAGTACAGCAGCAGAGCGAGACCATGTTCAACCAATGTAACTTCAGAGCAAGTCGCTCTAGTGATCAACTGATTTCCCGAAGATGCGACAGGTTTACTGTTCCATCATTAGCCAAGAAATCAGCGCTTCTATAGCTTAAGTGCCATGGTTTGTTATTTTCCGACTGTGTTCGAATTTCCGTCACCACTTGCAAATGAAAGCTCAACTTTCGCTAACGAGCAGCCCAATGCAAGAGACATAGTGCAAGTTTCAAACATTTTTCGGCAAAACGAACAGCCAATTTTGCTGTTTGCGCATAAATATCCACATCTGTACCTCTTCTAGCCCCATCCTGGCCTGCTAACGTCATTTTGCGTTTACTCCATGTCTTTGCTTGTAAGCATGTCAGTTTGGTCTGTTTTTCCGCAAAAGTCTACACTACTATCCACCATTGTTTTGAAAATGCTTTGCGCATGCGTCATAGGCCTAAAGGGAGACAAGTCACTGAACGATTGTTCCTAGCAGACGACGTAACGCGAGATGAACGGAATCGCTGAACGATAAGACGTTTTCGATTTCCAGATTTTTTCTTGACAAAAATCGGATTTTGATTAAGGAAATACATTTCCTTATGTTCCAACTTTTTCCGGAACAAATACGGAAAAATACGGAAGGTGCACAGGCCTGTGTTTATAGTCCTGCCAACCACACAGGCCATATTAGGGCCGTCACCTTGTAAAACTTTATATCTCAATAAAACTATGCAACTATACACAGATTAACAGGGTATAAAACAGTCTACTTTCCTTATATTAACGCCCTGGTCAAACATAAGAATCAACCCTGGGTGCACTGCTTTGTGAGAAAAACCACATTGTTCACACATAAAGGAGATAAAACCAATACCAGATTCCTAAAAGCAACCTTGTTCTTTGTGACCGAATATAACACTTTCACTCGTATCAGACGGAAAAGGCCAGATTATCTCAAAAGTTAAAAATGGTGTCCAGTAGAACATCCCGAAAAAGTATCTTTAAGGAGTCTGCAGTAAAATGCTTATGGCTAATATGCTGAACATCTCGACACTCCAGAAGCAGATGCTTAATGGCTACCCCCACATCATAAATCACACACCATGGGGTTCAATCCAATTATGTTTATAGCCCCACCAACCACGCAGGCCATATCAGGGCTGTCACCTTGTAACTTTAAATATCAGAATAAAACTCTACAACTGTATACAGATTGAGGATTGGTCGTGTTCCTACAGCATTGACCCCGCACATGCAATTTGTGGCGAGGCAGCTAGCAGATGACAAAGACCCAAGGGGGTACAGGATTCGCTGATTTTTTTTTTTTTTTTTTTTCAAGTTCAAGCCTACCAAATTTGTGCAGAATCAGTTTTCAGTCAGGAGCTAGTGTTTCGGAAAAAAGTTTTTTTTTAAATTTCTGTGGATGCCTTAGTGCATGCAGTGCAAATGCAAGTTATATAAAAATAAAAGTAGTAAAAATTAATACCAGTGTGTAGCCTGTTATGTAAGCATGTCTGTCCCACTATGTTCACTTTGAAGGCTGTAATTTTTTTTGGTGGTTAATTTCAATGTAGAAAATATATCGGCTATGATGAAAAGTCAGATTTGTAAATTTTGTGTTTGTACAAAACTGCTGCTTAGCAACAGGCTGCACAGCATGGAGTCACTGAAACAGCAATTGATTGAAAGTCCTGGGTATGCGAGGGCCACAAGTGGGATATGCATGCTGTATAATGCTTCTCCTGCCCTTCAAGGTATATTAAGGTGGCATTTAGGCATCCCATAACCGGAAAAATCAGCCGCAGCAGCAATGCTCATAAAATAAGTGTCATGCTTGCTCATGGGACCTGGGACTTTCCCCCCTCGCCATATGGATGCCTCGCATCTGTGCTACAACAAAACGTGTATTTCAGTGGCACATAGTGTAGAGCCCAGGCACATAAACTACCAAAGACGGAACTGTGAAGAGGGGTGCTGCCTGGGTCATGGGAATATCCTGCTTGTCTGCAATTGAAGTTCTAAGAGTAGTTGCTTCTCAAGGTATTTTAAGTGTAACTGGATGGTGGATTTTTGACATGTCAGGCGATTATAAATGGTAAACACTGCCCAAGAGAATTGATAGGATGGGAGGTGAGGGGGGTGGGGGGGAGTGAGCGAGCGAGCGCGTGTGTGCGAGCATACACGCGCGTGTGTGTGCCAGGACAGGACAATTAGGACTTATCTTTTTTTTCATTGCTGGGACCTTATGCAGATGGACAGGTGTGGTCTTCCTGCCTGAATGTTCCTTCTCCTGCATCCACCAGATCCACTGCCGAGTCCCTGAACAGCTGCTTGCGTGCCTTCAGCTGCTTACGTGCCTTCAGCTGCTGTAACCGCGAGTTCCTCCTGTGTGCATTCATGATGTTTTTACAACTTGCTAAATCTTTCTGTTGTGTTTGCAAAGAACAGGGACATTTCCTACAATCATCACTGTGCAGGTAATTCTTCTGCAATTCTGCCTTTTACCATGAAACTCGCACAGGTCAGTCTGCATGTCTACATCACTGTTGCTATGGCAGTAACACAGAAGCAGTGTTGACACCTTGTGTATTACCCTGTACCATCCTCTCCAAGAGAATACTCAGAAAACAAACTGTTCTTTATGTCCTAGGGTACAAAAGCTCATGGCGAATTTACTCCACTTTGAAGGAAAAACAAAATTGCAACACTGGAATACAGCTAAAGCTTTACTTTTTGTTATTCTTACGTTTTCTTGTATTTTTCAGGAAAATTGTTTTAAACCTTTTCCTCCAATTCATTTTCACTGCCAGTGTCCAGTAATTTAAACATATTTTCACTCAACTACCATTGAAGTATAGACCAATATATCAAATAACCTTCAAAATGCTTTGATTTCACCTAATGTTTGCCCTCTGGTTGCAGACAAACTGCCAAAGTGTTACACAAGTAACAAGTGGAACAATGCAGTTAGATGATCTCAACTGGAGAAATATCTTTAACAAGGTACATAAATGAAATGGCTGCAGATAAGACTGACCCACAACATTCTAAGAACAAATAATGCTCTAGTAAAAATTAAAACTGTTTAAAGCAATGAATGCACATTCAATAATTCATATGGGTAGCCTTCATTTTTTTTTAAAGACCTAGAGACAGCATACAACAAAACTGAACTGTTTCAGGTTTATAGAAAGCTGACAAAATTAATAAATTAATTGCCACAACTATCACGTGCTTTTGCAGCTAAACATTTATAGCAATACTGCAAACCACTGATTGATGATAGGCAATTAAAGTTGCAAGATGTTTATTTCCTGGGTTTTGTTCAGGACTCAGCTAGAGCTCCAAGGTTACCCAATGGTGAGATCTTGCCTATGCGACCATTTCTGCTCACCATGAAGGTAGCCGCATTCAGTCTTCGTGAATGTATGCCAAGCATGTTCCTGTTTCCGCAACCCATCCCAACACTAACATGAACTGCAGGATCTTTAAGGAGCAGATTTGATCTCCTGCGCGTGTATATAGTCACTTGCAGGTTATCACCAAGTTTTACCTGTGAGATAGTTAAAATCCCCACCCTTGATTCTGATCACTAGACGCCGTCACTTCTTCATGGACCCATGAGATAAAAGTCTTGACCACTTGGCTATGTAGCCTATTGATAGGCCTAGCATCGTCATTTGTTTATTCTTTTATTTCTAGGACAGTGGAATAAGCACTCGTGCATTTTTTTTACATCTAGAGTGAAGTCGCCAGCGATCGCACAGAGCTACCTATCGCACAGATGCGCGATTTGCGGTACACTTTCGTCTGAACAAGGCTGTTTTTAAATCAGATTTGTTCAGACACCGATTTTGTATACATTTATGGTTCAATTCATCGTTTATTTGAACCACCAACGCTATTTGGTTGTTCAACAAGCCACAAAAAGAGCCGTGAACTGAGCAGTCAACTGCACTCATCCGCCATTTTAGGCTTTCGATAAGAACGGAAGGGGCTATATCTAGTGATGTGCTGCTTTCCCGATTGGTTAAAAATAGCTGTTTCTGCTTGATTTCCGGTCTCAGGGGTTGCTATTTCTGGGTACCGGGAAAGTTTACCGCTATTCAGTCCGCGTGTTCGGTTACAGGACTGTGCGATTAGTGGAGCAGTTTCTGTGAAAGGGTGCCTCCGATCGAACAGTAGCCGGCAATCGTTCCGAATTTTTTTCGAGTGATCGTGCAGTTTTTCTTCTGATCTTTCAAGATAAACTACGCAGGTAAGACATTTCCATTTGTTAATAGCAGCCAGCAATATCACAATTTAGGTATATCTAGACTCTAGATCTAAAATTTTTTCTACAGTTAGATTTATTTTCCACAAATCTTTTCCGATTTTTCAAGACAAGGTACACAGGTAAGATATTTCCATTTCTCCAGGAATCAAATATTTGCACTGAATTTAGACTATAGATTCTAATTATAAGCTTACTGATTTGTGATCAATATTCAATAGAAATCCTTTTTTGTATGTGTGCACCCAATGACCCATGCTTTACACTTTTTTTTCTTCTTTTTTTTTTTTTACACTTATGGGACAATTTGAAACACAGAGTAGGACTCAGTATTCCACAGTGGGAAGATTGTGTGCCCAGCTGTCTTTAATTAACCTGTCATATAGGCAGCTTTGATATACTTGTGTAACTGGCACTGAACCTTTGGGGGGATCCAGCACCAGGATCTTTTAGGTCCATGCCGTGGAGATTCGAACCACTGCTGCTACCGAAGGGAGGCATCATGCTTGAACCACTATGCCATTTCATCTCCTTGATTAATTCCAATTCTTGCACTGGTATTTCCAGTAATAATTTCTCCCACTCTAAAGGCAAAAATGCAAATTAGTGATGTTTTCCTGTCCAGGAATGCCTCCACGATGCCAATACAGCGAGGAAGCGCTTCAAGCTGCCATTAGTGCCTTTAAGAAAGGGAAGGGACTGCGGGAAGCTGCTCGGCTGCACGGTGTCCCCCCATCTACCCTTAAAGATAGAGTGAAGGGGAGAAGGCCCAACCGTGAGGTAGAGAGGACTGTAATTACAGCTCAGGAAGAGGCGAAGCTAGTAGCCTGGATAAAGGAGTGTGCGAGAAGGGGGTTTGGGCGTTCAATGAGACAGGTGCAGACATCTGTACAGACAATATTGAATAACCGCCATGCGGTCACAGTGTTTAAAGACAATCTGCCAGGCAGAAAATGGGTATCACTATTCATGAAGAGACATCCAGATGTAGCCTTTCGGACCCCACAGGCTCTTGGAGCCCAGAGGGCCGCGGTAACCACACACAAGATCACAGAGTGGTTTGATGTGGCATACAAAGAGATCACAGCAGCAGGGGGGGTGTTGAATGACCCGTCTCGGGTCTTCAACTGCGATGAGACGGGGTTTCAGCTTGGTGGTGGGGGCTTCACCAAGGTCCTGGCCAGCAAAAACGAGAGGGTGTATCAGGTCACCAGTGATACGCACACCCAGATTACGGTACTGGCATGTGCCAGTGCCTCTGGCTATGTCATGAACCCCCTCATCATTTTCCCTGGGAAAAGGTTTGGGTACGACCCTTTGGAGGGCTTTCCAGAGGCCCATTTTGCCAAGTCTGACAACGGCTGGATAGACGGTGAAATTTTTTCGACTTGGCTTGAGACTGCTTTCATTCCCAACACTAACCACCTCCCAAAACCGATCATTTTATTTCTTGACGGACATAAGACACACTTGACGATGACGGTGTCTGGCCTCTGCAGAGATAACGGCATCATTCTCTACCAGCTTCCGAGCCACTCAAGTCACGTTGTGCAGCCTTTGGACCTGACAACCTTCAAGCCTCTGAAAAGGGAGTGGCGAGATGAGGTGATGAGGTTTCAGGAGGCTGAATCCGACACAGTTGGCAAAAAAGATTTTGCCAAACTGTTAAAGGTGGCTTGGAAGAATGGCATTAATCGTGATGTCGTTATCTCTGGATTCAGAGCTGCTGGCATTTGTCCTTGGACCCTGACCATGTCGACTTAACCAAATTAGGACCCTCCAGACTGTATGCGACAGAAGTGACAGAGACAGCAACAACCTCAAATGACCAGACTAACGCAAAGGAGACTGTAGTGACTGTAGCAACAGAGACATCAACCTCAATTGACATGACACAGACAGAGACTGCAGCAACCCCAACTGACACAACACAGACTGTACCAACCTCAACTGACATCACGGAGACTGCATCTCCGACTGTGACAATTGACATGGATGGACCTGAGACAGTAGATTCCCCCCCACCATCTCTCCTCCCTCCATTGACAACCCCAACTGACACAACACAGACTGTACCAACCTCAACTGACATCACGGAGACTGCATCTCTGACTGTGACTATTGACATGGATGGACCAGAGACAGTAGATTCCCCCCCACCATCTCTCCTCCCTCCATTGACACCTCCACCCATCACCACACCTGAGGCACCTCATCTTCATACCCCTTCCCTTGCCCCTGTCTCTACTCCCACGACTTCAACTGAACCTTTAGTGACCAGTAGGACACAAGCTTTGGACAGACTGCTCGACATAACAGCTAAAGCTAGAGTGGACAAACTGATACGCTATAGGACACTACATACCCTGCAGACTCCAACAGATGACCCTGAAGAAAGACTGTTTTGTTTATTGTATTCAAAATTGACACAACCTACAAATGACGAAAACAAAGACTAGACAGGACAAAACGACGGACATGACATTTCAGAACTTGCCCCTACCAGCCAAGTGGACAACAACAAAGAAAAGACATATGCTTCAGCCCCCAAAAATGGTGAGCTCAGAAGCCTTTCGACAATATGTGACAGACATTGACACAAAGAAAAGGAAGGTGGAAGAACAGAAAGAGCAAAACAAGAAAGCAAGGGAAGAAAAAAAGAAGAGGGTGGCAGAGGAAAAAGAAAAAAAGAAGCAGCTGCAAGAGATGAAAAAGAGAGAAAGAAGAAAAAAAGGCTGCAGAGCTAGAGAAAAAAAAACTAAAAAAAAGAAAAGCAAATGTAGCAAAGACAAAACCAACGAGACAGACAGAAAAGACACCTGACACTGACGAAGAGAGCTTGACATCCTCTAAATGTGTAGAAACTGACGATGATGACAATGACATAGGGTTACCTTTGGAGGAGAATGAATGCCATTTGTGTCAGGGAGTGAAAGACAATGAGTATAATGATTGGGTTGGCTGTGAGTGTGGGCGTTGGTTTCATGTTGGTTGTGTGTCTGTGACGAATGACAGTCTGCGTGGAAAGAGTCTGGATGAAATAATGAAGATGACGTATGTTTGTGAAGTGTGTGATGTAAATTAATTAAATCTTTTATTTTGATATGATAAAGTTTTTTGTTACACATATTTCTTGTTGTTTTCTTGTCAACCACATTATTAAAATGAAATGTTAAAAAAAGTATCCGTCTTTGATAATAATGTTGTGCAATAGCTGGTTGTGTGCAATAGATGGTTGTGTACAATAGCTGGTTGTGTGCAATGCCTCTTCCTTGCATTAAATTTTTTGAATAAGTTTGTGCAATACCTGGTGATGTGCAATTTGTGGCAACTCCTTCAAATAAACTGTACATGGTAACAGTGAACACAGCAGTGGATTCAGTCAATAACAGAGGCATATGGTGTGCAATGGGTGGCAACTTTTTCAAATAAACCGTACACAGTGAACACAGCAGTGAATTTAGCCAATAGCAGACGCATATTGTGTGCAATGGCTTCAAATAAACCGTACACAGTGAGTTGAGTGACCACAGCACTGGATTTAGTCAATAACAGACGCATATGGAAAGGTCTAGAGTGCAATACAAGCCTGTGCGATTGCTGGTGCAGATCTGTGCGATAACAGGCACCTCTCTTTTTAGCTGTGCGATAGGGGGACCATCCGCACACTGTGCGAAAATAATCGAGCGACTACTAATCGCACTATTACAACGATCACTCCATCAATCGCACAAGGAAAGATAACTCTCTCTTACTGCAGTTTAAAAATGGCGGAGAAAGAGGAGCTACGAAGCCCGGAAAAGTTACCTCCCGTTTAGTGTGTTAGTGTGCGATCGCTGGCGACTCCACTCTAGTCCCCGTGTGCATGCAGTTTTGTAAATTATCCGTTCTCACCGGCACGCAATGGCCTACTCTTCAGAAAGGCGAAACGGGTTTTAACATGTCGCACACGGGACCTGATTTATAGTCTGAAGGATGGCCTTGTATTAGCATGTGTACACGCTTCTTTCGCAGATCAATTGAATACTCCGGATAATCTCAAAATTAATCTGATCTGTGTACTCTCATTTTCAATCTGACAACCCGGGTTCGAATCCCGTTCGCGGGGACGTTTCCCTTGGAGTTGTGCCTACAACACTCTCCCCAAAACAAAAGTCCTTCGGACCAGACTAAACCGAGGCCCCGTGTGCGAACGCACGCAGAACACCTTGCCCACACGTTAAATCCTGTTCCACTTTTCGTTAGAGTAGGCCATTGTGTGCCGGTGGGAACTGATAAGATACAAAACTGCATACACACGGGGACTAGATGTAAAAAGCACGTGTTTATTCCATTATCCTCGATATAAAACAAAATGTTCCTACTTTTCTGCTCAGTTTGGTTAGGCCCTTTGTTGGAATGTATCTATTGGGATAAGCCTATTGCTATTGTTATAAATTTTAAAAAAAAAAATGTTTAAAATGGCAAAAAACAATAGTGAATCAAACATAATTATCACGAACACATCAAAAACAAAAAAAAACGCTAGCCTAGGTCCTACCATCATTTTTCACAGTTGCAGTCTTTCGCGCCAATTACTAAACCGGTCTGCCTCTGCTTTAGACTGGATCATCTCTGAAAAATTAAAATGTTCCTATTTTAACTGCCTGAACAATGATTCAATCAAAACTGGATACGAAGCACCACAAGTCTCCAAGACACTGCTTTGCATCTTTATCGAAAATCAGGATGAATATTAGGCTAATACTTTAATAAGCTCACCTGCATGACCGCCAACAGCAGCAATTCCAAGACGGCGTCTGCGCGGCCTCTGACGACAGACACGCTAAGCTTGGCCTTGGCCTAATCACGAAGGTCTAAGCTTTTTTTAACGAACGGTTTGATTGGTGGACGAACAATAGGCCTAATGTGGAACCACCAGACAAATTAGCGAGCCTATTGCAGCTTTGTGATTGGACAACAAGCAAATCATGCACCCAAAAAATGAACCCGTCAGGAAATGATTTGAAG
This sequence comes from Stramonita haemastoma, assembly GCA_030674155.1. Taxonomy (NCBI): domain Eukaryota; kingdom Metazoa; phylum Mollusca; class Gastropoda; order Neogastropoda; family Muricidae; genus Stramonita; species Stramonita haemastoma. The sequence continues at coordinate 61,357,936 of CM060322.1, forward strand.
CTCCCTGATTGGACGAGAGGGAGACGCCCTGGACAAGACAGAACTTTCCTGTAAGCCTAGGCCCTGCTTTACGACTGATGTGCTTCTCAAAGCCCAACCCTCGCATTAACTGTAACTGCAAAATTTAACAAGTGCAGTCATGAAACCTGTCCAAAAATGATAAACCACAAAAAAAGCCACAAAACAAAGGAAATTCCTCTCCTAACGAGGATGGCATTCAGTCTGCATCAGTGAATCTACGATAGCCCACTGCCTTTTTCTACTTTTTAACATTTCATCTTCAGGGAACAGATTTTGGTGGTAGCTGGAATGTTACGACCTCATATATCTAATCATTTCCACATTTACTTACTGCTCAGTCGATGGGCCCCAAATAGTAATGGTCATAATATATGAATTAACCCTAATGGCCGGCCCTTCTCCCAGTGAATCCCCCCCCAAAAAAAACAAAAAAAACATGTCAGATCTACAAGCCTGCAGATCTATGGAGGCGTCACTGCGTCAGGACTCCCGTTCCCACCTAACACTTCAAATTCGGACCACACAAAACAAAAAATAGATCTTTCAAACATGTATATTAGCGATCATATTAGGCTTACCTACCTATTACTCAAAAGATAAAATTCATTCACCCACTAGCCTACTGCAATATGCAGACGTCACTTCTATTTAAATAACAAAAGCAAGCACAAATAGTTCAAACTGTTTTCACAAAGTCAAAATCCATGTGTTCTACTTGCAATGTTGAAGCCTCTACCTAAAATATTAACACAGTTATATGTTGTTATAAATAGCGAGCCCCTACATCATACTGACACCACACGATACTTTTGCACCAAGGGGCTCCATTTCTTTTTATTTTTATTTAAACCGCGCGTGAAAGAACGAAAAATAAAAGTTGGTATCTGTGGCCTGTACTATTTTTAGGGTGGCCCAAGGCGCGGAGGTGGGATGACTTGCGGTTACCACGGTTCCTAAATCGGATCTCCGCTGGGACTTTTATACAACCTCAATCGATCAACAAAGAAAATAAAATTCATAAATATTAAAACAAAACAACATGATTTTCATTAAAAACAAAAACAAAAAACACCCAAAATAGGTGAGGTGAAAATTCAGAAACCAAGGTGCCAAAATGTAGTCCTAGCCTACTTTAGGTAGTGGATTCGGCAACGGGTAAAGACACTGATGAACATAGCCCGATATCAACATCATGCCTTCCATAATTACAATGAAATGAATATGGCTAACACAATATCGCCAAGCTGGTGATGAAAGCATAGGCCTGTCGACTTATTCAGGCTATTTACAACATTTTGTATATGAGCCCCCTCGACATATGTGCAGCCAAAGAAAGACTAAATTGCAAATGATTACATCAACTTATGCAAAGAAAGCAATCATACCTACACATGTGCAACAACAACAACAACAACAACAAACCCAGCACAAATAATTACACCAACCCACCCTGATAATTTTTCACTTACTCAGAATAGCAGAATCCTCTTCCACACATCACTCCCTATCACACTGTACACTGTGGGCACTGGTTGTCCTCGACACAGACATAGGCTACAACAACGCCGTCACAATCCGGGATCACAACGCAAGTGAAGACAGTAGACAAATCCTCCGACGTGGTAACAGTCACAAAAAGCATAGAATCAAAGAAATGTTTTTGTTTTTCTTCTTCATAATACAGGTAAACACACTTACAGTGTAATGTCCAACTATCCTCTGGTGCGATATCTATCACAGACAGCATAGGCCTATACATCCAATATATAATTAATATATATATATATATATTTTTTTTTTTTTTTTTTTTTTTAATCAAAGTTCAAACCAATATAGATCATACCGACTATCACCCCACCCACAAGATAGACTAATAGCTTGTCACACAAAACTAATATATATATATATATATATATATAAAATAAACACCAAACAAACAACAAAAACGAGACATGAACAACAACAACAAACAGCCACGAAGACAAACCCAGCTGTCAACTCTTCCTACGAAGAGCTGGCACAAAGCAAACAGCAAAAGGACATAGATAACACCGAACTCCCCATCACCTGAAAACCACCCAAAACACACCACAGCTGTCAAATCCACACGAAAAGCTGCCACAAGGGACACATCAAAATGACAGATGACACAGAACTCAGCATCACCTGAAAACTTGCACAGTCACAGCCAGACGAGCCTATGACACCAGACCATCAGAGATTACTTTGCTGCAACTCTCTCCGGTACAGTAACCTCACTCTGTGAGTAATTCCACCAAACTTCACATCATAACAGAACTGGACATCACTGAGATAACTACATACACAGACCAAACCGCAGCTGTCAACTCCTACCACCAACTGGCATTAAGGCAAACAGCAGATAGAACAACAGATACATGTCCCGTGGACGCATAAAACCCCCCCCGCACCCTGCCACCTCAAGACATCTGAACGTTCCAAGTATTGTCTGCTGTTCAATGTACCATCTGGATAAAAGTTTCGACGTGACTTGACTTGACAAGCAGGGAACCCGTCAGACAAAATTAATTCTCCCCCGACTTACTACAGAAGGCACCTCGGCAACACTCCATACTATGGCAGCCAGAATCAAAGAGCACCGCCGACAGCACTGAACACTGAAACTCTCCACCTTATAATGATAATTTAAAACAACAACAACAACCTCAGCTTGATAAACATTATCTCAGTGTGATCTTATCACTCTCAGACTAATGGCAGGCAGTTAATTCCACAATTACACACTCTAGAACAAAAACCAACTCCACAACCAAAACTTGCTGACAGACAACTCCCCCCCCCCCCCCCCCCCCCCACACACACCACACACACACACACACACACAACACTGCCGTCTCTGGTAACAGTCTAGCACCGCCAGGTGTTAAAAAAAAAAAAAAAACTCAGACGAGCCCCAGACCTTTCCGTCACATCAAAAGGACCCCCCCCCCCCCACCACCACCACCACCACCACCTTCGCACATAACCTTAACCTGACCCCTAACGAACCTTCCCGCCGGCAACTTGACCTACTAACCTGACCTTGACCCATCACAATATGCCTTTTTAAAGAAGGGGGGGGGGGGGGGGCACATACGTCATAATCTCAGCGCATAGCATCGATCACGTCATAATCCCAGTCCACAAACTTTTTTCCTTACATCAGTGAAATGTCAGATATCTTGCAACAGTTATAGTTTTTTGTGGTTTTTTGTTTATTTGTTTTTTTTTGTTTTTTTTTGGGAGGGGGGGGGGGGGGTAATGATTGGAGCGTTGCACTAGAGACTTGATGCTTTGGGATGGAGACGCGACTAGGTGCCAGCCACTGCCCAGTTCAAGAGAGTGTGTCCCCTGGAGTGACATCCTCCGTAGGACTCTGCTCTCTCCAAAGTCCTTGGATATGACCATCAACTGAGGCTATTTGTAATGTACCAGTGCAAAAGGATCACACACACACACACACACACACACACACAGATGTAAAAAAAATATATATAAATATATATTAATAAATCATCCCCCCCCCCCCCCAAGTCAAGTTGCTGGGAAAATGGTCTCACACACACACAAAGATGTTACTAAATATTGGTGAACCTCGAGCTCTAGCCTAGATGAGGAAGCAAAAGAATTTTGTTTTTTCCAATCGATATCACTTGTATCAGTTTCTGTGTCTATTTGCTTGGTCGTCGTTGTTGTTTTGTTTTGTTTTGTTGTTTTTACACATAAATTATATTTATTCATTTCTTCATCATTCAGTTTTACAGTAACTGCATGCAGATGATAGGCCCAGCAGACAGATCTGTATAGTACATATTGTTTTCATCTGGGAGACAGCCCATACCAGTCCGCCCCGCCATCATTGCTCTTCCAGTCAGCACTGAAAGCTTTCATGCAGAAAAACAAAACAACAAAAAACCATCACCTTAGAAGAAGACTGTCACACACACACACACACACACACACACACACACACACACAACACACACACCCACACACACAACCCCCCACACACACACACACACACACACACACACACACAATTTATAATAATATAATTTTATTCCTTCCGCCCCTTTCACATGGAGGACGGGTGCACAATCAGGCAATAAAAGGAAGAGGAATCATAACTATAAACCAACAAAAAATTCAGTGCAGGTGATATAAATCAATTGAATCATTACAACTGTAGACAGTCCAATACATTTCGATAACAGAAGAATTTCTGTACATGCCACATCATTCGACAAAATTTAGAAACTGACTTAGGAGTAAGACCTTGTTTGAGAAATATCCTCCTTTCACAAGTTAGCTTATAGATCTAGATTTAATGAGACATCATTAGACAAAATATAGAAACTGACTTCGGAGGAAGAACTTGATTTGAGATAATAATGATCTCTTTTCGCAGTTGCCTTATAGATTAGATCTAGTGAACATTCCATGATAAAAATGAGATTCGTCATGAATGTGGGCATACCAACTTAAAATCGCTTTTTTTTTATTCCTCAACTAGAAAGCTCCCAGGTGCACCAATGGTGAGACTTTTTGCCTACGTAATCTCCCCCCCCCCCCCCCCCTTCCACACACACAACACACCATTCAGGTAGCTGCATTCCGACTTCAGGGATGGTGTCTAAATACAATACCTGTGTGCCCATTTTTGATGTTTTTAAAAATAAAATGTCCTCGTTCCTACCGCCACGAAATCCCTCTTTCTAAAAGTGAACAGATTTTGAACGTGTGGGTAAGATGTTCAGGACGCATTTGCACACGGGCCAGGTTCATAGTCTCATCTAAAGACTGGCATTCAGTTCAATTTTCTGGTTAAACTGGGAAAAAAGGCAAGGCTGGGGGGAATCAACCCAAAGCCCCATGGTTTACTTGCTAGGCATTGAACGTCTTAACCAACACGCATGCACGCACACACTACATACACATGCACTCACCACCGCGTAGCACGCACATGCACGCACGCACGTACATATACACAGCACACACACATGCACGACACACACAACCACGCATGCAGTCATACACACACGCACGCGCACAACACACACCCATGCGCACACACACACAACCACACACACTGCGGTATAGTGATGCCCTCGTGATCTGCTGCCCAAGGTTCGAATCTCATTCAAGAGGATTTTTCCTCTAGAGTTAACATCAGTCGCCGACTCCACTCCCCCCCCCTCAGAACATCTTGGCACACCTTAAAACCTGTTCGCTTTTCATAAGAGTAGGCCATTGTGTGCAGTGGGAACGGATGACTTTACAAAACTGCAGGCACACAGGGACTGGACGTAAAAAGCACATGAGTGCTTATTCCATTATTCTCAAAATAAAAATTTAAAAAAAATAATGAACACACACACACATGGGGGGGATGGGATACCTAGTAGTCAGAACATTGCACCCCCAATCTGACAACCCGGTTCCAATCTCGTTCAAGGGGATTTTTCTCCTGGAGTTAACAAAGCACACACTCCACTCTCCTCAAAAGTTCTTTGGATGAGACTATAAACCGAGGCCTAAGTGGGAACACAGGCAGAACATCTTGCTTACATGTTAACACTTACATTTATCAAAGCCAAAACATACATCCTCAAAGCACACACACAACACTGAATTTTTGCCATGCACACGCAAGTATGTTCTATGCAAAGAAACAAAACACACTGAAAATATTTTCTTTTTTGCTTTATTTTCTTTCTTTTTTTAAATGCAGATACATAATCATGAGAGATCAGAAAAATAGCATTTGAACTGATTGAAAACAACTTCACAACAGATTTCAATCAGGACAGTCAGTAATCAACAAATGAAGACACACAAAAATCCCTGATATAGACTTTCTGCAAAGATGTTTGACACCGTTATGAATCACCAACTGACAACAACTGTTCTCCAGTGGTGTGAGTGGTGTGTGTGTGGTGGGTGGGGTGTGTGTGTGTGTGTGTGTGGTGTGTGTGAGTGTGGTGGTGTGTGTGTGTGTGTGTGTCACTGCCTGTGTATGCACGCATGTATCAGCGTTGTTTGTATACATTTGTGTAGTGTGCATCTGTGTTTACATGGGTGAGCATGTTGTTTGTATACATTTGCACATGCGTTTTTACATGTACACACTCATGTGAGTGTGTGCAAGTAGTACTTTAGTAAATGTGAGCATATGCACTAGTGTGCACACAGGCAAAACACCTCAGAATTGCAAGGAGTATCATTTGTCTTCGTGGACTAAAACCTTGCTTTGTGTGGTATGCAACAAACACACCAGTTCTGTCCTCTTGGGTAAACAGTTGTTCTGTCTGTCTCCAAACCCAGAGGAAAGACAGATTTGTGAGGTTTTCCTCAGTGAGTGTCTAAGGCCTTCCAAGCTTTGAGGGATTTTTCCTCACACCATTAGCGAAACAAATAATCTTAGATTCGAAAGAGATCAAAGCTTGTACTACAGTCTTCTGCATGCACTTGCATGAATGTGTGTGGATTTGTAGTTAACATCACAAAACTGGAGCTGGAGAATTTATGTAATATTTACCCCCAACGAAACTGACCAGTACGGTCCTCTCCACCCCACAAAAACGTGATATGAATCCTCTTTTTTTTGTTTTTTTTTTTGTTTGAAGACATGGCCAATGTGTTTCTACAGTTAGGACCATGGAAAAGTAAGGATGTGTTTGTGCAGTTTAAGGTAAAAAGGTCAAGGTGTCCCATAACCTATGTGGGCGTAAGGGAGGAGGCATTAGAGACCTCAGCTTCTCTAGGGGCCATCATATTGAGGGCGGCACGCATCTCCTCTCCCTCGCTGCACTTTACCCTACTACCCATTTACAGCTGGGTGAACTGGGGGACTGTGCTGAAGCCAAGGCGCGCAAACAGTCACCCATCCAATTGGTAACAACACTCGAATTTGCTTAACCTTGGCTGGGGGAAAGCGAGCGCTCTGACCTCTGAGCTATCCCGTCCCATGTTTCTGCTGTTAGAACTATGGAAAAAGGACAGAAAGCAGCGGAAAACACAAACAAGCTGTTGACATTCTCAGACAATCAACGACATTATTATCACAAAATGACTCATCACTCAAAAACTTTGAACAGATGCCCAAAGGCTTCAAATTGTTTCACACAATTCACCTGTAAATATGTTAAACACCCCCTTAAACAAACCAAACACCATAACAGAACACACTGCACATATGTGCAGTGACAGTTTCTCAAGCACAACTCATTCCAGTAACAGTCTTTTTCATGTCATGTTGTTTACAGCCCTACCAACCATGAAAGCCATAGTTTCATTTATTTATTTATTCTTTTATATCGAGGATAAGCACTTGTGCCTTTTTTACATCCAGTCCCTGTGTGTATGCAGTTTTGTAAATCTTGTCATCTGTTCCCACCAGCACACGATGTCCTTCTCTTACGAAAGCGGAACAGGATTTAACAAGTGTACAAGATGTTCTGCGTGCGTTTGCACACGGGACCTCAGTTTATAGTCTCATCCGAAGGACTTTGGGGAGAGTGGAGTCAGCACTATATCAGGGCTGTCTGTCCCCTTGTTCAGTTTTAATGGCTCTCGTAACATTCACTGAAGTTCAAAACCAACACCTCCTAATGCCTTCAAATATCCAACACTGTAAATCTGAAGGAGAAAAAAAACACAAAAAACCCCCATTCAATGACACAGTACCTAGATTGTTTCATTCCATAAGGCTGAGGACGCCAACCATTCTCTGTAATTCATCATCCCCAGGTTACAAAAAAAAAAAGTGAAAAGATACAAATACAAAATTTTTAATGTCTCTAAAAAGGATGAGAAATTCATGTGGGTTACAGCAAGCCTAGCTAAAAACAGTCAACATGTAAAAACATAGAGTAAATCATTATCACAGACACAGGCAACCATTACCATGCCATAAAAATGTTCATCCGCATATGGACACTTGCATAAAAACACGCAATCATGGGACTCATGATAAACATTTTAAAGTGCACAATTATACATAAAAATGCCATACGAGCAAATACCACTGCAGAACGGACATCCTATGCCCATCCCAGTGTTTAAATATCACTGCCTGATCACCAGCACAAAAAAAACCACAGGCAAAATGTCATAATAATGAACAAAATAATATCTGAAAGATGTGCATGAAAAAAAAGGCAGGTAAATGGACTGGGAGGGCAGCAAATAAGCAAGGTAGATGATAGACCGGTAAGGAAAAAAACCAGAAACAAAGAGAGGGATAGAAAAGAGGAAATTTCTAGGACAGAATTGCTAGAATGTGAAGATGCTACTTGTACTGAAAGAGCCCCTGGCACTACCACTGAGGAGTCACAGTACAAACCAACAGGAGCAGCAATAATAGCAACAGCAACAATAGCAACAGCAATAATAGCAACAGCAATAATAGCAGCAATAGCAACAGTAGTAGCAGCAATAGCAACAGTAGTAGCAGAAGTTAGCCCTAGCAGGGATAGGGTGAAGCCCCAGTCTTCTGAACTTGTGTCTGACAGGGATTGAGAGCAAACAGAACAGACACATGACACACACATCACACTCACTGAGACAATACAGACAGACAAACAAACAAATATAGCCATGTAGAGCAAACAGATCTGACTAAATGACACACACAGTCAACACTCACTGAGACAATACAGACAGACAGAATTTTTCCTCAATAACACATTCTTTCATTCATTTTTCTCTTGAAAGTGAAATCAAAGTTACAATAATGAGTATGTTAGGAGTTATTTCAAAATGAGGTAAAATCATTTTAAAGACCCCCCCTCCCCCCCCCCCCCCCCCCCCCAAAAAAAAAAAACAAACAAACCACCAAACAAAAAAACTGATGATTGAAGACGCCAGTTTCTTGCTATTAACTTAGCAGGCCAAGTTGACCTGTGTCAACACTCTAAAGATGTACAATTTTCTTTTGATGGTGTAATTGTAGGCAGCTGGAAAATCACCACCACCAACAACCCCAAAATGAACCCCCCCTCCCCCCACAATGAACAGCTACATGAAGTAATCAGTGTGACTAGCAATGCTACAAACACTCAGCCCAAACATTCATTTATGATTTCTAAATTCCATGGATACCACACCATGCACACCACTTTTCAACCATACAATCAATGATCTGTTTAAAAGAAATGACAATCAGAAAAAAAAAAAGCATAGAGTGAAGTAATAATCGTAAGTACTTTGAAATTCAATTCATGAAAGTATCACACAACAGATTTCAACATGAATGTTAAACAAACTGCAGTCACAGACTATGTTTACATCAATCATGTCAAGTGAGAGGGCCACATACATGCCTCACTCACACAACAGGTTATTTCAGTCCAACTGCCATCCAGGCAAAGCGTTCTGAGCAGCAGACGTGTTGGATACTCAGGTTCCTTCAAGTCCTCACCACTGTGTAATCACCAGGCAGGGTGACAGACAACAGGCAGTTCATCCATCCATCTGTCAGCATTACTGTACAACTTTCTGCTGATACATTTCAAGGCATGAGCAAGATTCTTTTCAGTGTGATGAGAATGTGTTCCCAGTTCAAGGACGGTCCTCAGTAAAGATTATCATATAAACAAACATAATTATTTTTACTCTCTGCTGATACATTTCAAGGCATGAGCAAGATTCTTTTCAGTGTGATGAGAATGTGTTCCCAGTTCAATCCTCAGTAAAGATTATCAAACAGACAAACATAATTATTTCAGCTTTCTAATACACTTCAAGGAATGAGCAAGATTCTTTTCAGAGTTAGGATAATCCTAGTTCAAAGATGATCCTCAGTAAAGAAATCATACATACAGACATAATTATTCCTGCTCTCTGATATTCCTCAAGGCATAAGCAAGATTCAATGTGTGATGACTGTGATAATAAGTCAAGGATTGTCCTCAGTAAAGATTATCATACAGACAGACAATTATTTCTGCTCCCCAATGTGTGATGAGAATGTGATCCTAATTCAAGGCTGGTCCTCAGTAAAGATAATCACACACAGACATAATTATCTCGGGTTACTGACAGCCTGGTGGAATGTCTGAAGTGGTGTCCTTTACCTTTCCATGAAGAGCCAGACAGGTGCAACACGGACCTTTCTCCCATCCCTTTTCCCATCACTGTCAATGTTGTACATGAACAGTTCAGAATTCCTTGAGAATTTTTTTTTCTGCCACTGGCAGGGAAAAGCGTCAAGACAAGGGACAAGATTCAGCACTGTATAAATTCCATCATAATTCTCATTACCTAAAAAGATCAAGACTGGAGTGCATAATTAAAAGCCCCCCCCCCCCCCCCCCAAAAAAAAAAGAAAAAGAGAAAAAGATAATTGGTCACATGACTCCCTGACACGGAATAGTTGAACGACAAAAGTTGGCACAGCGGTAAATAAAAAAATATTTTTAAAAGTTGGCACAGAAGTGTTTAAAGTTCAACGGTAAATGCTGGTCAGTGACTGGCTACTACACTTTAAAGGTCAAGGCCTCATATAATGTCAAGGAGAATGAATGAAAGGTGAAAGAAATAATGTCTGAGGAGTGAAGAGGTCAGTGCGGAGATCAGACGATCTTGTCCTGACCGGCCACGTTGCCCAGTTTGGCCAGGTAGGTGTGGATGTGCACTCGGCCGCTCTTGGAGGCGTCACTGAGGGCTCTGGCGATGTCGTGGTCAGACATGCCCAGGTTGCCTGTGTCGTTGTACATCTTGGTCCACTTGAACACGTCCTCAGCCGGCAGATTCCCTGCACCACCACCACACAAAAACACAGAGCTTATTCCATTATCCTCAATATAAAAGAATAAATAAATAATAAATTTAATAAATAAATAAATGAATAAATGATAAAGTCTCCTTGACTTCAGTCTTTTTATTTTTTATTCTTTTATATTGAGGATAATGGAATCATCTGTTCCCACCGGTTCACAATGGCCTACTCTTACAAAAAGCAGAACAGGATTTAATGTGTGTGCAAGATGTTCTGCGCGCAGTTTGCACATGAGGCCTCAGTTTACAGCCTCATCCGAAAATCGAAGACTTTTGGGGAGAGTGGAGTCAGCACTGATGTTAACTCCAAGAGAAAAATCCCCTCAACCGGGAATAGAACTCAGTGTTGTCAAATTGCCAGCGCAATGTTCTGACCACTAGGCTACCCCGTCCCCAATGCCTTTCAGCATCGTGACAGCCACAGGATTATCAGCAAGTCACAGAATTGGTAATTTATCCATTTGTTCCAGTTTGTTTCAGACTGCTAAGACAAGTGATTTTTAAAGGGGGGGGGGGGATAGCCTGGTGGTCAGTGTGATGCGCTTGTGATCTGCTGACACGGGTTCGTATCTCATTCAAGAGGATTTTCTCTCTGGAGTTAACATCAGTGCCGACTCCACTCCCCCAAAAGTCCTTCAGATGAGACAATAAATCAAGGTCTTGACTGCAAATGCACGCAGAACACCTTGCGTACACCTTAAAACCTGTTCTGCTTTTCAGAAGAGTAGGCCACTGTGTGCTTGTGGGAATGGATGACAAAATTTACAAAACTGCATACACACAGGGACTGGATGTCAAAAAGCACACAAGTGCTTATTCCATTATCCTCAAAATAAAAGAATAAATAAATATATAAAGCAATTGTAATTTCTTTTGATGTACTGGTTTTTTTTTTTTTTGCAATCACTAATGATATATTTACCAATGTGTTATAGTTCCAGGAGGTCTCTGATTTAGAGACCATGAAATTCAAGAAGCAACAAGTTCCCTCTCACTCACTCAGCCAGGCAGCAAAAAGTCAAGTGGCAGGTCTTAGAGAAGATTGTCTTTACACTACAAATATCTACAGCTGCCTATTTATCTCAACACACACACACACACACACACACACACACACACACACACACACACATTATACACACACACACAAACATACCACACAACACAACACACACCACACAAACACACACACAACCCACACACACACACTACAACACAACACACACACAACCACACACACCACACCACTACACACACACACACACAAACAACACACATTACCCACACACAACAACACACACAACAACACACCCACACCACACACACACACAACCACACAACACCAAAAGCACACCACACACAGCACAGACCTTCATGTCGTATCCTGACTGTACAGAGCGTTGGCAAACTCCATGAAGTTTTTGAACCAGGGGGCGTCATCACGAGGCTTCCGTGTGCCCTGTATGTCCTGAAACATGGCAGAGAGAGAAAAACGTTCTTATTTGCCTTTACATCAGTGGTGTGTGCTGAACAAGGCAGAGAGAGAGAGAGAGAGAGGAGAGAGAGAGAGAGAGAGAGAGAGAGAGAGAGAAGAGAGAAGAGAGACAGAGAGACAGAGAGAGAGAAAGAGAGAGAAAGGCAAGGCAAGCAAGCAGGGAAGGAAGGCAAGTTTATCGAGGAATAGAACACTGGTGCTTTTTACATCAGTCCCGCCTTTCAGGGACATCAAGGAAGAACAACAATAAGCTTACGCAAACAAACACACAGAATAAAGACACTAAAGATAAGGTAAGAAGAGAGAGAGAGGAGAGAGAGAGAGAGAGAGAGAGAGAGAGAGAGAGAGAGAGAGAGAGAGAGAGAGAGAGAGAGAGAACCATTCTTACTGGCCTTTACATCAGTGGTGTATTTATTTTATTTATCTTTTTTTTTTATTCTGTATGCTGGAACAAGGCACAGAGAGAGAAAAGAACCATTCTTATTGGCCTTGTCAATGGTGTGTACTGAAACAAGGCACAGAGACAGAACACCGTTCCTATTTGCCTTTATATCAGTGGTGTGTGTATTTCTTGTGTGTCTTGTATGCAGACAAGGCACAGAGAGAGAACCATTCTCGTTTGCCTTTATGTCAGTGGTATCAGTGTGGAAGGAACCACCCCTCTCCTTATACTGATGGACCCCCCCCCCTCTTCCCTCTCCTCATAGAGTGGAAAGAACCCCCCCCATCTCTCTCTCTCCCCTCCTCACCTCACAGTGTGGAAAGAACCCCCCCCCCCCTCCTCTTCCCCTCCTCACCTCACAGTGTGGAAGAAGGAACAACCCCCCCCCATCTCTCTGTCCCCCTCCTCACCTCACAGTGTGGAAGAAGGAACCCCCCCCCCCCCATCTCTCTCTCCCCCTCCTCACCTCATAGTTTCTCTCCAGCTGTTTGATGTCCTGGTCCATGCGGGAGATGACCTGCTCTGTCCGCGCCCCCTGACCCCCCTCTCCATACTGACCACTGCCCCCGTACTGATTACTGGTGTTGGCCTGCAACAATGCACACAACACAGCTGAATGACCACTGCTGCACTATCTTGCCACAACACACACAGCACGGCTGAATGACCACTGTTGCACTATCTTGCCACAACACAGCATAGCTGACCACTACTGCATGATCTTACAATGACCACTGCCCCCATACTGACTACTGTTGGCCTGCCACGACACACACAACACAGCTGACCACTGCTGCATGACCTCACAATGAGCAATGCAGAGTGTCTCAGCAAATCCAGCACACATCATTCAAAGTAAAGTATTAAGCTCCAGTGAAAGAACATTCTCAGCAACTGACTGTAAAAGATGACTAAGTCCAAAACTGCTTTCAACAGCTTCTAATAAACATGTTCACAAACACATGCATAAACACATACTCATAGACAGACACTCCTCTGATGTTGGAGTATGGCTGTCTATATGGTGAGGTACTTGAAAACAGTCATACACACAAACTTCTCATTCTTTGTGCAATTTCAATGTCACAGTTTCCAAGGTGGGATGAGTGAGTCAGAGTGCACATTCGGAGTGATCCCCAGAGTGTTAAGCTGGGGAACGCACAACAACAAACAGACACAACACATTTGGACAGACACACATATTTGAACATACACACACACATGCATAAACACACTCTTTTATTTTTGGTTCCTCAGCTAGAGCTCTGAGGTTCACTAATGGTGAGATTTTGTGTGTGCGATTGCACCCCCCCCCCCCCCCCCCCCCGCCATTTAGGTAGCCGCATTCTGACTTCAGAGATGGTGTCTACACATGACACCTGTGTGCATGCTGGGTTTGGGGGTTTTTTTGGTAATCCATTCCTACAGACACACAATGGCCTATTCTTCTGATATGCAGAACAGGTTTTTAACATGCGCGCAAGATGTTCTCTGTGTGTTCACACACGAGGCCTCAGTTTATAGTCTCATCTGCAGGACTTTAACTTCAGTTCAAAATTTTTTGTCAAACTGGGAAGAAAGGGCAAGGCTGGGAAACACTTTCACTTGTACAGACACACACACATCCAAGCAGACACATATATTCAAAAACATGCACACACACATGCTCACGCATGAACACTCACTTGAAAAGACACACAAACACACAATCATGTCAGAATAGAAACACATCAAACAAGACCCACAAACACACAGAGGCACACATTCAGTGTCACTGACACATACAAATGATGACAAAATTGACAAAACTGCATACACACAGGCACTGGATGTAAAAAACAAAAAGCACCTGAGTGCTTATTCCTATATCCTCAAAATAAATAAATAAATAAATAAACAAATGAATAAATAAATAAAAGATAAAAAAGGTAAAGGTGTCCCATAACCTAGGTGGTCGTAGGGGAACAAGGCATCAGAGACCTCAGCTTCTCCAGGGGCCAGCATATTTATGCGGCGCCCATCTCCTCTCCCTCGCTGCTTTACCTTCCCCAACTCTAAAGAGGGAAGGTACCCATTTACAGCTGGGTGAACTGGGGGACTGTACTGAAGCCAAGGAGCGCAAATGGTCACCCATCCAATTGGTTACCATGCTCGACGCAGCTTAACTTTGACTTGGGGAAAGCGTGCGCTCTAACCACTTAGCTGTCCCGCCCCTTAACCCTCTTAGTCTCGGAACCGGGATTGAATAATTGCCTCCCCCCCTGAATCCTGAACCAGGATTTGCTGGGATTTACACACAGTAGATTTTTATATCACGCAGTGACCATCATTAATTGCTACCAAATGTCAAAGCTCTGTCAGGCTAAAGGTAGTAACCCTGTTGAGAGTCTGGAAGTAATTATAGCTGCTGGTATGTACTTAGAAGGAGAAAAAGGCCAGCCAGCACGTGTGCCTGACCTGATTTTGTGATGGAATGTGAAATCTAGGGGCAGTTTGTGTTCAGAGACTCCGAATGCAAGAGGGTTAACAAACACCTTTTCCTCTGCTTCCCACTTAAAAAAATTTTTTTAAAATTAATTTCTGACCTCATGGCGCCTCCACAGAGGCGTGACCGGAGCCCTGTCAGCAGGGGGAGGGGAGGGGTGACCGCGTGGTGCGGGGGGCTGGTGGAGGGGGGAGGGGGGTCGGTGGCGGGGGGGCTCCGAGTGTTGTCGCACTGGCTGAGCCTTCTTCAGGAAATCCACAAACATCCGCCAGCTGCAAGTGAACAAGGAAACCAGCAAGTGAGCCAGCAGGAGGATTTGTCATCATCAAATCAAATCAATCAAATTTTTATTTCCAGATGGTACATTGAATAAGAATTGATTTGCTTTTTTTTGTCAACAAGTGAATAGAGGATGATAAACTATTTATTCATGATGGGGCAAACACCTTGCATCAGCCACTTTTTGTGCTGTGATGCAGACTCTACACAAATACACACACACACACACACAAACACACACATATACCTGCAAACATACACAATCACATTCATTAAATAAAAACATAAACAGTCATACTTATATCCCCTAACGAAAGCAAAGACGAAGTGGCAATTTCATGAAAACTACACAGTTGAATAGCACACATGTGCATGCTACCTCCCCCCCTTCCCCATTTAAAATGTACTGTATACATGCAGTTGAGACAAAATTGACAAACACAATCAAAAACACAACACAGAATGAGAAAACTGACGATACAAACACAAAAATATATTCATAAACAGCTAACACTAATGTTTGTGTAAACTTGCAAACCAGGACAGTTCTTAGCTGCCTCTAAATGCAATGAAGACGTGGTGTGATGATTGGTGTATGTGTACTGACCTGTATCTGTCATCGTAGGTATTGAGGCGACATCTCTGCAGAACACGATTCAACACAGAGCTTTGCAGAGGGATGTTCAGCTGAAAACACACGTCCATCACCTGAAATACAAAGCAACAATCACAGTTAACAATCACAGTTATCCTGAGCAACAATTACCTGAAATATACAACAACAATCACAGTTATCATAAGGAACAATCACCTGACATATACAACAACAAAGTTATCATGAGCAACAAATTACTCACAAACAAATTCATAATCAACAAACTGATTATGAACAACAAATTCATGACAACAACAAATCAATCCATTACTGAACTCCTGCCAGTTTGTTTATTTTAATGTCTAAGGTGATTGAAGGATCTCTTTTTTCAGAAATATGTTGTACAGCTTATTTTGCCCCTCTATGTAAAATGATAACAAAAATTATGGACATTTCTTGAGCACTTTCCTTCCCTTTTATAGGGACAGCATGAAGCATTTTACATCACACACACACACACACACACACACACACACACACACACACACACACACACACACACACACACAAACGCAAGTCAGTCAGTCAGTCAGTCAGTCAGTCAGTCAGTCAGTCAGTCAGTCAGTCAGTCAGTCAGTCAGTCAGTCAGTCAGTCAGTCAGTCAGTCGTGTGTGTGTGTGTGTGTGTGTGTGTGTGTGTGTGTGTGTGTGTGTGTGTGTGTGTCTATCTATCTATCTATCTATCTATCTATCTATCTATCTATCTATCTATCTATCTATCTATCTATCTATCTATCTATCTATCTATCTATCCATCCCTTAGTCTGGCACCCCTGAAAACTTGACAACCAGTTCCCTCCATTCCTCTCTCTGTTCTGCCTTTCCCCACCCCCAAAAAGTATTGATGATGTTTGCAGAATTATGTTGTATATGGTTGTTTAGAGACCATTCTCAAAGTCTGAATCCATCTACCTGGAAGTGATCTACTAAAACGACAGACTGCAAGGAGTGCAGAACTGGTGCTGGCCAAGAGACAAACTAAAGAACTAAAGTAAGGAGTCAGGCAGTCAGTCCAAGCACTGACCGTCTTGAGGTCCAGCCATCCCCTGCCCATCCTGTCTGCAGCGGCCAGTTGTGACTCCAGCCTGGAGAAGTCGATGTGGAAGTCGTTCTCCCTCAGCTGCTGGTCCACCATGCTGACCAGCTTGGTCTGCTCGGAGTCCGCCATGTAGTTGACCACCTGTCTCTCCACCCTGCACCACAGCACACAGGTCAACACAGCGGAGGTAAGGTCACCACACAGAAACAGGCAAGGTCACCACACAGAAACAGGCAAGGTCACCACACAGACACAGGCAAGGTCACCACACAGACACAGGCAAGGTCACCACACAGAAACAGGCAAGGTCACCACACAGAAACAGGCAAGGTCACCACACACAGTGACCAACCAGTGCAATAACTTTCATTTAAAAGCAAAACAAAACAAAGGCATGTCACTTCTAAGGGTGTGCTTCTATATAAGAATCCTTTACAGCTACAAGTTGTAAGCCTAACAAAAACTCCACAGAAAAAAACCCACAATCAACAACACACACAAAAACTCCACCCCAATAACAAGCACTCAGTAACCCTTTCAGGGCCCCATGACACTCACCTTTACCCACTAGCTACTGAACGAGAGGGAGGATGACATAGCCGAGGGGTTAGAACATTGTGCTTGCAATCAGACGACCCGGGTTCAAATCCCATTCAAGGGATTTTTTTCCTGGAGATAACATCAGTGCTAACTCCACTCTCCCCAAAAGTCCTTCGGATAAGACTACAAACTGAGGCCCCGTGTGCTAACACATGCAGAACATCTTGCGTACATGTTAAAACCTGTTCCGCTTTTCAAAAGAGTAGGCCATTGTGTGCTGGTGGGAACAGATGACAAAGTTTACAAAACCACATTCACACGGGGACTGGATGCGAAAAAGTACACAAGTGCTTATTGCATTATCCTCCATATAACAGAACAAATGTTAGTGAGCAGTTAATGAACACGGAAGTGAGGGAAGTGCAGTGCTTGCTTTCAGAGGCCATGTGGCCAGCTCCCAGGGTGTGACAAGGGTGTGAGTGTAGAGTGCAGCTGTGTTCAGTAGGTTCTGCTGGACCAGTGTGGATTAAAGGCACCGAGACATGACCAACACACACCAGCCAACCAAAACCAAGAGAGAGAGGAGAATAACAAGAATGATCTACGATATACAACTTACGGTGTTTTCGGCCTCTGTTCTGAAGCTCCAGCTCTGAAAACAAAAAGAAACATTTTCTCTTAATTTTGCCTTGTCACACACATATTCCACATGCACACACAGACAAGACAAATCAACCAAATGATATTTTACTGACGAGACATTGACCTCCCTGAACAGATAAACGAGTAGCTAACAAGCTACTCACTTTATCTCCATCAACAAAACTAACACACTAAGTGTTAACCCTCTTTCCCCACAGAAATGTTGTACCAAAAGAAAAAGAAAAAAAGCAGAATGAAGTACAACACTATTAACAACAGCATGACAAATCCACAAACCCCCACAAATGAGCAAAGAAATTCCAGTTTAAAACTCACCCCGAGAATGTTTGAGAGCAGCCCTAAGAAAGAGAGGAACTTTTCGTAGTTGACGTCCGATTGGCTCGGTCAGGGGAGACAACATGGCAGATTGTGGCTTGAAGCAGATCGCCTGGAATGCTTATCTGCCCATGAAAAATCACATGACTCGCTTTAATTTCTCATGTTTATAGCACAGTGAAGCAAAGTGACTGCGAAATTAATACTACAGCGCTGTTCAATTCAAACACTTACTCACACAACAGACAAACAGACCAAAACAGGCAGACAGAACAGATTAACAGACAGAGGACACCAGACCTATACCGCCTGTCTGGTCCTGGGTGCAGTAAGAGATTCTAAACCAGACACTCCCTGAGTTGGAATGCAGCTGCCTAATGGGGGGCAAACTGTTGCATAAATGCACAATGTCACCCTTGGTGAATGTTGGTAGCTCAAGCCAAGAAAGTAAGAAACATTGAAGCCAAGAGAACAACAGCATTGAGGGAAAAGAATAAGCACAATGGTGGCTTGTTTTCATCCAGCCCTCGTCCAAAACACAAGTGAATCAATCAGCCAACATTCAATTAAACATAAAAGCTACGAAATGTCAAGGAATTTCAGGAAACAGTAACACGTTAAAACATGCATAAACCAACAGAATAGAGATGGTTGCATACACAAGAAGAAAAGAAAGAAGAGAGAGAGAGAGAGAGAGAGAGAGAGAGAGAAGAGAGAGAGAGAGAAAACAGAGAGAGACAGAGAGACAGACACAGAGACAGACAGATGGACAGACAAACAGACAGACAAAGAGAGAAGCTGACCATCTGTCGACTCATGGAGTAGTAGAGGTCCTGGTACTGGCAGTATCCAGAGAGGTTTTTGTCGGAGGAGTTGGCAATGTCCAGGTAGACGTCCCTCAGCTTCAGGGGGCTGTGGCCCTTCAGCTCCTCCCCAGCACTTGAAGCAACCGCGTCTGAACACACACACACACACACACAAATATATATATATATCTATATAGAGGTTTCAATGCACACACACACACACATATATATATATAGGCCTCAGTGCACACACACATACACACATTGACATATATATAGAGGCTTCAGTGCGCACATGCACACACGCATGCACACACACACACACGCACACAACACAGAAGAGAGAGAGAGAGAGAGAGAGAGAGAGAGAGAGAGAGAGAGAGAGAGAGAGAGAGAGAGAGGAGAGAGAGAGAGAGAGAGAGAGAGGCTTCAGTGCAGCACACACACACACACACACAACCACACACAAGCACCACACACACATAGCACGCACACACACATACACACACACACTGAGCACAGGACATGAGCTTAGTCTATGCCTGCAGAAAGGGATTCTTGTATTAGTGATCTCTGGTGCTGCCTGTACAGGAAAATAGATCTGTCCTACATAAAAAAGAAAGGAACACAAGAAGAAGAAAAAAGAAAGAAAAAGAAGAAGAAGATGATGATGATGAAGAAGAAAAAAGAAGAAGAAAAAAGAAGAAGAATGCACACACACACATACTCACGCCCCCCCACCCCCACCCCTCACACACTCACCCCCCCCCCCCCCCCCCATATACAGACACACACATACTGCACACACCTCATCCTCCTCTGACAGCATGACAGGTTGGTCAGGCAGGAAGACGTTTTTGGGCAGCATGTGGGTCAGTTTCCGCACAAACTGCTCCTTGCTCAGGGGGCCCGCCTCCCCGCCACGCCCGTTGTACATGGGCTTGGGGCTCAGGGTCGGCTCCGAGTGACGACTGGCGTAAGGTCCCGACCCGCGCGGGTCATGCGACCTCCTGTGGCTGTCTTGAGACCCGCGGGGAAAGTTTTCCTTGTTCTCTGCGCGGTACTGCTGGGTCCAGGCCTCGGGTTCGAAGACGGTGGAGATCTGGTGATTCTTGAGGCGGTTCTCGTCGATGGGGGGCAGGGTGGGGTATCTGGAGGAGATGTCTTTGGAGTCCGGGCGCTTGGAGATGAGGTTGGTGGGGCGTGGGGCAGGCTGGCTTCTGGAGAAGGGGTCCTGAGGACATGGTCAGTCATTCGTTTGTTTGTTTATTCTTTTATATCTAGGATAACAGAATAAGCACT
Organism: Stramonita haemastoma; assembly: GCA_030674155.1. Classification (NCBI taxonomy): domain Eukaryota; kingdom Metazoa; phylum Mollusca; class Gastropoda; order Neogastropoda; family Muricidae; genus Stramonita; species Stramonita haemastoma. The sequence continues at coordinate 61,378,777 of CM060322.1, forward strand.
TGTGTGCTTTTCAACAAACAGTCCTTGTGTGTATGCAGTTTTGTATATCTTGTCAACTGTTCCCACCGGCACACAATGGCCTACTCTTATGGAAAGCGGAACAGGGTTTAACATGTGCGCAAGATGTTCTGCGTGCGTTCCTACACGGGGCCTTGGTTTATAGTCTCATCTGAAGGACTTGTGGGGAGAGTGGAGTCAGCACTGATGTTAACTCCAGGGGAAAAGTCCCCTTGAACAGGAATCGAACCCGGGTCATCAAATTGCGAGCACAATGTTCTGACCACAGCATCAGTGTGAGGTGAGGAGGACAGAGGTCAGGGCCACCTATTAAACACATGGTCTTGAAAACAAACATGTCTGGCCTGTCTACTGCCATGAATGATTTTGGGCAATAATTAATTAAATACCAAACACACAAAACATGATCATACTGTGTCATTTGTATACAATTACAAAATTTATAGGGTCTGCTTTTACACTTTAGGATTTGGGCAATATTTTAAAAAATCAAACACACGAAACACGATCAAGCCATGTCAATTGCGTACAAATATATCAAAGTTTATAGGGTCTGCTTTTACATGTTAGAAAACTTAACTATAATACAGAGCATGTGAAATGTTAAAAAATACACAGACACTTATGTTTGTTTACTATAAAATTGAAATAGACAATGATGTTCTAGAAATGAATGAATCACAGCATGTGTTCTGGCACACTACAGGACATGAAGTACTTGTATTTTGACCCATGTCATTTTCAAATATGTGATGTAAATGCTCATCTCTGCACAACTGTTCTGAAATCTTTTTTTATAACTCTCCACAAGATGATCAAAGAGATGTAACCCTTTTTTTTTAGTTAGCACCTAACAATCACAGATTGCACTACTACAGCACAGTAACTGAAGAGAACACAAAAATGGCATCATACGAAAGTGCTGATGCGCATCTTTGCCTTAGAGAAACAAACTTAACATTAAAAAAAAAGATTTCAAACTAACTTTAAAGATACCCTTACACACAACAACAAAAATCTGACAACACTACTAAAAGCAGGCCTATGGAATCAGTGTGTGCTCTGAAAATAAAGCCAGTGCACTGTAGACACATGGAATCTTCACACCTGTCCCTAAAGCTGGAATTTTGTGATTACACAAACTGGTCAGGTGCTTTCCATCAGAAAACAGAGGGTGAGGTGCTTTCCATCAGAAAACAGAGGGTGAGGTGCTTTCCATCAGAAAACAGAGGGTGAGGTGCTTTCCATCAGAAAACAGAGGGTGAGGTGCTTTCCATCAGAAAACAGAGGGTGAGGTGCTTTCCATCAGAAAACAGAGGGTGAGGTGCTTTCCATCAGAAAACAGAGGGTGAGGTGCTTTCCATCAGAAAACAGAGGGTGAGGTGCTTTCCATCAGAAAACAGAGGGTGAGGTGCTTTCCATCAGAAAACAGAGGGTGAGGGTCTTCCATCAGAAAACAGAGGGTGAGGTGCTTTCCATCAGAAAACAGAGGGTGAGGTGCTTTCCATCAGAAAACAGAGGGTGAGGTGCTTTCCATCAGAAAACAGAGGGTGAGGTGCTTTCCATCAGAAAACAGGGTGAGGTGCTTTCCATCAGAAAACAGAGGGTGAGGTGCTTTCCATCAGAAAACAGAGGGTGAGGTGCTTTCCGTCATAAAACAGAGGGTGAGGTGCTTTCCATCATAAAACAGAGGGTGAGATGCTTTCCATCATAAAACAGAGGGTGAGGTGCTTTCCATCAGAAAACAAGAGGTGAGGTGCTTTCCATCAGAAAACAAAAAGGTCAGGTGCTTTCCGTCATTACACAAAAAGGTCAGGTGCTTTCCGTCATAAAACAAAAAGGTCAGGTGCTTTCCATCGGAAAACAAAGGGGCTTCCCATCAGAAAACAAAGGGGCTTTCCATCAGAAAACAAAAATGAAAAAGGTCAGGTGCTTTCCATCATAAAACAGAGGGTCAGGTGCTTTCCATCATAAAACAGAGGGTGACGTGCTTTCCGTCATAAAACAAAAAGGTCAGATGCTTTCTGTTCATTAAACAAAGGGTGGGGTGCTTTCCATCATAAAACAAAGGAGCTTTCCATCATAAAAAAGGTCAGGGGCTTTCCATCATAAAATGGCTGAGTTGCTTTCCATTTGAATTTTGTGCTATGTATCTGTAAACTCCAATTTTTTTTCCAGGAATAGAAAAGTGAATCCTTTACTGTTAACAGAGTGAAATTGTCTGTCACCAACTCTCACCCTAAAATCTTGGCACACTTGGAGGGTGGTTGTTAATATTCTCTCTAACAAAAACAAAACAAACACAAAAAAAGAGAGAAAAAAGAACAAAAATCTTTGTCCACACACACAGAGGTGCCAATACTACATACATACACGCATTATTCAGAAGTAGACAAGAAAGTAATAAGAAGGAAGCGGAGTCAGAGAGAATTAATTATGCATTAGAGCAAGCATGTATATCCATGATTTATGCAAATGTATGAATATAAATCTATCACTTTTTTTTTTTTTGTACCTCAGCTAGAGCTCCGGGATTCACCAACTGTGAGATTATGCGTATGTGACTGTCTTTTCCCTTCCAACATTAAGGTAGCTGCATTCCAAATTTAAAAAATTAATTCTCACTTAATCTGGATCATTTAAGTTAAAAAGATACCTATATAGTAAGGGCTAGGCTAGTTACAGAGAAATGAGAAAGCAAAGTGTACACTCTAATAGTTAGTCTTAAGAGACCTATAAAGAAAGAACTAGTAACAGAGAGAAGAGAAAGCAGTCAGTCAGTCTCAAGAGACCTATAGAGTAAGCATTAGTAACAGAGAAAAAGAGAAAGCAAAGTGTACATTTAAACAGTCAGTCTCAAGAGACCTATAGAAAAAGCACTAGTAACAGAGAAAAAGAGAAAGCAAAGCATACACTCAGTCAGTCTCAAGAGACCTATAGAAAAAGCACTAGTTACAGAGAAAAGAGAAAGCCAACAGTCATTCTCAAGAGACCTATAGAGTAAGCATTAGTAACAGAGAAAAAGAGAAAGCAAAGTGTACATTTAAACAGTCAGTCTCAAGAGACCTATAGAGTAAGCACTAGTAACAGAGAAAAAGAGAAAGCAAGCAGTCAGTCTGAAGAGACCTACAGAGTAAGGACACAGAGAAAAGAGAAAGCAAATAGTCTCAAGAGACCTATAGAATAAGCACTAGTTACAGAGAAAAGAGAGAGCAAAGTGTACCCCCAAACTGTCAGTCTCATCTTCCACCTTTGATGAAAACAGAAAAAAAAATCAACACACCAAAAAATGACATGCATTTATGAATAATTGAACTCGATTCAACATCCTGTACAGACAACCTGACATTACCATCATTGCAAAAACAACACAATGTTAGTGACACTGTCAGTCACCATCCTATACAATAGGCAAACCGACATTACCATCACTGCAGAAACAACACAATGTTAGTGACACTGTCAGTCACCATCCTATACATTAGGCAAACCGACATTACCATCACTGCAAAAACAACACAATGTTAGTGACACTGTCAGTCACCATCCTATACATTAGGCAAACCGACATTACCATCACTGCAAAAACAACACAATGTTAGTGACACTGTCAGTCACCATCCTATACATTAGGCAAACCGACATTACCATCACTGCAGAAACAACACAATGTTAGTGACATTGAAAGTCACAGCAGTAACCACAGCCATGAAAAGGAATGGAGGAGGAAGGAGGGAGGTGCACAAAGAGGCAGGAGAGTGAAGAGGGGGAATAGGGGAGGGAGGGGGCAGGAAAAGGGAGATGAATACTACCTGACTAGGTCGATGCCCCCGGTTGCCCATGGACTGTTCAGGGCTACTGGGGTAGCTATGGGACTCCTTAGACACCAACACATCATGATAGGGGTACTGTTTTGTTGTCTTTATTTCACGTTTTGTTCAGACAATGTGGATAACACAAGAACAACACACAGAAATAAATTCTTAAACCAAATAATGAAAGGATGGACTGAAAAAAGCAGCATATGACAACCCCCCCCCCCCCCTCTCCAAAAACAAAACCAAACACACACTAAAGAAAAAAAAGTACACTTGAGCAATTATGAATATATATGGTTGCAGCACTAGTAACAGAGATAAGAGAAAGCAAGCAGGATATATATTTTCCATCATAAACTACCCAACAGACATAAATTTATTAACAATCCCAACAGACATAAATTAATGAACAACCAGATATAACAGATGTAAGAGAAACAGCATGTTGATACCCAGAAAATCAGTACTGACAGATGTGTACCTATGCCTGCAGCTACCCCTCCCTCCAGTGCATGCATCTGTCATGTATATATACATCCTTGTAATGCATATGTCATGTAATGAATATGTGAACATCCATGTATACATGTACCAAAGTCAAGGAAGGCAGAATAAGAATGATGATGACAGCAAACAGAACAGAACACAGATGATGTGGGTTGAGAAGTAAAACTGGAGAAAAATGAACCACTAGCTATTGATAAAGATTGATGAAAACAAACAATGACAACATTGCACTTAAAGACCCCCGTGTCTCTCCTTTCACAGTATACATGATAATACATGTATATTAAAACAGCGTGAAAAAAAGGTAAAAGTAGGGGTGTCCCATAACCTATATGGTCGTAGGGGAGCGAGGCATCAGAGACCTCAGCTTCTCTAGGGGCCAGCATATTGAGGGTGGCACTCATCTCCTCTCCCTCGCTGCTTTACCTTCCCTGACCCTAAAGAGGGCAGGTACCCATTTACAGCTGGGTGAACTGGGGCACTGTACTGAAGCCAACACGCACAAATGTACTCCTGCAAAACCACAAGTACACATGTATGCACTTCACATATACACATGCTTGAGAGTACACATGATTATGATAAGGATGAAGCATGTATATAACAGTTATACAATACATTATGCAATACTCAGTCTCAGGTACCTACCTGGTAAGGTTTGTTGTGGCGGCGAGAGAAATCGTTGAGAGCTCGGGGGTCCACATGGTTGGGTTTGTCCGATACCAGGGATAACTTTTCGTATCTTGGAGCATTTCTGCAATATACAACATTATCATCATATTGATTTTATTGTCACTAATACTCTTTTCATTATCATAGGAATCCATTTGTTGGAATTTTATACCAGTGATAACTTCTCATATCTGGGAGCATTCCTATCACAAACAGTAGCATCCTCATACTGATTTTATTATCATAGTTAGGAATCCATTTGTTGGGAGTTTGGTACCAGTGACAACTTTTCATATCTTGGACTGGTAGGAGTATTCCTATCACATTCAGCATTATCAACATATTGATTTTATCATCATTACTATTATCATAGTTAGGAATCCATTTGCTGGGGTTTGTGTTATACAAGTGATGATTTCTCATACCAGTGGTACCTTCTCAGATCTTGGGAGAAATTCCGTCCCATTCAGTACTACGATTTTGATTGTTCTTATCATCATGTATCAAAAACCTAATTATATGAATTCTATTCTGCAAAATGAGGGAACCAGTAAGGTAGGTAGGTAGCACGTTGTTGATAGTTAACACACTGCTGCATCATGAGGATGGGATAGCCTAGCGGTCAGAACATTGCACTCGCAATCTGACGACCCCGGTTCAATTCCTGTTCAAGGGGATTTTTCCCCTGGAGTTAACATTAGTGCAGACTCCACTCTCCCTAAAAGTCCTTTGGGTGAGACTATAAACCAAGGCACCATGTGCGAATGCATGCAGAACATCTTGCCCACACGTTAAATCCTGTTCCGCTTTTCAAAAGAGTAGGCCATTGTGTGCCGGTGGGAACTGATAATATTTACAAAACTGCATACACATGGGAAGTGGATGTAAAAAAAGCACGAGTGCTATTACATTATCCTCAATATATAAGAATAAATAAATGAATGAATGAATAAAAATCATGGAACTGCCAGATTTCCTGCAGGAGATGCTATTGTTACATACTGGTTAATCTATAATAAAGTACCCCGCGCGCACGCACACACACACACACCACATACATATGTACCTATGCCAATAGGGCAGTGTGTGTGTGTGTGTGTGTGTGTGTGTGTGTGTGTGTGTGTGTGTGTGTGTGTGTGGTGGTGTGTGTGTGTGTGTGTGAGTGGGCGTGCGCGGGCGCATGTCAAAGTCAAATTTTTATTTCCAGATGGCACATTGAATAAGCATTGATTTGCTTTTTTACATCAAGCCATTTATCTAAGGAAAAAAATCACCAAAATTATTTACTAACATGATTTCAACAGCCTTAAAATATGAAATATACCTGTAGATAAAAACAAGCACAAAAAACCCAAAACAAACAAAATTTAAAAAAACAACTCCCCCCCCCTAAAACAAACCAAAAATTGCACCATGTGTGTGTGTGTGTGTGTGTGTGTGTGTGTGTGTGTGTGTGTGTGTGTGTGTGTGTGTGTGGTGTGTGAGTGTGTGAGTGTGTATGTGTGTAACTGGTTATGTTTGAAATGTTGGGAAGTCCTTGATAAAACAGAAAGCACCACCAAGCCATTTAGCTTTAAAGGAGCGCTGCATCAACTTTGTTTTGGCAGTGTGTCCAGTCTTGGTCAAGTGGAGTCAGGTGGCACCCATTCCTCTGAAGCTTAAAGTTTGCATGCTGGGTGTGTTCATGTCATCTGTGTTACCATTGAGGCATCAGATGGCTGGCCTGATTATGCAAGGAAGGTTTTTAAGGGTCGCCAGTGCATGAGGTGCCATGACAGTATGAGTTTAGGACAGAGGGATTGGTTTTCCACACCTGTGCAAATAAAATAAAACATAAAAGTTCTTTTATTTCAAGGATAATGAAAGAAGAACTCTGTGCTTTTTATCATCCAGTCTCTGCCCTTATCAGGGATATACCATGAAAAAAAGAAGAAGAAAACAATAACAAACCAATAAACTAAATCAATTACTACGACAACAACTAAATAGATAACAGCCACAGTCAACCACAAACAAAAATTAAAAGCACCCCCCCACCCCCACCAACACTAAAACCCAAACAAAACAAAAACCAGGACAAGAAAAAAGAACCCCCCCCCCCCAAAATTAAAAAAAAATCCTCCCAAACCTGAAAAAAAAGAAAAATACAAGAGCTTTTTAATAATGAGACCCCCCCCCCCAAAAAAAAAAAAAAACAAAAAAAACCCCTACCAACAAAAGCAAAAGAAATACAATTTCTTTTAATAATAATTTGAGGGGTTTTTTTTAATCACACAAGCAAATGGCCAATAACCAATTTAAAGAAATAAAAAACAAAGCAACAAAAACAGATGTGTATGAATAAATTTAGGATTGATGGATAGGTTTATACCATGTGTGCAGGTGTATGAATTCAGAACATTTGGATAGATTCTTAACGTGTACATGTACAAAATGCTGTTGAGAGTATGAATTTGCTGGAGCCTAGGCCTGTAGGCCCTGTATCCGTCAGTCTCGGAAGACTACGAAGTTACCCTCGACGCTCTAGCCTAAGAGTGCAAAGCCTGGGTAAGTAAGCTTAGTACGGAGGGTAAACTGTGCAGAAGTTCTCCACGCCACTGGAATGGTCCATTGGAAAGGCAATGGCCGGTAGCCTACAAGTAATGGCTCCAGTACCGTCGCAGGAACCGCCAGAGCGTTGCCATATACAGCCCCGAACAACCCTGGGGACTCCAACTCCCCAATTTTTCCTCAGGGTTGGTGTGTAAACACGACACCTGTGTGCATGCTGGGTTTTTTGTTTGATTTTTTTCGTCATCCGCTCCTACCGGCACACAGTGGCCTGCTCTTCCGAATGGCGGACCTTTTTTTTTTTCATTAATTTTTTTTTTTTAACGTGTAGCACAAGCTCTGCGTGTGCCAACACACACGGGGCCTCAGTCTCATCCAAACTGGGCCTGTAGGAAAGACTGATCCATAGGAATAAGATGGAATCGAAACCCAGTCTCATCAATTGATTTCTAGTTGACAGGTGCTGTTACACACACACATCAGTACATAAAAAAAATCTATGAGTAACGTGTTAACCATTGAAACAGTTTTAGAACAATTGCCATTTAGAATTAGTAGTGAAACACTCAACTTCCTCGTAAAGGTATCCGTCCATGGGCATTTTAACAATGGAACTAATATAAGTCCTGCACATTATAGTAGTAAGCCACTAGGCCAGCCTAGGCCTTTGATCTACCTACAGACAATGGGCAGACAGAGAGGAGGGATGGGGGCGGGGACAGACGAGGGTGGGATAGATGGATTTCTTTTATTGGGTTCCTGCGACTTAGGGGCGGGGAGACAGACAACAATGACGGCGGCAATTCTCTTTTAAGAAAGCAACTTCACTCCCCCCCCCCCCCCCCCCTTCCATCTCCTTCCCATGTGAGTGACAGTAGGCCTAGGGTGTTGGTTTGGTAATTTCGATTTCGGTGTTCCCCGCTTATGAAAACAGCGTAAAAATTACTTGTGCACGACGAATTAATGGTCAAATGAGGCCGTAGTCCTAGATCTAGTTGTCTTGCTTTCTTCAGCTATAGCCAAAGATGAAATACATGTATTATACCGCAGATCATTTTCCTTTCTTCTGTGCAACTCAGCTCCAGATAATCTACTCCCTTTCATTATTATTGAAATAGAATTTGATTTTTTTAAAATATAGATACCCAAACCAGTTTTCTCACATATGTGCTTGTTCACAGATGACACTTTTGTGCCTTACACCAGCTTGGAGAGAACTATCCACTAACATCCCCCCCCCCCCCCCTTAGATCATGGGAGCGATCTAAAGGGGGAGGGGGGGGTCTAGATCTTAGTCTGGCAACCATGGGGGCACCCCTGAAGACTTGACAACCAGTTTTCTCCATTCCTCTCTCTGTTCTGCCTTTCTCAGGGTTTAGTTGAGTTCTAGGCCTGTCCATTCGCTGATGTTGTCCTCCCATCTCTTCCTGAGTCTGCCTCTTTACTACCTCCTTGGATGATGATGATATTGAGTTCAAACAGACCAGACCAGTCACTTAAAAGGAGGGCTAACAGGTATACCTATAGGCATGCCAAGCCATGGAGCTTTTTCTCTGCACTGTGTGTGTCCAGCAGCTCTTTGCCCAGTTTGCTTTGGCCAAGAGATGGCTAGGCTAGTCCTCTGCAGGTTGTAGTTCAAGCTAAAACAACTGCAGCAGGTTATCAAAAATATACCAATTAAGTGAACAGCTAAAAATCTTGAAGGACTTCAAGGTGCAAGCCCAGATACAATACCTCAGTCACAACGTCACCAACTGTCCGACTCACAATCATTTTCTTTTTATGAAAAAAAAAAGGTGTTGCAATGTTTATAACACACAATGTTATCACACACACACACACACACACACACACACACACCACACGCACACCACAAACACACACACGCGCGCGCACGGGCGCGTTATCACACACACCCCACACACACACACACACACACACACACACACACACACACACACACACACACACACACCTTTTTGTAGTATTGCCTTGTAGTATTGTTTTTGCAAGTCCTTTTGATCTTTTGACATGCCTGCCATTTAAGGTTACCCTTTTATATGATTGATAGAACGTTTTCGTAGGGATCAATGGTTTGCTGGATTCCGTTATACACGTCTTCGTTGCTTATGTGGTCTCTGTAGGAGATGCCAAGGAGTCTCCGGAAGCATCTCATCTCTACCACCTGTACTCTTCTCTCCAAATCTGCAGTCAAAGTCCCTGATTCGCAAGCATACAGGAATATGGAATGTGGATGGAGTGTGGATATGACAAGGGAGCGCATTAGTCTGATCTTGGAGTTAAGTGAAATGTTTTTGTCTTTCCAGGTGGTGTTCAGTTTTAACAGTGCTGTTATTGTCTGTGCAATCCTGCATACTACCTCTGGCTTGGACCCCTTGTCTGATACAATGGCTCTCAAGTACTTGAAGCTTTGAACCGTTTCCAGCTTCTGGTCATTGACCCTTATATCACTGCTGATGCCCTTGGCATTATTGGTCATCAGTTTGGTCTTCTCTGCACTGGTTTCCATGCCTTATGTTTTAGAGGCCTTGTTCAGGTGTTCTGTTAGGCTGGCAAGCTCTTGTTCTGATCCTGCCAGTCCATCAATATCATCTGCGAAACGGAGGTTTGAGATTGTTCTGCCACCAATGCTGACTGACCCTTCATGATGTTCCAATGCACCAGCTATGATTCTCTCAAGGAAGATGTTGAAAAAAGTGGGTGAGAGTAGACAGCCCTGCCTTACTCCAACTGTTGTTTGAAACCACTCTCCAATGTTGATGTTGTAGTACATTGCACTGGTGGCCTTTCTGTACAGCTCTTTGATGACTTTGATTATGTTTGCATTGCTGCTGTACAAATTCATGGCTGCCCACAAAGCTGCATGCCACACCCTGTTGAATGCCTTCTTAAAATTAATAAATACGTGGTAGAGGTCTAGTTGGTGTTGAAGGTACCTCTCACAAAGTATTCTGAAGTTGAATATATCTGTTCAGTTGTGCTGCGCCCTGTTCTGAAACCTGCTTGTTCCTCGGCAATGATGGTCTCTGCTTGTGGATTCAGTCTGTTCAGTATAATCTTCAACATGACCTTGCTTGGGTAGCATATGAGGCTGATTGTGCAGTAATTCTGTCACTGCTGGAGATTTCCTTTCTTGGGGAGGGTGATGATGAGTGACTGTGTCCATGGTGTTGACCATTTTCCTGTCTCCCAGATCTTGATCAAGATTTTTGGTAAGACGTTGATCATGGCTTCCCCTCCAGCTTGAACCAACTCAGCAGGAATGTTGTCAGCCCCTGCTGACTTCCCCTTTTTCAGCGATCTGACTGCTGTTTCCACTTCTTCACAAAATAGCTATAGAAATCTTTCACTTTCACTTTGCAAACATTGTAGAATCAATGATATCTACCATCTAGTGATAGATCAAAGACAAACGAGGGGCCAGCCGGATAGAATTAAACCATTACTGTTCATCAAACCATAAACCATTACTGTTCTTTTGAATTGGTCATAACCCCAGTAAAATAACTGAAGTTTTTAACAGCTTACTCAAACTGAAACAGTCAGGATCAAGAGACCTTGATAAAATCAATAGTAAAATATAAAAAATCAGTGCATATGCTATAACTCATTAACTGATACTCTGACATAATTATTCAACTGGTGTATTGACAAGAGGTATTTCCCCATAAAGTTTAAAAGTAACACTTTAACATAAATTGGGAGACCCAGCCAATCTATCTAATTATAGAGCTATATCTATTCTATCAATCCTGCCTAAACTATTAGAAAACATTCGATTTAACTTACATTCTCATTTCAAAAGCTATGATCTAATCAATGAAAACCCGTCAGGACTTTGTAAAATTTATTCCTGCCATACTGCTTTCATTCAACTGACTGAGCAATGTCTTTAATAGTAAGGAAATTACCCACTCCTTTTTCTTGATTTCACTACAGCTTTTGATATTATTAGCCACTCTCTCCTCATTAAAAAAGTAGAAGTACTATGGAATTTCCATCCAGGCATTAACATTCATTTTTAACTAATTTCTGAATCATCAACAACAGCTTGTTGAATTGGGGCCTGGGAGATCAACCTTTCAACCTGTGAAATATGGAATACAACAGGGGTCAATGTTAGGACCCTTCTTTTTTTTCAATCATCTACATTAATGACCTGTTTCTTTTTATTCCTTGTTCTTCAGAAATGTTTGCTAATGATACATGTATTCAATGTAATAACGATGACCCAAACCAGCTAGTAAGTAATATGCAGGCAAGTATTGATAAACTTAGTGAATAGAAGGGGGGGGGGGGGGGGGGGGGGGGGGGGGGGGCACAAAATTTTCAAACCTGCAGTCACGAAAACTACTCTTCCATGAACATATTCTACCTTGTGGGATAGTGCTAGTGAAACAAACCTAAAACATATAAGCTGCCTATGTAAAAGAGCTGTCAAACTTGATTAGTTTTGAGTAGGATTGAATCCTAATACACTGACCAAGACCAACTACAAAGGGTTACATACTCCTCCACTCAAAGACAGTTACATATTCTTCCACTCAAAGACAGTCTACAATTCAAAAAGTGTCTATATATGTACAGTTTATTCAATGCAAAAGCCCCAAAGAAAACTAAAAAATGCTGTTAAAGACTGTTTTTACCCACACCCATAATAATCTCTATAAATCAAGCCTTGTTTATTCAGAGAGACCACTGTAGAGTTATCAACCTCCATTATAAAAATTAGCTCCTTAAAAAGAAGCGAAAGGCTTCTTTTTAAGGAGCTAATTTTTATAATGGAGGTTGATAACTCTACAGTGGTCTCTCTGAATAAACAAGGCTTGATTTATAGAGATTATTATGGGTGTGGGTAAAAACAGTCAGAAACATTTGAGGAAACAGCTGGACTAATTAAGATGCCATTTCCTTAGCATTGGTACAAAACAGCAACGGACCAAGGGAAAGCACCAGTACTGTAGACGGTATAAAGAAGAAAGCCACAGTTGTCTGCCCTTAATTACTAAAGTGATGATCCATTTTGGAATCTGCGTTCTGATTGGTTGATTTGTTCCTATTCTGTTCCAACTTTGTTCCTAATTTGATTACTGCAAATGTGGCAAATATACCAACATTTTTCTGTAAACCTTTGTACAAAAAAAAAACTAGTAATTGAGTAAATCCGTATATCGTTGAAACATCGTATATTAAAACGTTTTAGGCGTTACTTGTGCCAAACTTTACGATCGACAGAAAGGCACATGGGACATAACTCTGGATATGGGACACAACCATGTTTTATCCACTACACCACAACCCCCTCAAACCTGGCTGAAACATCACATGTTCGTTGCCCATATTTGTCAAAACAGTTTTCATTTGATTGACAGTTGACAAGCCGACACCCAACACCCGCCCGGCATTCCCACTTGCACGTGCATAGACACGCCAATATCGTTTCGTGAGAAACCCGTGCGCGAAGATCGTCCCTCAGGTTGGGTTCCACTGCACAGTTAGGTATTCTGTGTGCGTCTTGT